>WSYQ01001097.1:0-600000 GCA_011426435.1 Lysiphlebus fabarum
GGGAAGCTGCATCGAATACCTCTTTCCGAGTTCTATAATCCTGATAAAACCCCGTATTTTTCCGATTTTTTTTAAAGACAGCACAGTGATGATTTAAAAAAAAAAAAAAAAATTTGAATACCTCTTTGGTCATTATATTTGCCTAATAAAAATTCAAAATTTTTTCAAAAAAAAAAAATCGAATACCTCTTGGTCATTATATTTGCCTAATAAAAATTCAAAAAAAAAAAAAAAAAAAATTTAAATACCTCTTTGGTCATTATATTTGCCTAATACAAATTCAAAATTTTTTTCAAAAAAAAAAATTCGAATACCTCTTTGGTCATTATATTTGCCTAATACAAAATAAAATTTTTTAAAAAAAAAAAAAAAATTTAAATACCTCTTTGGTCATTATATTTGCCTAATACAAATTCAAAATTTTTTTCAAAAAAAAAAAGATTGAATACCTCTTTGGTCATCATATTTGCCTGATACAAAATAAATTTTTTAAAAAAAAAAAAAAAAAAAAATTCGAATACCTATTTGATCATCATATTTGCCTGATACAAATAAAAAATATACTGAAAATTAATTGTATTGAACTGCTTAGAAAAATTAAACGTAGTAATCACACAATAACATGTAGCAACTTGTTCGTGTGAGAACAAAACATAGTTTTTAATTAATAAACAAATGCCGAAAAATTCAGACCAATTAAATTACAAATAAAATGCGGCAAGTGTACTTTTTATAATGGGAATAAACAAAAAAACAAAATGAATAATAAAAACATTTATTTATTAATTTGCCTTGAAATAAATATATAATATAAAAGTAGGTATATTTTAAATAGCTGTTCCTCTTTCCAAATTAAGTTTTGTTTCTCTTGTGTGTTCTCCATAAAATCTTTCAAGTTTGCTGTTGAATTTAGCATTCCTCTCATTGATGTAATCAATATCAGCATCGTCATTGTGAGTTCTCCTTCTGCTGTATTTTTCACGTCTTGCAACTCTGTTGATAAATTGAATGAATTCAATTAATATCCATAATTGTTAATATATATATATCAATAATAATAATAATAATAATAATAATAATAATAATAATAATAATAATAATAATAATAATAATAATAATAATAATAATAATAATAATAATAATAATAATAATAACGTACTGTTTTTCAAGATCATCAACCATTCTATCAATAGCATCTTTTTTATCTGGATTTAAACCATGAAGTATTGTATTTTTATCACCATAAAATGCTGGACCAAGCTTTTCTTTTTCTTCTTCATATTTTTCCATATCTGGTTTAATACCTCTAACTAATCTAGTGTATTGTCTTATTGTTGCTTGTTCATAATCAGCAAAACCAGTATCTGGGTTTTTTTTATTTTTTTTACGTGCTATACGTTCAGCTTCAGTTGCATCAAGATTTAATAATTGTTGTCTTTCATAATTCAAACCCTAATACAAAAAATCATATATATAAATTTACCATATGGCTTCAATTATAATAATAGGTATGTATATATTTTTTTTAATTTATTAAACTTACTTTTTCTTCTGCTTCTTTTCTTGCAGCTTCATCTTTCATAATCCATTCAGCTTGTCGTTTTCTTGATTCCCAATTTGTTGGTAATTTTTTTCGTTTATCTTCTTCAACAACTTCTTTATGATTTTGTACTCTAGCTTCATTCTAAAATATAAACATCAAAAATATTATTAATATTTATTATTATTTATTTATTTTATTATGTATTACCCTTTTTGAATGTAAATCACGAAGTTTCTTCATTCTTTCAGCATGCTTTTGAGCAGCAGACATTTCACCAGATCCTGATGCATCTGACATTTTAATAATATTAAATAAATTATTACTTTAATAATAATTAACAACAAAATATTTATTTAGACGTCTTATTTACGTTTTTTTTTTTTCTTTACTGTGTGTATGTTTGTGCCAATTGTGTGTCAGTGTGTGTTGACAATTGATCTCAAAATGGCTGACAGTATTTAGCCAGTAACGCCATCTGTTGAATAAAAAAACGATATGGCATTTGATTGGTGCGTCATCTTTACTGAAAAAAAAATACTAAAATGATAAAAAATAAAAATAAAAAAAAAATTACAAAAAAAAAAAAAAAAAAAAAACATATGCGGCCATTTTATCATGATTTTACCCAATTATTTCCCGCAAATTTTAGATAATTGCACAATTGTCATAAAATAATTGTTCAATATTCAGAGTATTAACAATAATTATTGTTATTTATTTTGATTAACAACTGTAAATACGTGTGTCAATGATCATCTGATTAATATAAATATATAAATAATAAAAATTATAATTCATCATCAATGACCTTGTAGTTGTTATACTTTGTTGAGACATGTTGTTTTTTTTTTTTGTTGTCCATCTTTTTTCGTGCGTCGTTGATTCGTTTGTGAATTGAGAAAAAAAGAAAGTAAATTGTGTATATGTTAACGCAACAGGCGGCTGTTATTTTGTTGTAGAAGATATAATTTCAGTATTTTTTATCTCGTAAGATGACGGAAATGTACGATTGTGGACCATCAAAAAAAATATCCCTTTAAATTAACATAAAAAACAATACACAAAAATATGTAATCAAAACATTGAGACTTTAGGCTATATATATATTGAAAACGCCATTCACGTGTTGTCTATTTTTTTTTTTTTTTTGTTTAATTGTTTTTTATATTAAAATTAAAATAAATATTATATTATTTGTAATTATAATTATTATCAATTAAATTTTGTGATATATTTATAAAAAATATAAATACTCTGTAAAATTTTCTTTGTTGTTGTTTGTTGTATTATTTTATTATTTTATTATTTTTTTTTTTTTTGGTGGGAAAAATGGAAGATAAATTAAAAAATAATTCTGTTTGTCGTTTGTGTGGAATACAAACAATTGATACAACTGTTGTTAATTTATTTGATCCAACTAAAAAATATCTTCATCAAATTCACACAGTATTTCCAATTTATGTAAGATTAATTTTACTATTATTAATAAACAAATAACTAATGAAATTTCTTTAAATAATTATTATAATTTTCATCAGGTACATGCATGTGAACCTCTGCCAAAAACAATGTGTCACATTTGTTGTCAACGTCTTGATTCAACATACAAATTTTATACAGCTGTATTAGAAACAGATAATAATTTTAAAGAAAAATTATGTTGGATGAAAAAAAGTAAAACACCATTTAAAAAAAATGGTATTACAATGGTTAAACTTGACAACAATAATATCAAAACAGAAGTTGAAGAACGTATTAATGAAGAAAGTAGTAATAATAATAATGATGATGATGATGATGATATTATTGTTGTTAATAATAAAAGTATATCACCATCAAATTCAATTGAATCAGTTGTTGAAATTGAAAATACTAGTTCATCAAATTCAATTGAATCAATAATATTAACAGATTCAAGTGAATCAGTATCATCAAATTGTGATGATATTATTGTTGAAAAAACAAAAAATACATCAAAAATTAATTCACAAAATTTAAATAATCATAATAAAGAAATCATGTCATTGTTTAAATGTAAAAATAATTTAGAAGAATTTAATAATAATAATAATTCAGATAATATATTTAGTAATAAAAATAAAAAAATAGAAATTGATACAATAAAAAAAAAATTATTTTTATCACCATCAACAAAATGTGAAAAAAAAAAATCAATAAGAACACGTGATATTGAAAATGAAATTCATGATCGTCAAGTACAATCAAATTTTATATTAGATTTACCAAATACAAATAATTTAAATATTAAAAATAAAATATCACCAATATTACATTTAAATAATTCAATTAATTTATTTGAAAATAGATCACCATTACGTAGACCACGTAATTTATTAGATAAAAAAAAATGTAAAAATAAAATTGATTCAAATTCAAATATTAAAAATATTAAAAATATTTTAAATATGTTAAAAACTGATAAAAAATTACAAACAGATGTTAAAGTTAAAATTGATAAATTAAATTTAAAAAAACTTAATTGTAATTTTAAAAAATCATTAACAAATAAAAATAATAAACATAAAAATTGTATTAAAATTGAAAAAATTGATACTAATTTAAATAATATTAAATCAAAATATTCATTAAGAATAACAAAAAATGGATCAATTCAAAAACCAATTATACAAAATAAAAAATATCATTCACGTTCTAATAATAATAGTAAAAAAATATTAAGATCTGGTAAATCAGTTAGTGTTAATAATAAAAATAATGATAAAAATTGTCAAAATTTAAAAAAAAAATCAAATTATAATTGTAAATTGTGTAGTAAAACATTTAGCTGCAGAGAAATTTATAAACTTCATCCATGCTATTGTGAGACATGATAAATATTATCTCAACTTGATATTAATTTCATGATAAGATTATGATAATAATACTCGTTATCTTATTATTATTATAATTATTTTATTTCACTTCAATAATTATTATATTCTACAAATAACAATAGTTTAAATAATTATCAATATTATTTTTTGATGACCATAAATACTTAATTTTTTTTTTTGTTTAATTAATCAACTGATAATATTCGAGCAAATTGCTGGTTAAATTTGATCAATTTTTTTCCAAGTTATAGACCAATTTATTGACAAAAAAAAAATAATTAAAATTGCTTTTATATTATTTACCAAAAAAAATAATATGTAATTAGAGTTTTTTATTTACGCAGTATAATTTTTTTTTTTAAATTATATACTTATTTCATGATTTAATTTCAATTTTTTTTATATAGATATAACATATTAAAAAAAAAATAAATACATAGACAAAAAATTAAAAATATTAATGATTTAAATCATAGAAAAACAATTATTTAATAAAAGTTGATATATAGTTTAAATTGAAAGAAAAAAAAAAATGTTTTAAAATTAATAAATATAAGTATATTTGAGTTTGTTGAATATTTAATTAATTTATATTTTATATTATTAATATATATTTATTTAAATATAAATAATATATCAAATCAATTTCATACTATTATAAATAAAAAATCATATATATTAATTTTGTTGTTTTTATTTAATTATTATACTTGAAAATTAATAATAATTAATTGATCTTGATATATATTTCTTATCATTGATAATATATGTAGTAATTTTGTTAATTAATTATTAATTTTTAGATAAATATTTAATAATAAATTAATAATCATCAAGGATCAGCGACTGAATTATTAAGGGCAAGTTTACAATCATTCATGTCGCAATTATTTTTTATCTCTGTTTTTTAATGATTCTTTTTTTGTCTGTTTGCCTCTCCCCAATGGACAGTCATTTTTTTTTTTTTTTTTATAATAACACTTGAAAACAAACAAACAATACACAATATGTCTAGTAACGCTAAAATGACAAAATTAAATATAATTGTTTTGTTTATTTATTAAAAAGTTATTCAAGTGTTAAAATGACTGAAGGAATACATGAAATTGATCAAGACGAAAGTGTAAGTTATAATTTAACATTATATATAGTTTATTTATTAAATAATATTATATTTAAATATATTAATCATTGTTGATAATTTTAATTTAAATAATCAGTTAACAATATTTTTTAAATGTTTGGTTTTTGTTTTTTTTTTTGTTATTTGTTATTTGTTGATGGAGTATTTTTTTATTTTTTTATTTTTTTAGTCAACTATATTGTGTTGAACTGTAGATTTGATTGATTTTTTTTATATCATCTTTATTACATCTTGAATTTTTTGAGGCGTGGATATTTTTTATGTCTATCACTTTGTAAATTATAATTAAAATTTCATTAAATTTATATTTAGCTTGTGATTGCTGAAGATGACAGTATCAATACTTCATTGAGTATCAGCATTAGTGATGAATGCACAAATAAATCAATGAAAACATCAAAAGATCTGGAACAGTTGGATATTAAACAGACACCATTGACACATCATCATCAAGAAACAAAATTGATTCAAGAAACTCATCTTGGTTCTAAAAAATCAGATGTTATGATGTCTATAAGATCACCAGATATACCATCATCAATGAAAGAATTTCTTGCTAAAGAAAAACTTTGTCAATCAAATGTAAGTGTTTTTGTTTTATTGTCAAATTTCAAATAAACAATTGAATAATTTCTTATTTTAATTACAGGGATTACAAAAAAGTGATGGAGAAAATAAGGATAAAGATGATACATTGTGTGAATTATTTGCTTCATCAGCATTTAGCAAATATCACTCTGATCTTGAAAGTAATTACAATTACATGATTATTATTATTTTTTTTTTATATTATATTTATTAAATTGTATGTTGATATAAATTATTTTGTTTATATTTAGATGCAACTGATGAAGATTTTGGTAGTATTTTAGAAGAAATGAGTAAAATTGCTGAAGAATTAAGTCCAAATTCAGCACCAGATTTTACAAAATCTGGTAATACAACAAAAAATCAAACAGAAGAAGAAAAATCAGTTGAAGAATTACTTGAAGAAGCTGAAAAATTAGTTCGTAAAAATATATCTTTATCAAAAAGTTCATCAAAATCTGATACTGTTATACAATTATTTGATAAATCAAATAATAATCGTATTAAAAATTTAGAAGATAATATATTTCATATAATTGAACATGGTATTGAACATGGTATTGATAGAAAAAATAATAAAACATATAATAAAAGTCCAAAAATTAATAAAAAAAATACAGATAATTTAGATAATGAAAATTTAAAATTACCATTAAATTTAGAAAATCAAAAAATAAAATTTGATGAACACAAAGTTGAAGTATCAAGTAATTCAGATTTAGATGATCCAATTGATAGACATTCAGTTTGTGATGATGAAAAAAAAAATGAAAATTTACAAAAAGAATTAACAGATGCTGATAAAGATTTTTTTGATAATTTATTACGTCGTTCACGTGAAAAAATTGAAAATGGATTAACAGAAAGTCCAAGTTTTGATCAAGAAGATTTTTCACATTTTATTAAAATACTTGAACGTCAATCAGAAACAAATAGCAATAATAATAATGATGATGAAAATGATGATGATGGTATTTTAAATAATGAAGATAATAATATATCATATCCAGAAAAAGAAATAACACAAATATTAGAAGATGAATATAAAAAAATAAATGATAATAAAAATAATTCTGATTCAATAAATAATAAAGAAAATCTTTCTGATAAAGAAAAATCAATAAATAATGACAGTAATAAATCAAAAAATAAAAATGAAATAATTAAAGTATCAAATTCACAAAATGATTTATATAATATTGGTTTAACACCACGTCTTGAATTATTTGCTGATGAAATACCAAAATTAATTGCTGAAAAAGTATCAACAGAATCTGAAATACAAAATGATAAAAATAAAATAATAAATCATGATGATAAAGAAATAATAAATATATATTCATTAGATTTAAATGATAATAAAAATATAAATTCAAAAAATTTAAAATACAAAACAACAAAAAAACTTGGAACATCAAAGAGTTTTGATCAATTACCAAAACCAAGTACTTCATTTAGATCTTCACTTGATGATATTAGACCAACAAAATCAGCTGATGTTGTTAAAAAAATAAATACATATTCAAAAAATCCAGTACAAAAATCACAATTGTTAAGTAAAAATATATCATCATATGGATCAAAAATAAAATTTTCAATAAAACCAACATTACAAAAATCAACATTATCAAATAAAAATTTTCAACGTTCTAAAAATTCTGAAACAACTGTTAAACAATCAACAACAAATATTGAAACAAAAAAAAATTATACAAAAAAAGATATTGAAATAATGTTACAAGAAGAAAAACATAAAAATAATTTATTAAAAAATCAAATTGAATCAGAAGCAAAATTATATAAACAACAAATTCAAAGTATGAGAAATACATTTGAAGAAGAATTATTTGCATTAAAAAAACAAATAATAATACAAAAATCAAAAATTGATGAATTATCATTAAATCCAATAGATAATAATAATAAAATAGAAATAAATTCATCAGATAATAAAATATTATTATATGAAAAAGAACTTGAAAGACAAGAAAATGTTATATTAACATATGAAAATGAAAATAAAAAGCTATTAAATGAAACAAAACGTTTAAATGAAGAATTAAAAATAATTGAATTAAAACAATTAAATAAAAATAAACCAATAATTATAAATGATAATGATAATGATGATAAAATAAAATTATTAACAGATAATAATAAAGATTTAAAAGAAAATATATTAAAATTAAATATTGAAATAAAAGATTTACGTGATAAAAATACAAATTTATTAATGATTAATGATGATTTAAATCAACAAATAAGTTTAACAAAAGATGAATTATCAATGTTTAAAGAACAATTAATAACAAAAGATAAATTTATAACTGAACGTTTAAAATCAATGAGTATACATGAAATGGAAACAAGACGTAAAATGGAAGAATTAAAAATTGAATTAACAAGTAAAACTGAAAAATTAAAATTAACAAAATGTGAATTTGATAAATTTCAAAATGCAATAATACCAATTGAAAATGAATTAATTGATTTACGTAATAAAGAAAAAATTTATATTGAAAAATTAACAATATCAAAAAATCATGTTGAACGTGAAAAAGTATTAACACAAAAATTAAAAGATCAAGTTATTCTTGATAATAAAAAAATACTTGATTTAAATCGTCAAGTACGTGAAATGGAAAGAATATTAAAACGTAAAAATCCAGATTCAGTATCAGCATTAATATTAACAGCAAAATCAGATAATGATAAATTAAATTATGAAAAAATTAAATTACTTGAAGATAGAATAATAACATTAGAAGATGAAAATAAAAAAAATGAATTATTAAATGATAATAAATTAACAGAATTACAATTAAAATTTAATGAAATGAAAAATAAATATTCAAATCAAGTATTTGAACTTGAAGATAAATTAAATAAAAAAAATATTATTAAATTAACAAATGATATATCAACACAAACAATTGAAAAAAATATGGAAAATAAATCAATTGATGCTAGACGTGATGATAAAATTGATAATAAAGATGATAATAAAAAAGATAATAAAAATATAAAAATTAATAATATTAAATCACAAAATCATAAAGAAGATACACATCTTGTTGCAACAATACGTGGTTTACAATTTGAATTAACAAATAAAGATAAAACATTATTAAAATTAACAAAAGAAATACAAGAATTACAAAAAACAAATCGTCGTTTACAAAAAGAACGTGAAAAATTATTAAATGATCGTCGTAATAATGATAAAACACGTACAATTATTAATACAAATGGTAATATAAAAAATGAACAAAATAAATTAACAAATTCAAATCAAAAATTATATGATCCATTACAATATTCAGAAAATAATAATAACAATAATAATACAGATGATATTGAAAAATTAAAATTAGAAAATGATAATTTAAAAATTGAAATTAAAAATATAAATAAAGATTTTGATACACTAAAAAATCGTAGATTACATGATTTAAATCTTCTTCAAGAAGAACATGAACGTGAAATAAATAATATTGTTAAAGATTATAGTGATAAATTATTTGATAATAAAATAATAAAATTACAAGGACAAATAAATACACAAGCATCAATAATATCACATTTAAAAGGACAAATTGAAAAATTATGTGATTATAAAGAACAAGTTATTGTATTAAAAGTTGAAAGAGAACATTTAGAAAATAAAATTAAAATATTAAATGAAAAATATGAATATTCAACAACACCAGAAACACAACAATTACAATTATTACAAGATAAAATATTAATATTACAACAACGTCATGAAAATCGTGAAAAAACATTACAAAATTTAATACGTGATTTGCTAAGAAATAAAAAACAATGTAATGATTGTAAAGATGATGATAATGATAAAAATAAAAAATTATGTTATTTTCGTCAAGAATTAGATAATATATTAGTTATGCTACAACAAATATCAAATGTACATTAATATTATTATTAATCATTTATTTTATTCACAATATTTATTGTGATGATAATTTAAAAAAAAAAAAAAAACATTTTCTAACAATTAATATTATCATTATCTTTAAAAATAACAATATATTATGAAAAATAGCCAAATAATTTATTTTAATAATTTTTGAAAAATTATTTGGAAGTCCAATTGATCCATCCAATAATTTTTTAAAATATTAAAATAATTCTTTATGTAAAATTTAATTAATTGTTAATTAATTGGAATAATTGCCAAAGATTTAAAATAAAAAATAAATTATATCCTAAAGTTTTTTAAAAAAAAAAAAAAAAATAAAATATAAAAAATAACTGGCCAAAAAAAAAAAAAATACAAGATAAAAATACAATTCTTCCAAATTTTGAATTATTTTTTTTCCATTTGTAATTAATAATAATATTATATTTTTTTGTAGAAATTTACTTAAATTTTTTTTATAACTGTAAATAATACAGATATATTATCTAGTGCTATCCAAACTATTTGTTATATTAAATAAAAAAAAGAAAATTGTATTTTGTTTGAAAAATTTCGCCAAGCCAACGAATGTATTTTAATTTATATATTTATTTTTTCTTAATTAGCTATTAAAATATTTTAATGTTAATTAAATATAATTTACATATCGTTGAATATTGCACAACAACAAAAAAATAATAATGTCCAGCGATTAGTTTCAGTATTGCACGATTTGAATAATATATACTCATTTTTTACATGACACTTTAGAATTAATTAAACTAATTTAATAAATAAAAGACATAAAAATGTACAAACTCTTATTAAAATAAATAAAAATACTTTTCGTCCAATTTAATTATTGTTTTTTATTATTAATAGATAATAACACAGCTAAAATTGAAAAGATAATAATCAAGGATTTTTTTCAGTTGGATGAAAATAAATTAAAATACATTAAGGATAAGTTGTTGATATAATTTTCTTGTCTCTCGATGAAAAAATAAAAAAAAATATATATCATCCCTATTTTTTAAATTAAAATAAAAAATAATCTTAAAGTTGCAAATTACAAATTTGATGAACTGTAAATAATTACGTGATCACTTTCTTAATTAAATAAATATGAGTAATTATTATTACGACGATAATGAGTACTAATTCTAAATCATAAATCAATGAACCGTTATATTAAAATTTTCTATTAATTAAATTTATAGTTTAATTATTATATGAAAATTTAATTAAACTAAATATTATTTAAAATAATTTTATATTTTATATTAAATTTATATAATTAATATTTGATATTAGCAATTTAATGTTTGATGGAATGAAAAAATTAAAAATATATTTTGAATATAATTTATTTTTTTATTTGAATATATACATTATATATTTATTTAGTTTATTGCATGACTTAATATCTTGGTAATAATATTTCAAGCAAAATTTTATTGCTAAAATAGGAAAAAAAAAAAAAAATATAAAATTAAAGTTAATAAAAATATTGAAAAAATTAAATTAAAATTTATAATAAAAGCGCATCGATAATAAAAAAAAAAATTAATAAATATTTAATAATTTATTGTTTAAATTATATTATCATAATGATTTTGAAAAAAATATTTTTACTATGATATTTAGTCATGATAACAACATATTTATCAATTAAATATTATTTTGATTTTATATTTTTTTTTACAACAGCTTGTGTTGATTGATTGGTAAATGATTTAATAGCTAATTGATTTTTATGTTTCTTACTTTCTACATGTTGGGCAAAGCTATTTTCACAGTTAAATGATTTATTGCATGTTGCACAATAATAAGAACCTGTAAATAAATAAATGAAAAAACAATAAAATTATAAATAAAATTGTTGCTATTTAATTTTTATAATTTATTATTTTACCTGAAGGTGTTCTATTAATTGCATAATTAACAGTTGATGTTTTCAACTGGTTATCTTCAAGTGTACCTACAAAAAAAATATAAATAATACATATAAATATTAATAAACAAAAATATTAAATTAAATTTAATCAAAATTTTACTCAAATTTACATATCATAAATTAATAATTACCATTATTATTATTATTTAATAGTCCTTTTTGTTTGACCATTTTGATATGTTTTGTTCCTCGTCTATGAGATTCTAATTGATCCAATCGATTTGTTGATATACCACAAAGTTCACAACGTAAGGCACCACCATAAGTTGTTGCTCCAGGTTCATACATTGGTGTTGTAGGTAAAGAAGAAACTTGTGAAACTTGTGTAACTTCTGATGAAAGTACAACAGGAGTTGTAGTAACTTCATTAACAATTAAATTTTGTGTATCTTTTGGTACAAAATCTATATCAAATCGACCAGTTAATGGTTCAACTGGTACTTGATTTTGATTTTTTTTTGGAATTCTAAAAATACATTTTTTTAAAAATAAATATTTAATAATTAAAAATTGAGTTAATAATTAATACTGTACTCTTGTTTTGATGCATTAGCCATAGCTTTAATGTGTTTTTTTCCAGAAAAATGTTGTTGTGCATCAATTTGTGATGTGAACCATGCTTTACATATCTAATAAAATGACAAAAAAAATTAATTGATTCATTAATATACAAATAAATATATAAATATATTACTTCACAATGTGAATCCCAATCTTTAGCAGCAGAAGTAAAATTAATTTGTCCATTATCACCTTTAATTTTTTTAACACTTTGATTCAGAAACATTGATACTTTTTTTTGATGTGGTTTACCTTCATAATGTAATTTAGCTTGAGGTGGAGAATTCATCTATGAAATTACATAAATTATAGTCAAAATAAATTAATTTAAATTATCAAATATTATATTTTAATATACAAATATTTCTTACAATGGCATTGCAAAGATTACACTTGAGTGGTTCCATAAGAGCAGCAAGTTCTTTTTGTGCACATGCAACTAATTCTTTAAATAAAAAAATAATAAAAATATATTATTATTTCATACATATTTAATATTATTCAAAATTAATCATAAATTTACTAACGTGCATCTTCAATACCATCAACATTATCAATTTTTCTTTTTAAATTTGTTTGATTTGTTTTGATATCATTGATATTGTTAACTTGATTATTATCAAACCATTGATAATTATCAAGTCCTTCATTTTCAGTAGGTATCCACCAGGGTACTTGGTGTTTTTGGGATCCTTCATAATTATCAAAACCAATTTGTTCATTTGTTATTATTGGTTGACTGTCGACAAGTGTTACTCCTGATGTAATAGGTAAATTTAAAACTGTTGAAGTTATTTGTTCACTTGAAACAACATTTGGTTCTTTCATTGAAATTATTGGTGGTGGTGGAGGTGGTGGTATTGGTGGTAAACTTACTTCAAGACCTGGACAATTAAATAAAGAATAATTAATTGTTGAATTATAAATTAATAATATAAAAAACAAAACAAACAACTAATTATTTTTATTTATATAAAATACCATGGTTACCTGGAATTTCTGGATTTTCAATCATATTTAGTTTTGACATTTTGTTTCGATGGTTTTATAATTTTAATATTCACCAAATACAATAATACTGCTACATGTTTTAATTAATTTATTTATTTACAAAAAATTATTGTAAACATACACAATCTGACAAAAAAATATATTTCATCTTGATCAAGAATCAAGATGACCGGTCAGAATTAAGGTGCGTTTTCATTAAAATTATTTGTTGGCGACAAATAAAAATTGCAATTATTTGTTTATAAATAAATAAAAAATTTATTTGTTGTTTTTTAATTTGTTTTTTTTATCTATCACCAACAATATCCATTTCAATGATAATTTACTATTTTAAATTTTCATTAATTTAAAGTTTATCAGTTTGACAAGATCAAGATGCTTCAAATGAAAAACCTATAATTTGTATTATCATTGTACTACCCATTCTTTGATTTTTCTCCGACTTTCTCCGATTTTAAAAAATTTGAGTAATTCAGAAAGAATCGGAGAAAATGGGAGAAATCATTTTCACTAGGTTTCAAATATATCGTACGACAATTTACCAAAAAAGCTTATCATTTCACAGTCAAGCAAAATTAATAACTCTTAAATACAATATTAAACAAAATAAAAAAAAAAAAGATAAAAATTTTTTTCTTTTTTTAATATTATTTATCATCTCTCTATAATCTTCCAACAATTTTCAAATATCACTTATCTTTTTTTTTTTATTCATGATTTTGTTTTTATACCTCCATTTTATATTTTTTATTTTTTATTTGCTCATATTTAACACTCCCCACTAAATATATGTATTATTATTATAAATTTTTTTAAAACTTTTTTAAATGCTACATCGTTTTGCGCCTTTGTGGCTAATAAATCACAAAACCCCCATCGTTTTATCTCCCACTCTTAAAAAATTTTCTGGGCTTGACAAATTTCTACAATCGGCTTTTAAAAGAAAAATAGATTTATAAAAAAAAATTATATATATAAATATGATGACCAATTAAATGTCTTGGTGTAGGTTTATAGATTGCCAGAGATTCGTTGAAGAAAAATTTTGACACTAAAGATGACACCCACTTTATTACTTTGATTTTTTTTATTTTAAAAATTTAACAAAATAAAATGAATAAATAGATTTTTTTTTTTTTTTTTATACTTTATATTTTATGTATTTTTATTCGATAAATGAAATGGATAGAGAAATATATAATAAATATATAAATTAATTTTTATTTCGAATCTTAAAAATGTTAAAATAATGCAAATTGTATATTTTTTTTATTTCTGATTTTAAAGATAAGCAAGAATATTAAAGAAATATAATGATAAAGAAAAAATATAATAGACATTTTTTATCTCTCTCAAGTAGAAATACATAAGATGAATTTTTATGTGAACTCTCAAATAATTTCGAAATAATGCAGATATCTTTTTTTTTTTTTTTTTCGACGATTAAAATCTTGAAAAAAAAAAAAAAATGGAAAAAAACAAAAAACGATAAAAATAAATTTCAAAAAATAATGAATTCATAATGACTATCATGTGTCAGTACTCGGTACACATTAAAATAACTTTTCGATTTCTCGTAAATAAATAAATTCAAAAAACATAAAATAAAATAAACCAACTAAACAAAAAACGTTATAAAGAAAAAAAAAAAAAAAAAACACATTTATTTAAAGTTATTAAAAATTTTGTGAGGTATAAATTTAAGGAAAAACTTTAAAAAAAAAATATTATTAAAATGATAATGATAATAATAATAATGAGAAAGTAGAGGCCAAAATGCCGAAGGGCATCATCCCGAAGACTTCTGAAAGACATGAAAGAACGCAATGAAAATAAAAAATTAAAAAAGACAAATAAACTTCCAAAATATTCGTAAAAAAATAATAAAAAAAAAAGTGCATCTCGAAGTGGAAGAAGATGGCAAGATGTAGCTTTAAAATCGGTTTAATGTTGAGTAACGCAATTTAAAACCACACTGCCATGTTTTAACCCTCTCTATATAACTCCCTCCCTTATATATATTTATATATATTTATTATATACCTCTGTATATATATCCAAGACAACGTTTTACTTAAAAAACCAAAATTTCCATTTTTTTTTTTTGTTTTAAATATTTTTTTCTTTATTCAAAATTTAAACTTTCTTTGTCTTTTGTTTTTGCATTAGCCTCATCATCTCTCTTACTTTATATATCTTTACCCTTTTTTTTTTTTTTTTTTTTTTTTATTAACCCTTTCTCTCAGTCTGTATCTGTCTCTTCCATGAGCAAGATTAGATCAACCTCGCGCGGACTTGTAGATCGTTAGTATATACCTGCGCTTCGGATTTTTATGACTTCGGGACCGCTTTTAACGAGTTTATTTTTTCCCTTCTACAATTTTTATTTTTATTTTTATTTTTTTAAAAAAAAACATTTTTTCTTATTCTTTTACTTAACTCTTTTTTTTAATTTTTTTATTATTTTATTATTCTCATCGAAGATCATTTCTCCCTCTATACATTTTAAACGTCATCGATGTGAATCTGTCGTTTTCTTTCATTTTTTCTCTACATATATCTATGTACTCTTGATCATCATCTTTATTATTTTTTTTTTTTTTTTTTATTTTTTTATTAATATAATATTATACATCCCCTTAATCGCAAACGATCGTTATATTTGAGAAGATAAATTAGCTGATGTTCATTCAAGCGAAATATAAAATAATCAGTCTATATTCTTATATTCTAATTGTTTATTGTATATACAAATATATTTTATAAATTTAATAAATATATATATAGTCTATAGAGAAAAATATATAATTCTTTCAGAAAAATCAAATTTTTTAAATTATCAATTATAAAAAAACTAAACTAAAAACAAATATAGTAAAAAAAAAAAAAAAGTATATTCACAATGTCTAGACTGTTTCGTCAAAAAAAGACATAAAATTCCAATATAAAAATAATAGATGTATATACATGAATTGAATGAACATAAAATATATAGGTATATCGATGATCGACGAACCATCAGAATAATTTATTAAAAATTAAAAATTATATTTTATTATCATTTTATATATAATATAAATAAATAATATAGAAATAGTTTTATTTTAATATATTAATATATATATAATTTATTATTTTGATTGTTGACTGATTTATGTGATGTTTTTTTTTAAATATATAGGTATATTTTAAAAGTCCATTTCCGGTTTACCCATGGGACTTAAAAATGGCGCTTCTGGTGTTTAAATGTAATATTATTTTATCGATATTATATATATAAAAATAGTCTATATAAATGTGCATGTATATGTATAGTTTGTAGAGAACACGCAAAAGTGCATCAGGTAAAAAGCCATTAATCATTGTGCAATGGATGCTTTATTTCTTTCTCATTTTTTATCATATTATATTTATATTCTCTGTCTTTTCTCTGCATTATTTCTCTTGCTATATATATGATAGGATATATATGTATTTATTTATTTATTTTTTATTTTTTATTTTGGAGACTTGAAAACTTGAGGTATGGAATTTCGTCGTTCTTCTCATCCTTAAAATTTTACCTCATCGGTTGTCGTTTGTCGATGACTTGTGAGATTCCCAGAATGGACCCTATGGGTTAAAATACGCGTCACTGATGTGAGATTCATCTCGATCGATCTTGCAAGATGAGAAGTTATACGCGAATGTGCGCTTTCGACTGATCACGTTCACCTGCGATCAAAATGAGACAGAAAATTATATCAGACCAAGGTACCAAGCTTGATTTGACTCCTGGTTTATAATATTTTTCAATGCGAAAATACACCACGTTAATTTTTCATCTCTTTCTTTATTATATATTTTTTTTACTTTTTTGTTAGTTGATTTGTTTTCTCTTTTTTGATCTCTTTTCTTCACATTGACTCGATGAATCCTTTCATCTTTCTATGGGATGATGATGATGATGATGATAAAAAAAAAAAATATTGATTCGCAAAGTGGCGATTTACAGTTAACCTCGAAACATTGCTGTACGCACAAAGAATTTGTAACATTAATAAAAAAAATTATATATAAAATAATAAAACATATAAATATAAAAAATAATATTATTTAAAAAAATTCATTATTTGCCGCCTTGAATTTTCAGTTTAAATTAAGAATTTTCTAAAAAATTTTACACTACAAATTTCATCTTGTACATTAAAGCTGCGTGGACTCACAGATTCAATCAGTCTATATTTTTTCATTTAAAAAAATAATAAAATATACTACTAATATTACGTACTTGTTGTTAAAAATATCATTTGCCTGACATAATATATAAATTGTTGAAAATCTTGTTCTAAATAATTTCTATATGGTGTTACAATATATATATTGATTCAAAGTGTTGATCAATCAAATATGTTGTTTTGAAATATAAAAGTACTTAATATATATATATTATATATAAATAAAAAAGATAAAATATTTACACTGGCGTGACGAAAAGGAAAAACAATAAATATATATCAATCAATTGACAATCCAAGGTTTTGATACGATAGAGAGATCGTGGTGTTTGTCGTCGTCGAACATGCCGATCGATTGCATAGATATATATACATGAAAAAGAGAGTGAGAGTAAATTTTATAATAATATAAAAAAAAAAAAAAATAATAATAATAAAATACATAAGGCTTGCCAGGTTCGAGACCTGCTATCGGTGTAAATTCCCTTCTTTTTTTATTATTCTCATATTTCTCATTCAATTCACAATACATTAAAGTCAATTTGAACCGTCATAGATATTTTTACATGTATACACAAATACAATACACATTGATATATAAATTAAAAAAAAAAAAATAGTAAAAAGCCAAATCGAGACAGAAAGTTTAATTTAAAAAAAAAAATTATATATATAAAGGATTATAAGGGGGTTAAAAAATAGCCAACATGAATTGCACATTACAAAACAGAAGTTAACATTCGTTGCGGTTTATTGTCAAAGGAAAAAATTTAAACTTGTATATGTTGCATGCCAGTTTATGAAACTCCCAGTGATCTCTTGGTTGAGTGAATGTACTTATCTCGCTAAACACAGTTCACGGTAATTTCAATGCCTTTATATCCTTAAATTTTATTTCACTTTTATATTTATTTATTCATTTTTTTTTTTTTTTTTTATATTCTATATTTATTAGTCAATTTTTTAATTTTTTTATGGAAATTTCTCAATAATGTGGATAAAAACGTTTGAAAAAAAAAAAAAAAAAAAAAACTCATAAAGGAAAGTTTGTTTATTCTACTATTAAATAATTTTGCAATAAATTCAATTTAATGTTAATTTGTTTGTATATAGTTTGAATAAATATATATAAGTTTAATCAAATTGTCAATAAAAATATATTATACAATTATGCGTTTATATAATTTGTAAATATATAATTAAGGACAACACAGCAACATCACTTGTATTTTTTTGAGTATTGTCCTGTTCAATTGAATAAATATATCTTTGAAAATTAATTTAATATATTTTTATATTTAAAATAGGACAACACAAGAGTATGACTTATGATTTTTCTAGTATTGTTCTGTTTTTAATAAATTATTCATATTTTTCTAATTATATATAGCTGTCTATTATAATTATTCTCACGTAAATATATATAAATTTATAAATTTATGACATCTTATTGACGACGAGGTGCTTAGAAAATAAAATAAAATAAAATAAAATATATAAAAAAAAAAAAAAAAGAATTAACATGTAGGAGTACATGTATTGTCGAGTAGACACAAAGCTTTCATTTTATATATTTTATTATATTCATTTTTGTATTCTCACCAAAGTCTATATCGTATTCAAAAAAAAAAAAAAGGATTATTTTAAGTGTATATATATAAAACGACAGATCGCCCGGTTGTGATAAATGAATATCATGTATATATATATATAAATACAATCTTAAATGGCATATGGCCTCATCAATTTTTGCATTTTTAGAATACACCAGAATGACCATATTCATATTCACATATCCTTGAGATAGCTATACCACAAATGCATGGACACAATAAATGCACTTAAATTTTGGTTTACCCATTGATCCGTAAATCCCCTTCCGTTTGACCATCAAATCGATCGACTTTATCGGCCTTGAATAATATGCATCTATATAATCTATATACATATATATACATACACATACACACACATATATATATTAAATTCAAAAGATCATTTGATGAACAAATTTCAACATCTGCATTTTATATTTTTTTAAAATAATTTTATTATATCGATAAGAGCCCTTTTTCACTCCCTAAATTGGTCATGCGTGGATGAGTGGTGAAACGGTATATTTACGCTTCAGGTGAGACAATAACTTTATATATTTTTTTATTATTTTAAAAATTTTTTTTTAATATTCAGATATTGATGATGAAAATATATTTTAAATTATTATTAAATTGAATATATTAACTTGGATTTATTGTTGTTATTTTTTTAATAAACAACAATCATAAAATTTTTTAAAATTTAATTTATATAATGAGTAACAAATATTTATTGATGCATGTATATATTTACTCAACTATATTATGCAAAAATAAACAATGATCTTTTTTTTTTTTTTTTGTCTAATTTTGCTAATGAAGCTAGAGGTCTAACCAACTTGTATTAGCATGTGAAAATATTGTGTAAGAAACCTCAAAGAATAAACTAAATTGAGGGAATATTTTTCTTTTGTTTTAAAACAAACAAATATCCTTTTAATTCTCTTGCTTGTAAATTACATGTACAATTTATTTTATCTATTTTATATATATATATTTTTTTTTATAAACAAAAATCCAATAACCCATGTGAAATTAGATATATGATTATTTAATTTTAACTTTGATATATATTCAAGTGGTTTATTAAGAACTAACAGCAATAATTTTTATGCAATTATTTGTCGATTAGGTGTTGCATCAAAAAAAAAAAAATAAATAAAAAAAATTGATGTATAAATAAAATAAAATACTTGAAAAAAATTAAACCACTTGTAATTTTTTGATGTTGTACATATAAAAAATAAAATTGACAGATTAAATTATATAAAATCTTTTTTTTTTTTATCTTTTATAAATGTTATAAATTCGTTGTGAAATTATCAAAAGAATTGGAGCTTGTAATGAAGATGAGAAAAATTATATTTTTATTTTTTATATAATATATTTTAAGTCTTTTTTTTTTTTTTTTTTTTTTTTTTCTGTTTTCAACAGGTTGCAAGGGGCATCATGATAATCCAGGTGTATATATTTTTGGGCATATATAAATGCGGGCACGAGTTTGTATTTTTTGAAGCGGAAATGCCGGTTTCAACGTGGTGGTCTTGATGGAAGAAGGCATAATCCATATAAAAGTCTAGAATATAGGGGAATTATAAATAAATATATATATTTTTATTAAATCTTTGATATTATAAAATACATTTTTATTATTATTGATTTACTTGAATATTATATGTATAAAAATAAAATTATTATGTCAAAATCAATTAATAATGTTTAAATTTGATGTTTATTTACATGCCAGCTGTATTTTCATATATTATATAAATTTGATATTATTGTTATAATAAGAGGGTGGTAACTGTAAACTTTGATTGATTACATTTCTCATGAGTAAATTAAATCATCAAGTCAATTAAAATAATATTTATACGTATTATTATTACTCTTGATATTTTCATTTCCTCATATTTTTAATAAAATAATAAAAAAGTTATTTATTATTAAAATTTTATTAACAATGAAATATAAATTATTTAAATTATTATACTATTTTTTTTAATTTATCATTTTACCTTTTGTGATTAATTTATATAATTATGATAATTTTTATATTGTATATTTTTATAAATTGAAGGAAATATTAAATAAATATATTTTTTTTTATTTAAATGTCAATCAATTCAATTTTATATTCCAACTGTATTCACAAATATATACGTAATAAAACCTCAAAAAATATAAAAATAAATTTATTTAAAAAAATAAATTGATAAATATATCCTTTGATAAATTTTGAACTTTGATATTTGAACTAAACATTGCAATCAATTAAAAATTGATTGATAACATTAAAAAATAAATACTTTGACAAAAAAAAATATATACATCAGCCACAATAGTTTGTTCATTAAAAAACAACAAAATTTGTGGTTTAAAATAAAAATACAAAACTCTTAATTTACTTTTCATTTACATCTGTCGATCAAAAATATAGATAAACTTTTAGTTTGTAATAAAAACTATCAACTCTATTTTTTTTTTTTTATATCTCAATCTGAATCGCTTTTACTGTTACCATAATGTCTGTATATATATTTTGAGTGTAAACTTCCCCATGATAGTTTGTAATTGATGAATTTTATTCGGTCATCTATTTCACAAGCGTGAAAACGATTTCACCATGTTTTCATTTAAATAAATCAAGTAAAGGAGAAAAAATATTTATATTTACAGTTGATTTACTTTTTTTGATCATCGTCATCATCATCATCATCGTTGTCATCCCCCATAATAATATTTTCATTGGCAATATATTTTTCCAAATACCGCATATATATATCCATTTGTTTTTCTCTTGCATTTTATATTTTATAGTTTTATTTTTTTAATATTTATTTTTTATATATATACAGTACATATCAGTGTATATATATTATATTCTCGATACGTTGTATATGCTTTTATGTATTCCGAGCAATAAAACAAATGCCGAATTGCCTGAAGCCACTGAGGTCGATTAATGGGACGAATCTTGGTTCGATCGATTGGAAACGAAATGTGCGTTTATGCCGCCAATCAGTCAACTTTTATATTCAAAAAATAAAAAAAAAAATTATAAATATAGAAATAAAATTATGATTATAAAAATAATAAATAAATTTAGTTTAATTTTATAATTATTTATATAAATTTGATGAAAAATTAGAAAAAAAATATCATATAATTATATTTTTTATAATAAGTATATAAAATTGATATAAAAATCGATAAAGAATTTCTGTTTTTTTTTAATTTTTTTATTGATTTTTATTAATTTTTCTTGTTGACATTCCAGCGATGATGATACGTGTATGCCAATCGAATGTGAGTATACATATAAACCTATCATATATGTATGATATAAAAAGAGAAAAAAAATGAGGGAATTTATCATTACCTCTTACACGCACTCTTGCGAATACCCGATGTCAATCTGTTGGGGCGGTGTTGTTTTGCGCATGCGTTTAAATTACACTTGACGATGCTCTCAAAAAATCAATGACCCCACTGTTATTGAACCTTAAAACAATGTTTAAATAATATAATGATAATAATATTTATATAATACAAATATCATAATTGTTATTATTATTATATTAAACAATTTATAATTATTATTTTGTTTATTTATATAATAAAAAAAAAACAATATAAAAAAAGGGATGAATAAAAATGATAAGTTTTAAAGAAATGTTACACACACTCACACACACACATATATATATACATATAATTTTATATGTAATTTTAGTACCAAAATGGTGGCGCTAGTGTAAAATGTATATGTCTGGCGAATAGCGGTACGGTGAAAACTAGCCGGGCAACATCGCTTCGCCACCGTGTGCTCTCTCCGTGAGAGAGTGGACCATTCGGTGTATTCGGAGTAGATTTCAGTTGTTTCAGTTCATGTCCCGACGCCATGAAGGACACATCGCGTCTTTATTAAATTTACATTTTTTTTTTTGTTTAAATAAAAATTGATATATTATTATTATTATTATTATTTTAATATTATAAACAATTTAATTTAGTTTTTTATATAATAACAACTAATAAAACATCAACTTTTTTGTTTGTTAAAATTTGTGTTTACTCCGAAATTGAAAGAAAAAAAAAAATACAAAAGGTAAAACAACATATCTCCTTAATTTTTTTATTAAAAAAACCCAGTGACCAACTGAACTTTTTAAGGATTCAAATAATAAAATTAATAAAAAAATTGTTAAAAAGTTAATAATCAAAATAACAAGTAATAGTTTTTGACCTTGTGTATTTTTTTTTTTTTTTTTTTTTTCTGTGAAAAATAATTGTGTTTAATTATTAAATAAACAATTTAATAACAGTGAAATATTTATCGGTGAATAAACAATTGTTTTTTTTTTTGTTAAATTTGTAGTACATTTTTTTTTTTGTTTTTTTTATTTATTTATTTAATTATTATATTTTTATTTGTGGAAAAAGATTACCGTCGGGTTTCAGACTCCTCGGGATTCGACGAGGCTTCTGTCTCGTCTTCAACCTCATCCCCACTCTACTCTGTGTGTGTGTGTGTGTGTACATATATATTGTTTTTTTTATTTACTTATTTTTTTTTAATATATATTTTTTACCTCATTCGCTTCACGACCCTTTTCTATCTAACCATTCTTTTCATATTTTTTTACCTCTTCCTCCGGTATTCTTAACTTCCCCTTTTTCTCTCTTGCTCTTTCTTACAATATTTCTCCCACTCTGAATAATAATAATTTTTTTTTTTTTTTTTAATATTTTATTATTATTATTATTATTATTTTCTTTCCCTTTACCTATGTGCTGTTATCTGTGCCGCCGCAGCGACTGCACACGGGGCTAAAATGGCGCTTGCATTCGTCCTACGCGCACCTCTATCGACCGTGACAAATTATTCAGCGACGGTGGTTTTAATACAAATTCGCGAATTTTATTTTAAATAATAGTATAAATCTATAGTTTTTTTTTTTATTAGTTAATTTATTATTATTTTATAAAATATACCTATATTTTTTTTTAAATTTATTTTTAGAGTTAAAAAAACGAGTAAACAAAGGAGTAATAATATTTGACAAGTTGTATAAACAAGTTTTTTTTTTAAATATATATAAACAAAATTTTATTATAAATAAAAAAAAAAAAAAAAAAAAACAGACGTGGATTATAATATATTTACTGTGAAAAACTGTTGCAGTGATAAAAAAAAAAGTTATTATTTTATTTTTAATTTTTTTTGGAGCAAATTAGTGATTATTAAAAAAAAATATTTATTATTTTGTTTATCTACTGATGTTTGGTTATTTATTGGAGTGAATATTTTTATGTGTATTTTGCTGTGTATCATCATCGGATTTTTTTTATCTCATCGGCATCTATGGTATGTTTACAAAAATTTAAATTTTTTTTTTTATAATTAAATACACGTAATAAATGTCGTTAAAAATTTTTAAATATATGTCTAATTAATTTAACTATTTTTTTTATTAAAAATAATAATTTAAAATTTTATTTATACAAGTTTATATAAGTATCTAGATATATTTAAAAATTTTTAAATAACATTTTTTATGTTTTAAAATATACATCTACCTTAATTTACAAATATAGAGGTAAAATAATAAAATTATATCTTTAATTACATAATAATAGATAAATTAGAAAAATAGAAATTTTAAAAATATAAATATTAAATTGTTTATTATTAAAAAATATCAAAATTTTATTTTTAAATTATTTAATAAGAGCAATATAATTTACAGTTAAAATATTTATATTTTTAAAAAATTGTAAATATATTTAATTGTCTTAAATATATAAATATTAAATCATTACGTAAAATAAAATTAACAAAAAAAAAAAAATGAATAAAATGATTGTATAGAATTAAATATATATATATATAAATTGTGGCAACAACAACTGATATGGATCAAAATGATAACAATCAAATATTTTAAAAGATTATCACATAAAGACTTGAAATTAATTTTTAAAAAAATATATATTTAATTCTTTACATATTCATTTATCATCTATTATATAAAATCCAATAAATAGAAGGGGGTCTTTCTCATATTCCATCAACAACAAAACAACATTAAATATATTTTTTCATCTTCAATATATAATATATATGAAAAAAAAATTAAAAAATTCTTATTTTCAAAATTCATTTGTACAAGTTGTATAACACATGCTTTCACGTATAATACCATACAGTGATTTTGTATAATTGCGCAAATATATAGACAGACATTGACTTGCGGTACTGCGTTTGATGTAAATGAAAAATAAATAATAATAATGAGTCAAAGAAATAAATATATATATTTTTTTATATAAAAACGTATAAATAAGTTGCACGCGACTCTAGTGATTTTATATAGGTATATATACACACATATTATTAAAAAAGAAAAAAATTATGCATATGTTTTAAAATGTCGACACATTGACAACCAATGATGACAATCATCATCATTTTTTTTTTTAAATATACATGTTTATATGTACAATGTAAAATTTAATTTACAAACACCCAGTAGAAGGTGAGAGAAAGGACTTTTTGTTTGTCGGTGAATAATATTTGTACTTCGTAGTTTAAACGCAAATAAGGATTATATATTTTTGCTGTAAAATAAATGGACGTGCGCGGTCACAATTTTATATTAAAAATAAAAAAAAATAAAATATATACATACGTATATTAAAAATTTCATAAAGCTATAATTTTACCTATCTGACGTTTATATTTTATTTTTCATCATATAATTGCAAAGAAAGTTTTAAATAATCATAACGACAGATGAATAAATTGCAAATATACATTTTTTTATTTCTTTAATTTTCTAATATTTATCAAATAATATAAATAATTAGCTTATTATTATTATCAGTTAAAAAGAAAAATAATAAATTGATTTAAAAATTTTTTATTTCTGTTAATTAAGGATGTATTTTTTGAGTAATATATAATTAAATTAATATGTGAGTTGTAAAGTTTTATTATCAAGTAAATGATTAATGCCCCAAGAGTTTAGTACATGATATACTTGCTTAATAAACTTTAAATCGAAATAATATATAGGTATCTGAATTCATGGTTGTTTGAGGGAAATAAAAAATAGAAAAAAAAAAAAAATAAATAAATAAATAGTTTGGTTTGACAGTAGCTGATTGTTATCGGTCGGTTGACAGTCATCAGGACTGGTATCGTCTGTATACTTAAATTTTGTGTATTAGGGTGACCAAATTTTATGACTATTTTCTATCTCGATTTGTATGCTTAAAACATATATGATATACACATAGTTTTGCCAACTGTCACCATGAAGAGTCTCTTTATTTCTCATGCTATCCCGTCGTTTATGTTTCCTTTTTTTTTTTTAAACATGTTTTCTATTATTTAAAATTTATTTTTCTATTTTTTTTTTTACCTGTCAGGTTTATTGGAATTAGTATGTGTGTGTGTTTCCTTTATTTTGGTATTTTTCACATTTTATCAAATTTTTTTTTTTTCCTCAAAGTAACGATCACATTGAAAAACACATTTCGAATAAGTACCACAATAAGTTTTTTTTTTTTTTTTATTTTTTCTCCTATCGGCTTGTTTTTTGTTCAAGTGAAAGTCCTTTTTTTTGGTAAATAATTTTGGTTGGAGACTTTTTTTAATCTTTTTTTTTTTTCCAAAATTATCTCATGATGGTTTTTTTTATTTCACCTAAATTACGCATTTAATCATTTTGTAATTTTCTCTTTTATATCCATCCAAGTTGAGTAATTTTTTTTTTTTTTTTCATGAGAATTAAAAAATAGTTTGATAAATTATATTGAAAGGAAGTGATCTCGACGCGTGTATATATCAGCAATTTAGAATACATAATATACAGACAGACAAGACATATACACAGTTGTACTTTCTCTTTCAATTCCCATCGGTTTTTCCAAGTTTTATAAAAATTAAAAATATACTTGGATATATTTAGCCCCTGCCCTGTGTTGAAAATTATTGATTCAAACTTACATATTACTTGTTAATATAAAAAAAAATTTAAAAAAAAAAAAACCTCAATTTAGTAATTACAGTTTCTACATGTATATTATTATTTTCAAGGATATACTTGTAATATATTTTTTTTTATTCTATTAAAAAATTTTAGCTTATTACATATTTTATCAAAATATCGTGTTAATTAATTTTTAATTTTTTAAACACCGAGTAGAAATATTTATACACACATATATTTTATTAAATATTAAAACTTTTTCAACATTTAAATTATGAAAAAATAAATAAATAATAATTAAACTTATAATTTTATTTATCAATTATACAATTAAAATTTATATTCAAAATTTTTTATATTCCCGCACAGAAAAATCTCAGTCTTAAACGAGCTTCCAGTCTTAAAACGCGCTTCATTGAACTTAAACTGTCTTGTGAGATCTTAAACGAACTTCCATTAGCTTCCCAAATAAAATCACAAGTTTTTCCGAGGTCCCCAAACTCTTTCAAAGGCTTGAATTAAAAGACTTCGAAAGCATTCAAATCTCGGTCTTTCAGACGCTTGATTTGAAAGACTTCAAAAGCGTTCACATTTCTCAGTCTTTCAAAAGCTTGATTTAAAAGACTTCAAAAGGGTTCAAATTCTCAGTCTTTTAGAAGCGTGATTTAAAAGACTTCAAAAGCGTTCACATTTTTCAGTCTTTTAGAAGCTTGATTTAAAAGACTTCGAAAGTTTTTAGGTTTAAAAAAAAAAAAAAATTCAATAAATACGATTTCGAAAGCTTGTAGTCTTAAAATTAAAGGCTTTAAAACTTATTTCAATGAAAATTTTATTTGGGAAGCTAATGGAAGTTCGTTTAAGATCTCACAAGACAGTTTAAGTTCAATAAAGCGCGATTTAAGACTGAGATTTTTCTGTTCGGGACTTAGAAAAAATTCAAACTGCCTGATATAAAATTGTTAAGATTTTTATCATTTTGTATATTAAATAAGTATATTTCGCGGATTTTGATTAATATGTAGCTCTTATCATTTATTAATTGATGTTATTGGTTAACTTTTTTTTATTTATATATTTTTTGAAAAAAAAAAATTCAAGTTTGATTGCTTGTAGTGTATTTAATTTTACAATTCACTCTAAATATTTATTCAAGTTTTCATGTTATAAAATTTTTTAAAATAACAAAAATTAGAAACTCAAAGTCTAAGTAGTAAATATATTCACTTATTTTCAATTGATGATGTGGTTGAGTGGTCAACCTATCCGACTTCCACCCAAGAAACCTGTGATCGATCCCGTGCAGATTTTTTTTTTTTGGAAAAATTTTACAAATTTGAAAAAGAAAAAAAAAAAATGAAAGACTCCGAAGTCTTTAATTTAAAGACTTCGGATTTAAGAGTTCGAAAGCCTGAGGTCTTCCATTGAAAGACTTCAGAAGCTCGAAGTCTTTCATTTTAAGACTTTATATTTAAG
Organism: Lysiphlebus fabarum; assembly: GCA_011426435.1. Taxonomy (NCBI): domain Eukaryota; kingdom Metazoa; phylum Arthropoda; class Insecta; order Hymenoptera; family Braconidae; genus Lysiphlebus; species Lysiphlebus fabarum. Next base: position 28,867 of record WSYQ01001097.1, read on the forward strand.
AGTTCGAAAGCCTGAGGTCTTCCATAGAAAGACTTTGCAAGCCCGAAGTCTTTCATAGGAAGTCTTCCGAAGACTTCCTAGTTGGACAAATGAAGCGCGTTTTAAGACTTCAAAGGATTTTAAGTTCGTTTAAGACTGAGATTTTTCTGTTCGGGTTACTCTAAATCTTTACAAACAAATTTATAAAAAAAAAAATGAATTTTTTACTCCAATTTTGGGTATTAATATGTCTAACACAGTTGCGTTTCATTTGGTTACTAAAAAATTTATACGATCGTGGAATTTATTAGACAAAAAAAAAAAAAAAAAAATCCATTCGTTGAGAATAAAGTCGATAAATTTATAATATACACATTAATTCAATGAAAAAAAAAATTAAATATTTATTACCAATAAATAAAAAATTTCAATTGTTTTTTTTTTTTTTTGTTTTTAATTTTTGTAATTTTGTTTTTTTTTTTTTTTTTAAATTCCGGCTTTTTATCTTGAGGTTAACATAACGATCTTAACGATTGGTTTCATTGGAATAATAACAATTAATAAGCCAAGGAAAATATAATCGTATATGAAAGAAGATTTGTACGGGTAATCATCTGCACTATCAAGTTGGGTTATATATTCCAAGGCAATTAATTATCATTATGGGAATTATGTTCAATGCAAGTGTATTTTTATATACACACAAAAACACATATACATATATATAATTGAACATAAAATATATTTTATTATTATGTACTTTCATATATCTTGTATTATACTATTATTTACATTTTTACATTATTTTTATATATCAAGTACCTTTCAATTCATGAATATTAAACAATAACTCGCGAACTTTAATTTTTTAATAAATAAATCTTAAAAATCACATGAACTTTTAATACATATATATATATCTACTTATGTAATTATTGTTTTTTTTAATATTAATATATCAATTGTATAGAATAAATTAAATAAAATATTTTTAATCGATATTTATATATACATATGTATAAAGTTGTGTATTTTTATGCTCGCGATGATGAAAATATATTTTGAAAGTAGACCGAGTATGTAAATTTACTTTGACAAATAAAATGATAAAAAATATTTCAAAGAAACACTGAAAACAAATGTACATTGTTTGTAATTTTTTTTTTTTTTTTTATATTTTTAAGAGACACTGAGGCGACTGAAAATTTAAAAAATATAAAAAAATATAAATTCAAAGAAAAATGGCTGACATGTTTTTTTGAAAATGTGAATTTTTTTTTTTTATATATTTTCTTGTTTTTCGTTAGTTTATTATTTTTCGGCTCACATTGGACCACTATCCTCATGATTAACGAGTATGCTCTATTGTTTGATCCATGTCTCTGATATTTTCCTCTTGTTTTTACTTCATCATGTGAATATATATACATGACTTTTTCAATTTTTTTTTGCTTAATATTTTATATATATATGTACACAAGCCTGTCTTTTTTATATATTATTATTTTTTTCTCATTTCTATATTTATATTTTCATCATCTTATATTATATATTATTAATATAGTTTTTTATTTGATACATATATCTATATGTATTCAAAACTTTCATTAATCTCAATTTGTATGACATTTTCGTATCTCAACGATAATTGATGTTCGCAACGGGGATTGGGACAAAACAATTTTTCTTATTTCATATGTTATTATATTTTTATTTATTACATGTTTCAAAGTGTTTGTTTTTATTTTTATACAATAATTGTGTCTATAAATGTTTAATTTATTGGCATTAAATTCAAGTCTATATCGCATCTTTTTTTTAACCTCAATGATAAAATACAAATTGGCGATAAAAAATAGTCAAATAATAAATTAAATTTTTAAATAAAATATCAAATAGAAATTTTCAATAAAAGCTACAATAATAAATTGATATATAAATTAATAAATTTAAAAAATAATTAGCTAAAAATATTAGATAATTATATTTAGTTGCGTTGAATTTGTTGACCTGAAAATTTTGATTCATATCATATATTATTATAACGAGAATATATTTAGTCATGTAATCATCATTTTTTTTTTTCAATGTATATTATATTTTTTTTTTATTTTGTATATCCTGTGACGGAGAAAGGGATTAAGATCAGAAGGACACTTGCGTGAACAAAGTAGAGAATAGCGGTTGATATTGCTTGGTAGATTTGAATCTGGTTTTACGTTTCCAACGTGCCGACTTGTCTTCCTCATCGTTGGGTGTTCTGGAATAAAATACTTGGTTAAATTATATAAAAAAAAATTGAAAAAATTGCATATATATATAAACTCACATACACATATTAACTGAGATGAATAAATACGCATTTCATTTCGTATTTTTGTATCTTACACGCTCATCTAGGATCTAGGGTTACCAAGTTTCTTCTTATTTTATTTCTCGCTGTAGTTTGCAAATTTTTTTTTTTTTACATCTTTTTTTAAATATCTAAATCTGTTGAAAATTTAGTCTATATATACATGAATTTTATTTATGTATCATTACTCACATTGCAAGGTCATATTTTGATATACATTTATATATTTTCTTGACATTTGTATGTAAATTTAAACTCAAAACCATCAAGAAAATATAATTTTAAAAAATATTATATAAAATGTATTACAAAAATATATATATTCATCAACTAAACTGACGACATTTTTAACTCTTAATGTATAATTTACCAATTAAATTGTCATTTTAAATTTAACTCTATTTTTTTTTTTTTTTCATTTTCTATAAATATAGATATATACTTTTCAAATCCATCAGACAATTAGTATGATTTTATGTAGATTAAAATATTTAAAAAAAATTAAAGACAGTTGAAAGATCAATAAACTAATACATATAGGTATATTTGAAGATTTGATGGATTACATTATCTATTCTTAATGTATTTCTTCATCAAATTTATTTACATTTGAATGATAATTAAAATCTTGCGATAACTTTAATAATAATAAAATATATATTTTTTTCTTCATCATCTGACAAAGATTAAGTGCTTTTTATTAAATAATAAAATAATAATGATTTTTTATTTTTATTATATTTTATTTGATGATTGAAGATGAATGTCGAAGGGCCAGATTTAAGATTCAAGTTTTTTTTTTTTTAAATTTATTATTTTAACTGATAATCAAATGTTTTCAAAGTTCAATATATAATTATTATTTTTTACCCTTGCTTTGTCGATTGAGTGATTGATTATGTAATATCATATCCAATTGAGATTCAAAGAAGACGAGAGGACCATTATTTAGCTATCGATAGCGTCAGATGCACGTGTCGTTACATCCGCATTACCAATCTCAAAAAAAAAAAAATAAAAAAAAAATAGAAAAGTAAATTGTATATACATGAACGAATGGGGCACGTGTTACAATTTTGTACGATTCGAATAACGAGGAAATCCCCTTTTTTTTTATATATTTTTTTTTTTTTTTACGATGCCATACGGTCATGGTATAATAATAAATATATCTAAGCCAAAAAGGCGTGTGTGTCCACAGGTTATCGTTGTTGACACGCCCTGTACAACTCGTCAATCTTTATCCTCCAAAAATCATTACCAACATGCATCAATTTTTATCAAAAAAAAAAAAATAAATAATAAAATAAAACTACCTCATTTTAGATGTTGGTTATAAGTCTAAATGGTTTAATCTTATCTTTATATTTTTTATTTTATTTTGGGAAACTCTTATGGTCTGTAAATGTCTTATTTAATTGACTATAATTTTAAATCTTACTCGAGCATCAAAAAATAAATAAATAAAAATATATATATATACACATGACATATACACACACGTTGTAAATTATTATTAAAAAAAATAATAATTTTTGATGTATAAATTAATATTTTTATCTACCAATTATAATATGAGTTGAATTATTAAATTGACCTCATTCATAATTTAATCAATAACCATCAAAATAATCGTTAAAAAAAAAAATTAGTTAACGCTTAATTTAAATTATTGACTCAATTGAGTCATTCAGTAAATTAAGTTAAATTATATTGCGAATAAAAAAAAATCTTTTTAAGTAAATAAATAAATTAAAAAATTTTAAGTAAAACGGAAACAAACGAAATATTGAGTTGATTAAAACAGAAAAAATAAAAAAAAATAAAATTAATAATAAAAAGAGTTAAGAGAAAGGGGACATTCTGCCCTTTGGGATAATTAGCTCTCCAGGATAAAAATGAAAGGGACAAAATAATAATTATTATTATTATAAAAATAAGTAAAAAAAAAAATTGAGGAAGGTGAAATGTACACTCTTCAGCTTATGACCAATTATAATATGCATTTTGTTTTTATATATATTTTATATATTTATTTTGTTCAAAGCAACTAAAAGTAAATTTAAAAAAAATCGCCTTTTTTTTTAACTTTTTTTAAATTCTGTCTAATGACATGCAATGGGGTTGTAGTAGAAGACATCAAAAATTATGACATAGAGAGAGGAAGTTTATAGTTGTGTCTTCTCGAATTTCATGGGAATCTGGCCAATAGTGAAATTTATCCCAACTAATTTTTATTTTCAATTTCTTTTATTATTTTTATTAAAAAAAAAAAAAAAATTCTTTATGCTCGTCAAAAAAAGTGGGCATACTGGCGACATCTCCGCCACTTTTTTTTTTTTATTTTTTTAATATAATATTGAAATTAAAAAAAAACTATCCTACAGAATTTATTCTAGAGGGCCAATTTTTTTGGGAAGTGGGCGTACCTCTTTCCGGTTTTGGTTACTCCATTGTATATATACATACTGGACCTTATTTTTTTCAAAAAAAAAAATAATTTCTTTACCCTGTCTTTTAGTTTTAGAGTTCTCTTCTTTTGCAAGTCCCAAATAATTTTTTTTTATGCAGTGTGCGCCATTTTTTTTTTTTTTTTTAAATTTTTTGCATGGTTGAATAAAGACAGAATTAAAATGACTGTGCTTAGTCTGGATGCACGCACACCTGCCCGCTCATTACCCATCCAATTCCATTTGGTCTCTTTGGTATAAGGTGGTGAATAAGAAGCTAAAAGATGCAAGGGGGCATTAAATAATCATAATAATAATACATAATAATACATAAAATAATAATGATAAAGTAAAAGTAAAATAAAAAAAAATTTGTGAGCCATTCTAGACTCGCGGGTAAATTATGTGTAAACATCTTTGCGGCGTGTTGCTGGAATTTAACAAAATGATAATAATACATACACATTAAACACGGTTTTTTTAATTTATTTATAAAAATATTTTTTTTTAAATTTATTATTCTTTTTCTATTCTATTTTCATACAATTATTGTTGATCAGTAAAAAAAAAAAAAACATAAATGCTTAGGAATATAATTGCGGGTAATTTTTTATTACCCATACTTGGTTGGTAGATCTTGCTAAGGTACTTGTAATTGCTAAGTATATATAATTGCTGAGTATATATATATTTGCTAAGTATATATATTTGCTAATAGTATATATAATTGCTAAGTATATATATTTGCTAAGTATATATATTTGCTAAGTATATATATTTGCTATGTATATATATTTGCTAAGTATATATAATTGCTAAGTATATATATTTGCTGAGCATATATATTTGCTAAGTGTATATATTTGCTAAGTATATATAATTGCTAAGTATATATATTTGCTAAGTATATATATTTGCTAAGTATATATAATTGCTAAGTATATATATTTGCTGAGCATATATATTTGCTAAGTGTATATATTTGCTAAGTATATATAATTGCTAAGTAAATATGTTTGCTAAGCATATATATTTGCTAATAGTATATGTAATTGCTGAGTGTATATATTTGCTAAGTAAACTTAATTGCTAAGGTATATGTAATTGCAAAGGTATATATAATTACAAAGGTATACGTAAATGATTAGGAATATAATTGCGGGTAATTTTTTATCACCCATGCATGGGTGGTAGATCCTGCTAAGGTAAATAATTTTTTTTTCTAGGTCCAGAAAAATAAATTTCTTTTTTTTTTAAGTCCAGCAAAAGTATTTTATTTTATCTTGGTTCCACTAAGAATATGGAAATTCAATAATATGTATATAATTTTTTTTTTGTACTCAACAATAATTCTGACAGCTTAACCTTATATATATAACTCTTACTATATAAGTATACAATAATAAAAGCGACATTGCAGAACGCTTGTAGGTAACATTTACCGACGGCTGGCTGACGGTTATCACGGCGCCACTTATATATATTAAAAAGTGATGGCTATATTTTTAGAAAGAGACGGCGAATAACGGAAATGACGTCTTTTTCTACTTTTTTTACTTTTACTCTCTATCAACCCGCGCCTAAAGATGTTTACACATCAAAAAAAAAAAGATTGAGAAGAGCACTTTAGGTGTACTTCACTGGAGTCGATAAAAAAAATGAAAAAAAAAAAAAGAAATGCATCTTTGTGTTCTCTTTTATTTGATATTTTTTTAAATTCATTTGATGGTGAGACTTACTACTATACTCTCTTCTGAACCTGGATGGAAATTGGGGTTGATAGGGTGATGTGGTCGCACGTGGCCTGAGTGGCTTGATAAAATTTTTTGGTGAAAAGTCCTCAGGGGCCACGTGCCTCAACATTTAAGTATATACATGCGGACTTTGGTTCATCAAATTCTATTTAAAAAAAAAAAAAAACTTATATATATTATATAATCTCAGCACTAATTAAAGAACACGCATAATTGATTTATCAAATTTTATACAGACATGATAAATTTAAATTTATGATTTTTAGAATTATATATATAGGCATAGGAATTATACAAAAAAAAAAATAAATATTCAATCTGATCAGTCAATTTATAAATGATATTCAATTCTTTTTGCGATGAATTATTTTTTTCTGCACGTCAATTTATTTCAAAAAAAAAAAAACCCTGTAAATTCACGCTACATTATAGCAATATATAGTATAAAAAATAAATGCAAAAATATAAGAATATAATGAAATATAAAAAAATACTCTTTGAAAGTGCATCTCAGAGGCACATTGTTGCACTCGCTAAGAAGACAAAGGGACACTTTTTTTTTTCCTCTTCATCATCATCATCATCATCATCTTTTTCTTCAGCTCGTCTCTCTATATATATATATATATATTTAAAAGAAATAATAATAAAATAAACTTGATATTTTCCATACACTCGTTGCAACCAAGCCAATATATGCAACAGCATTGGATTTATTATATAAATGGATTCAACAACTCTTATTGGTATATAGCTTGCAGCACATACTATATATACTTTAGTCTCATCGTGAATTGCAACCAAGTTTTCCTTATATTCTCATTTCTCTGAACAACCTTAAAGTGTATATATATATATACACCTATATGTGCTTGCTATAAGTTATTTTCTTGATTCAACATTGTGCTGATGTTGTATGGTGGTGCTGAATTTTGCTGCTGTTTCTGCAGCTATTGCTTCAAGCAGAATCTCGTTTTCTTTGGTTAACGGTCGTTGAATTCTCTTTGCTTTTGCGTTTCAACAAACCAAATACACTATATATATACCTGTACCTACATTTATATACCTATAGCTATATATACGTGCATCCAACTTAAAACTTACCGTTAGAACTGGACCTTACATTAACAATATCATACTATTTGACTTTTTGTCTTGTTTCTTGTTTATATACATTTACATTTATTATATACTTTCTTGTATTTTTATTTAGTTTATTTACTTAATTTTTTACTTTTATTTTTTATCAGTTATTGATATTGTACACACACAAGATAGTTAATTTTTAAATATATATAGATAAAAAAAATATATATATTATATTAAAGAGAAATAAAAGGAGAAAGCATACTAACATTGGTTTGTTATCGGCTGGATCATCAGGGGGAAGAACTCTGAGATTCAGGTCGAGGTTAATCTCCGCCATTCGGTGAGCACCTGCGCATTTTGCCACTTATTTATTTACCACCCATGTTTATAATAATATAGAATTGTACATTTTATTTTTTTATATATATATTTATTTTTTTTCAACAACTTAGAATCCGGAAATTACTTGATTCAATGATATCGTTTATTTTAAATAGATATGTACTGTAAGTAAATCAAGGGTCAGTTTAGATTCAATAAACTAAAACTAACTTGTATTTATTTATTTTATATCAAAGTTTATAGTCACTATTGCAGTTAAGCAGTTTATATTTTATAAAAATTTTATAGTACTGTTATTATAATATTTAGGACAAATTCTTAACAGTTCATTATATATATTTTAACAGAATATTTTTATTAATTGAAAAATATATTATTTAGTATATTGACAAGATAATTTTTATCGATTATATTTTCAATGATTTAAGTATGTTGAAGGATCAATGTCTTTTTAAAAATATTCTGATGGAATTTATTTATCATTTTGATGTATGCAGAGTGTTTTTATTCTCCACACATCATAAAATAATATATATATATAAACTCAAAAAAAAATTAACATTCAACTAAAAAAATATATATACTTATATAATGAAAATAAGAAAACGAATAATAAAATTTGTTAAGAAAAAAAAATTTCTCGACTGATCCCGTTGGCACACGCTCGTTAATCGAGCCTCAAAGAGCACCCGGGTCTTGGTTCTGTTTGCTCAGGATCTTCAACGGGTGGCAAAGACATGAAACTTGCTAGTGTCGGTATATATGCTCTTCTCATTTTTTTTTTTATAACTTCAATTTATTATTATTATTACTTTTTTTTTTTTTTTCATCACTTTAGGGTGATGGGGAAAAAAAAAAAAAAAAAAAATCAAAGTCCCTTTTCCTTAGCTTCAGCTTCTTCAATTTTTTATTTAATTTCTCTTTTTTTTTTTCTTGATATTACTTTTATTATCATCTTGAACATGATCATGTTAGTTTTTTTTTAATATTTTTGCCCTTCTTAAAATTTACCTTTAAATCATTGATACAGCACAAAAATAAATATTTGACATAAAAAAAAAAACCAGCTGGTTTGGCTCACTCCAATGAAAAAAAAAAAATAATATATATTCCTTCTTATATTAACTTGAAAATCCACAAATTTTCAAAATTCTTTTCTGTATAAAAATTTATATATAAAGAAATTCAACCCAAGAAATATGGTCATACTAAAAATTTTTTCTCTAAAATATATATATATATATTGAGCTTATCCAGACTTCCATTGTTTTTATCCTGAAAAATTTGTTCTCACGAGAATTATATTCACAACGTAATACAGTCACACGAAAATTTGAGAAAAAAAATAAGGGATTTACCAGTAATGCAAATATTTCAAGTGTTTATTTGAATTTATCAACAATATTCAAGCAATCACACACCAAAATAAATACTAGACACCCTTTTCATGAGAACAAAATTTATTTCTCATATAAACCCTAAATTTTCATTGTAATATTTTTCATTATTTTCATCCCTTATTAAATATAAAAATAATAATAATATTTTCATCAAAATAGTTTGATACAGTAATTAATTGACTAAAAAATTATCAAAAAAAAAAAGTAGTTGGAAAAATTGAATGTTTAAAAGTTTAACCACAGGTGATTTTTTTTGAGGTTCAACATGAAATATATTTAAAAAGAGTTTTTAAGTGTTGGCATCACCTTGATCTGACCTTGGTATTTGTGGTATATCTCTAGGGGTGTTTTACTAAAAAATAAAATAAAAAAATACATATAAGAAAACGAAAAAAAATAAGGAATGGAAAGTGGACATCAGTTTTTGATGGTCAATTTTGTGAACACAAGCAGTTGTGTGTGTATTATCCTGTGGTTGTTGTTGATGACCATTGTTCCTGGAAAAACCTTTGCCCAAATATACTGGACTAAATTTTCACAGCATTAAGATTGATTCGATACGTGTGTGTATATATGTGATACATGTGTTGGTTGTTTGCTCTTTTGTGTTACAAAATGCGATAGAAAAAAAAAATATATATCTCATCCAATGTGAATTCGAAAGTTGAGGTAGCTAAGGAAAATTTAAAAAAAAAAAAAAAAAACCTATGAAACTTAAAAAAAGATAGAAACTTGACAAGTATCAACTGTTTGCAAAGATATTGAAAAAAGATAGAACATATTTATAAAGAATTTAAAATATAAACTTAAATATAAAGCCTTGTTGGTATTGTTGTTTGATGTTATATACACTATTGAAACTGTTTCACCGGATGTTTTTCGCGTTTATAATATATTTTAAGGGATTTTTTTTTTCTATTTCCCTCATCGTTTTTTTACCCTCAACGTGACCTAAAACTCTATGGATAATACTATTTCAAATTTAATATTATGCTTTGTCGGATTGAGAAATATAAGAAAAAATAAAATGAAATAAAAATTCTATTCTTTTTAACACCTGGTATATATATTTTTTTTTCTACGGGAATTTGTCAGCAGAAATGTCACTTTTCATTGAAAAAAATATAAAAATTAGTCTTCGCGCCCTCTGAATGACTCACTAATTCGACTTGAGAACAATTTTTTGCTCGGATGATCTTTAACATATTCACTTACTCCCTAAAAAATCTTCCTAAAATTAGCTTTTTATGCTTGATGGAAAATATAAAATACAGTAAAATAAAGAAAAAAAAAATTTATATATATAAATAATAGTAACTGACAGAATACATACACTGGGTAAAATTTTTAAAATTGTGCCAACTTGGCACAACAGCTTTCAGCAAATGAAAAATTGCTGGTTGAGTAACCAATATCCTTCGAGTTTAATAAAAAATAAAAAATAAAAATTGCAAACAAGAGACGTTTCACTCTCTAGATAATTTTGAGTACAAGAAAAAAAATATCAAAAAATAAGTAGAAAAAAAAAAAAAAAATAGACGAAACAATAAAAATGAATGAATATATATATTCAACTTGATGAGAAAAAATAAATATATTTTAAAGAAATAATGTTTGTCTATTTTTTTTTTTTTTTTTCGTTGATGAAATGAAAATAGGCTGATGGTGTCATTGTCATATCCCTTGGGAATAAAAAAATATAAAAATACATGAATTTATCCAACAGTTGACACATAAAATTTTACTTTTAATTTTAAAATTTTAACTATAGAAATGTTTGAATGTCATCATAAATATAAATAAATTTATTTATATATATAAAAGTCAATAATAATTTTTTCTTATTTCGAAATAGTTATAATTTTTATTATATTTTAAAAAATCCTAAATAACCATCATGTCAGTTCAAAAAAAAATTTACAACGTAATAAGATATAATAATTAATATAAAAAAGAAAAAAAAAAAAAGTCATAATAATCTCTTAATAAATCATGAGTGTACTTGACTTCCGTAGCTAGTCAAAAATAGTAGTTAATTTTTATGTTTATTTTTTTTATATTTTGTATTTATTTTTATACATATCATATGTGATTTCCTGAGGGCTTGATATAATTTATAGTACCACCACCACTACCAGTACCAATGACAAAAAATATTGATATTTATTACTTTAATTTTTTTTTTTTTTTTTTTTTTTTTATATACCTAGACTCATCAGTGTATCAACTGTGTTGAGATTAATGATTTACCTACCGTTTGCGTACATAAAATTACAAATATATAGTTGAGTTTATATAAAATAATAATATTGCTTTAATAATTAAAAATAATAAAATAATAAAGTAGATAGCAAGAGATACAGAGAGAGGATATTTGCATGTACATATTTTTTTATGAATACATGTATGCACATTGAATGATTATTCATTTATATGCAAAACTCATCTCATCATAAAACTGGTAAATAAAAATAAATAAATTAAAAATATAAAATAAACTTGTCATTTGAGTATGTTGACACCCAAGTTGATATGGTAATTGCAATGTTGATAATTATTATGGTTTGTAATTATAAAAAATTATAATTTTACTATAATATTTATTATATTTGTTTTTTACATTACAATTTTATATATTTTTTATTTATTTATTTTAATAATAAATATTATAAATAAATATAAATTTTTTTAAATTAAATTTAATAATTTATTATTTTTATTACGAATTATAATATTAAAATATAAAATAAAAATTTAAATATATTTTTTTTTAACGTTTAAATTAAGTGCAATATCTTTGGTAGCTTTGGTAGCCAGAACAGGAGCTGAAAATAAATGAATAAATAAAACAAATAAGATGAAAAAAAAAAAAAAAATATATATATATAATAAAATAAATGAAAAGAAATAATAAAAAAAAAAAAAGAGTTAGCGAGATTGAGCAGTCAATGTGATTTTCAAGTTGGTGTTTGGTATGGCTTGTTTTTAACAGAAAATAATCCAAGACGGTTACTTTTGAAATGTCTCAGATCGTCTTCATATCAGAGCGGCTACATTAGCCTTTGTAGATAGTGCTAAGTGCCTCTGGATATTTCCAGTATTTCTAAGCTGATTCTCGACACACACGAGGATAAAAGTAACACACCATATTGGTTAAGACCAGTCATCCTGGCACGAGAGCAACCTCTACTTTGACCTTATTTATTTTATTTATTTTATTTTTTATAATTTTTTTTATTTTTCCTCACTTATATTACAACTATTTTTTGCTTTTTTTTTATTTAATTTATTTATATCTTTATTTTTTAATTTTTAATTTTTATCATGCACTAAATTTTCACTCAAATTTTTTTTTGTCTCAAATTTAATTTATTATTCGTTTTTTTTTTTTTTTTTTTTTTATAAAAAGTTGTTTCGTTTACCTAGACCAACATACAATTTAAAAAATATAAATTATTTTTATTATTTTAAATAAATTAATGACTACATTTCGTTTTGGGTCATCAAAAAATTTACGTGGCCTTCTCTTGATTCTCCTTGTACTGATTACCCATCAACATTTGTTATTAACCAAAAAATCTCTTGGTGGTCAAGGAACTTTAAATAAAATAAAATATAATATAAAAAAAAAAAAAAATTAAATAAATTCATGATGAGTTAAGAAAAGAAGCCAACAAAGAAAACACGCAATTTTAAATCGTCACGCTCAAGATATACATCTTGTGTCTTTTGTTTTATAATATAATTTTTGTTTAAAATAATAATAATAATAATAAATTATTATTGCGATATATATTAAAACTGTTTTTTTTTATATATAAATTTTATTTATTTATTTATTTATTATAATAATAATTCGCTTAATTTGAACGCGTGGTAAAAGATGCGCGCTCTTCGGGTGGGCAAATATGGTTTTTGCATGGGAAAAATGTAAGCCAATCAAGCCAACTGGCAATGAGCATAGCATACTAATGTGAGAGTATGTATACAAGTTGACCACGGCAACCAACTGCTGATGAGAGTTAAATAAGTGACTGAGAAAGAAAGATGAAATTATTTATTTTTTACATCAAAAGATTATATATTTTTTTTTTTTTTAATTTTTTGATCTCTCTTTGGTTCACTTGGAAAAGTTTGTTGTTATTTTTCTTTTTTTTTTTTTTTGCATGGTCAACTTGGTGACTGGTTGATTGGCTTTATATAAAAAAAAAAAAAAATAATAATCAAAACGATTTACCAACCCTCAACATAGTAGTACAAAAGTCTTGTTTATGCGTACATCAAAGTATTTTATATAGGTATATATATACTTTCGCGAATCATGGTTTACCTTGAATAAGCTTGGCAACACTAAAACTATATCTTGTTCATATATATGCGATCATCAACAATTTTAAATCATATTTTTCATTCTCATAATCTTATATATATATACACAAGGCAATATTCAATATTAATTTAATCGATTTTTATTAATAATCTATAATTTATAGTTTTTTTTTTAAATTAATTTCTCAATGTTTGTAGAAAAAAAAATATACCAAGTTATTGATTAAAAAAATATAAATAATTAAAATAAATATTTTTGACTAATGGAATAATTATTTTTAAGGATTTTTTTAAATTATAAAAACATTATATTATCAATAGATTGCTTAGAAATATTTTTTCTATGATCCAGATGAGTTGGCGAAAGTCTGACTTTCTCAAAGTCATATTTCGAAATTATAAAAAAATTTAAAAAAATTAGTAATAATCAAAATAAATGCCTGAAACTCACAGGGTAATTATTTTAGGGTGTTTTTTAAATTATTAAAGCATAATATCATTAATATGTTGCTTAGAAATATTTTTACTATATGATCCAGCTGACTTTGGATTATATTTCTATAATTATTAGATTTTTTTTTTTTTTCCTTTAATTAACATATAATTTTCTAGATAAAATGACTATTTTAATTTCTAATTAATTACTTCTTAGAAAATTATAATACATTGATTTAACCTGTTTAAAATTCATCAATTATTTATGTATTTAAAAAATTACTCAACTTCGAAAAACTAAAAAAAATTTTTAAACAAGTAGGACAATAGTCATTAAATTTTTTTACAAAATTATATATAATATATATAATTATATTTCACAAATTTAAAACAAGTTTAATTAACAAGTTAATTATGCTTAAAAAAAAAACAAATTATCTGAAAAAAATTTGTATATTGTTGTTGTTGATTTCTTTACATAAATTTATTTATCATTTCGATTTGAAATAAAAAAATAAGGTTAATACCTGATGCAAGTTTGGATTGTGAAATATACAAGTGAGAGGTTTAAAGATGACTTAATTTTATAATTTCATATTTTTCTATATAAATATATATTTATATTTAATTTATATAAATGTCGAGAGTAAAATTATTGAGCTGTTATGTCAAAATAATGTTAATTACATTTTATGGGTTTTTAGTAAGTTAATAATGTTGCGTGTATATTATATACCGACTTAGATAACTTTTTTTTTTTTTTTCATTTTAAACTGATAACTTGATATTTATGGTATACATAAATACAAGTACCATACATTTATTTTAATAATAATATTAAAATAAAAAATATATAAATAATAATTTTCATAGATTGAAATGTATATGTCTCGTTACGTATGAATAACCACTGCAAATAAATAAATTGATATAAAAAAAAATAAAATTACTAGTCACCTTGATAGTAGAAAAATAAATAAATAAAAATAAATTATTTATTTTTTATTGTCTCAATCTACCATCTAAATATTTTTCCAAGACTTCAATCCAAGCAAATGGATAAACAGACAAGACCTCCATCAGGCAAAAACTTCCAATTTTTTTTTTTCTATTTTTTTTTTTTCATACATTCTCTGGTCTTTCAACTTTCTCGTCATGTTAATGTGTATATTTATATATATATGTGTTTCTTCATCATCAATAACCATATTCTATTTTAATCTTTCTGTTTGCAAAGTTAATTTTTTTTTTGCGTACATTTTATTGCTTGATATTTGAACTAACAAAAAAAAAAAAAAGACAAAAAGGTTTTACATACCTTAAACTAAATTAACCAATGAAAAAATAGAAATATATTATTATTATTATTATTATTGATAAAACAAGGGGGATGAAAAGTCGTGTAATATTCTTTGAATTAATTCGCATCAATTTTATTTTGTCCCTGCAATGAATATACAATAGAATTTTTGTTGTGAGAGTGTATACATATTGATATGTGTTGGGTGTAAATTTAAAAAAGGGAAATAAATTTATTATGAGATTTTAAACCAGTAAATTGTTCAAATATATATTTTTTAGCTATTGTTGTTTTTATAAATGTATATACAGTAATTTAAACCGTACTTTGTCAAATAAACAAACAAATATTGTTCATTTTTTTTTGTTGTCAATTTAAATCAACCCATAAGCTGATGCTTTATTAAAATTGTCAATTTTCATTTGTACGCATATAATATTAAACCACATATTTAACATATTGAAATAATTTTGAATAATTTATTATTTTAAATTCAAGTATATATATTTATAAATTAAATTTAAAGTTGAGGTAAAATAAAATTTTAATTTTTTAAAATACGTTAGTCACAAAGTGCCATTTTTTTTTTTTTTTTGTGGAATTATTTTATTTTATTTACGACAAGTATAAAATATCATGGTGTGTTTAAAATAATATATTAAAGTTAAATTTGTCAGTCATTATTCATGTGTGAAAGATCATCATTCATGAACAATAAGTTTAAATAAAATATACGTTAAAATTCTTGTTGACGAGACACTATTTGTAACAATATAAATAAAATAAAATAAAATACGTAAATGTATGCTTCAATTTGTCTTGAGTTGTATTATACGCATGTTAAATATATATTTATACGTAAAAATAAATGAAAATGGATTAAAAAAAATTTAAATTGATGACAAGAAAATTGGAAATACGATGAAAATTATTATAAATCATCAACAAAAAATTTGCGTATGGTAGTAGTTTTAATCTTCAATTTCCTATGTTTATTTTGTTTTTACAAAATATACAAATAGTATACATAGAAATAAAGATAAAAATAATTTAAAGTCTATATATATTCATATATCCACAAAAACGCGTGCGACACCTCCAAAAACAAACATTGTTAAAAAAATTGAAAATACAACAGCACCATCCTGTATGTGCAGCAATAAACGTTACATACTGGTGACTGGTGACTGGTGTTTGGTGTTGAAATAAAAATAAAAAAAATTAAAGTAATGTTTTTTAAAAATAATATATTAAGACAAGTACAAAATTAAAGATAAAAAATTAAATAAAATAATACAACTTTGTGTACTTATACAAAAAAAGAGACATGCTTGCACTCATAAAAGTCAGTTTGTTTTTCTTATTGAAATTTTTTATTTTTCTTTTATTTTTTTTTACATATACATAAATGTGTATTTTTTTTTATTAAAATAAAAAAATAAAATTCATTTTCAACGGTTAAAAAAATAGTAAAGTACACTTGGATATATTATATTTGAAAATTTTCTTACATTTTCGCACAAGTAAAAAAAAATTTTTCCTTTATTCATATTGTGCCTACATTTTTATTTATATATAAAATATAAAATATACATAGTAAAAACTCAAGGGAAATAAATATATGCGCAATAGAAACTCGACAAATTGACCGAGGGAGTTGGTATTTTCCCACAAGTCGTTCGGCGTGTTAGTTGGTTAGGGATGATAGTCAAAAGGAGCTGTTAAAAAACTACCCTTCAATAGAAAAAAAAAAAAAAAAAAAAAAATTGTTAAAGATGTTATACGCATATAAAAAAAAATATGAAATATAAATTGAAGAAAATATATTATTTTTCAAGACAAGAAAAAATTTAAAAACCTTTGAAAAGTAAATTTAAAGCAAAATGACGAGACACATCGATTACCTCAAATAATTCTCATTTATTATTTTTATATTTTTTTTCATTTGACTCTCCAAATAAGTCAGTATTCTCTGTGTATGTCTCATATACTATTAATAATTTTTTTTTTGATTTATTTTCAAATTCATTCGCCCCTTTGTCACCATCATTAACGCTTCGTTTCATCACGTTAAGGGTGCCACCTTTTTTATTATTGTTATAATTATTTCAACTCGTTTGCATATTAAAATGAGAACACAATTTTTATATTTTCACAACAGATAAAAAATAGGGCTCGTTACTATTATCCAACAGTTCTACATAATCTAAGTAAATTTACGCAAAAAAAAAAGGCCACAAAGGGAAGATTAAATGTTCAATTTTAGACTCGTTATAGTCAAATAACATAACTCATTGTTGAGTTTAAATTTTGATGGTTATATTACAATGTCTATAAATTACAACCATTTTTTTTTATTTATTTTTGTTCTAAATGTTTTTAAATTTGTAGAAAAAAAAAAATAGTATATCTCAAGACTTTTTATATATTTATAATGGCAATTTAATTTTGAAAACTAAAAAATTAAAAATAAAGTTTAAGATTGTTTGTAAATACATAATACTTGTTTTATGTACAATAATAGTTTATTACTTGCAATTTGATATATAATAAAACTTTATTTAATGTTATTTTAAAGGAATTACCCTTGAGCTTAATTTTCGTATATTTTATACTATTAGAAAATATATAGATTGAAATTTTGAAATTTATTTAAAATGGATTTTAGTGCATACTTCTTAAGACTACTTGAATAAATTAACTTCATAAAGATTCTTAAAATTTTTAAATACAAGAATTTTCAACAAGCTATTTGTTATCGTTAAAAAATTTAAAAAAAATAAAATTGATTTTTCATATATTATGATAAATTTAAAACTATACAAATTATAAAAAATTTATTCCATATATTTATTTTTATTTATTTATTTTTTTTTTCATAATAAAAAAGTATACTTATAAATGTATTTAAATAATCATGGAAATTTTGTTAAATTGGTGGAGTAAAATTGAACGAGATTTAATGCAGACGTCTGTGCATTATTGAGGTGTCCCGATAAGCCCAACACGATCCTTCACAAGTATCTGCATTATTCAGTGCATTAAATTCCCGGGTTTGTGGTTAAGATGGATATATATATAAAAAGTATACAGCGAATCTTATATATATATAGGTATAAAAAATAAAAGGAAGAAACAAGCAAAAGTAAAATTTCTCTAGAGGGTCGTATAAGATCTTTAAAAGCGTCCTTGGTCGATTTGAAGGTTAGAGTTGGTTGGTTTGTTAGATATACGATGACGCTCGATGAATCTTATATCGTTCCCTTGTGGCTTCTTCTATTATTTTTTTTATTTTCACAAATTTTCAAAGAGCATATACACCTTATAATATATATACCTATATATATACCTTTCCCTTTTATCAAGGCTTTTTGCCCTTGGGTTTTTTTTTTTTTTTTTTTTTTTATTTTTATTTAGCCCTAAAGCTTGAGATTTGTAACCAACCCCTAAAGTGCACTTTCGTGTATATAAAATAGGAGAGGGGTATTTCAAAATGTCTCAATTGCTTCTCTTATTTTCTCGAGATTTTTTTGAATTTTCTTCATTTTTTTTTCTTACTCATTGCATTTTTGAGTATGATTACAATATATATATATATATAATATAATTGTAATTTAAATTTTTGATTATGAAAAAGTATTTTTAAATATATAAATCTGTATATTTGTAGATTTTTTTATTTTGAATAAATTTATGGTGAGGTTCAAGGTGATATTGAAGAATGACAAGGGAATGTTTAAACTACATGGTCAATGTTTATATACGATCTCGTACAAATATATATTATATGTATGTATATACCTATATGTTGTGGTGATGGTATTTTAAAAGGTTCGATTTGTCATAGTTTTGTTGTCATTTTAATATGTGTGTGTTGGATAAAACTAAACCTATGCCACCCGGTAGCACAAAACCTGTTAATTGGTTGACAACAAGTCTCAATGATATTTTAAAACAAAATGAGCTTGTAAATAAATATACCTATAATTTATTTATATATTTTATTAATTAAATATTTAAATAATAATACATACTATTTTTTTTTTTTTAATTTTAAAAATTTATAATCATTTATAACATCATTTTGATAAAAAAAAAATTAAATTTTTTGATTCAATAATGCGATTATATATGTTGAATAAAATAATTTTTTAAAAATTTAATGTAATTAATTTTTAATAATATTTTTAAATTATATAAATATAAATTTATATATATAAAAGTTAAGACGTGAATATTTGTGCATTAACAGAATCACAATCGGGCATTTTGACGAGAGTGTATAATTAAATATATGAGAATTGCTGAAAGTCAGTATATTAAATTTTTTTTTCAATTTTTTTATTTTCTGGATGTTATTATAAAGTTGGCATTGCACATATCTATATATATATATATATATATATAAAGAGAGAATACATCCATATATACCTATATATATTTAATTTATATTTTTATTTTTGTTTCAACATAAAGTTTTTGGTATCATCAAACTTGCAATATCTTTTCGTCTTCAACACGTACCGGTTGCACTTTCTACAAAGGCGTTTGTATACCGTCAACTTAGTTCTTCATTTTCTTCATTATCATTATCATGATATTTTATTTTTCATTTTGATCTTATTCATGTTCTTCTTGCTCCATGTGATCATGAAGCACGATCAACGATGAGAAGATGACTCTACGCTCGTTTTTATATATATAAAGCTTTTTCTTTTTTTTTTTCTCAATTCATTCTTCATGCTTAATTTTTTTTTTTTTTCTTTATTATTATTTTTCATTCTGTACTCTTTTTTTTTTTTTTTAAATAATTTTTTTATATTATTTTTCTTATTTTTTTACCCTCTTGTGCCCCCTCGTAATTGGCGTGACACGCTCACGATGATCGAGCTGAGAAACCGCAACCGGCGTTCTTTTTGTTTTTTTTTGCAATTTTTTTATTTATTTATTTATTATTTCTATCTTTGTCTTTTGTCCCTTGGTTACTTGCCGATCTTACATTTTCAACTAACCATTACTACCACCCGTACTGAAATTTATATATGGTTTTCTCTCTGGATTTCTCTTGGCAGTCAGAATGGCGCGACAACAATGCACATCCCAGTCAAGATGAGATAAAAAATAAATAAATAAATTAATGAAAAATAAAAATAATAAGAAAAAAAAAGTACACTTTGGAGAGTACGTCGAACTGTGTGTAATATTATTTATTTATATATACACTGTCAATGGATGCATGTTGATGTCGAATGGTGTGGTTAAAGTCCTGAAGAAGATTGGTTTTTTGAGTCGTAAAAACTTCTTTGTTGAATCGACAAATGAATGATAATATATATACGACTTTTTTCTTAGCTAAATGTGCAAATGCATGTCCCAAAGTATTTTTTTTTTTAAATCAAATGTTTTTTTATTAAATACCACATCAACATCAATTTTGTTTAAATAATTTTATTCTTTTTTTTTTTTTTTTTGATATAACAACTGTAGATAGTATGATTACAAAATAATATGTCATGTCTATGATTATATTATTACAACTCAGTGTTATTTAAATTATTTAAATTTATTAACTTAATATTCTTTCAACGTGTATATATATTTTTTTTATTTTAATATTATTTTTCAAGTCAAAATATTAACGTATAACGAATGAATTTACTATGTTTAGGCTATTATTAATTTTCAAAGGCTGTAGTTTATTTATTTTGAAATTTTTTTTTTATATATATTTGAATTAAAAAAAAAAAACTAAAAATGTGTGTTTAAATTATATATACAGTATAATTTAAAAATACTATAAAAATTATTTACAAAATTTTAAAATTATATTTAAAATTTATTACAGTATATACATATATTAACTAATAGTTAATTAACTTTTTTTTGAAAATATATATTATTTTTATATTTTTGTATGAAAAATTATAAATATATAAATTGAATATATATAAACATCTGTTACATCAATATATCACAATTGAAACCCACCAATCAATTCAAATTGTATTGTATAAATAAACTCTTTTGTATTATTTACAATTCAGTGACAAATCAATTTGACTGACTTTAAAAGCGTTCCATCTGT
Organism: Lysiphlebus fabarum; assembly: GCA_011426435.1. Classification (NCBI taxonomy): domain Eukaryota; kingdom Metazoa; phylum Arthropoda; class Insecta; order Hymenoptera; family Braconidae; genus Lysiphlebus; species Lysiphlebus fabarum. The sequence continues at coordinate 50,383 of WSYQ01001097.1, forward strand.
TGTTACGAAGACAATAAATAAATCTTGATTCAGTTGGGTATCATTGTGGTGATTGTTGATGGCAATTGTTGAATTTATTTCTCTATATTATATTTATATATATACACACACACAGACACACACACATGATGCGAATATATATATATAAAATGTCTCAACAAAATCAGAGAAAATAAAAAAATACCGCATTACAGCTACTGAGATATAGTGTGGCATGAAATACCTGGCAACAACCATCGACGTATCATTATGCCTTATTACCTCTCAACAAAAATTACACGTTATTATCTTGTGTTTTACGTATATCGTATCTTGCCGAAATGTTTCTTCTGATATATATATATATATATATTTTTTTTTTTTGCCTTTGGTTGTATTTTTTATTTTTCATCATCAAACATTTTATAATCAAAATAAAAAAACAGAAAAAAAATCTATAATATATATACAAATTTACTGATACTCGAGTGATCACTGTGTAAAAAGCTAGATCACATTGTGTGACTGAAATTTATATCGTTGAAATTATTGCAAATGTGCAATATTATTATTTATGAAAAATCTTAGATATTTATATGTGTATTCCTAATAATAATATGTCCCGGATCCTTTCGTGGGAACATTGACAGTCTTCGTTAGTAGCAAAGGGGCTACAAACTCAAGTGGGATCATTCAAATGGAATGAAAAGCTCTGTATAATATTTGAGCACCTTCAAAGCCACTATCTGTGTTATAAGACCCTATTAAGGGATGATGTGCTTGAAGTAACAAACACACATATAGATATATATATATTTAGACTATAAGTACAATTCAAAAAGTAATAGTCTAAAAATCATAGGGTTGTTATATTTGTATATAACTTTTTAAATCATTGCTCTCTTTAACACACATTTAAAGCATATTTTATTGCAATGCGACTATATGCTTTTATATATTTATAAATATTATTATTATTATCACATTAAATGCTAAACGATCAACGTATGTTTTTGTTCAATGAAATTTCACATATTAATTATTAAAGCGTGTATAAAAGCTTCTATTTAAATTTTATTTTTATCGTTTAATATAAATTTTGAATAATATATAGTGATGAGTTGATGATTATTAAACGATGAAAATTTAATGACAAAAAAAAAATATCAAGTGGACAAGTCGTTGACATATGGTAAAGCCTCATGTGTGTCTCCAATTTTTTGGATTCAAGCATGTCATCACCTGTTACTAGCTGATGCGGTATTTTTTATTTTTTTCATTTTTTTTTTTTCATGTCACCATATTATTCTTTTTGTTTGGTACAAGTCATTAAAAATCCATTAGTTATTTAAAAAACTAAATATAAACTCAAACAAGCTGCAAGTATTATATTTTTAATTTTAAAAAAAATCTCACAAATATATAAATAAAATAAAATAAAATAAAAAAAGCAACCAATCATGTCACCTGACAATAATAGTGTTTAACGGTAAAACAGAAATTATAAAAAAATATATATATATATAATAATAATAAATAAAAAAAATTATTAAAAAAACAACAAGACAGACATATTTGTAAGAACAGAAAAAAAGAAAAAATAAAAAAAATAGTACAACATTACACCAAGTGTGTGTATATATACGGTGATGGTTCTCTGATCACTGCAATCCGGTGTCAGACTTAATCACTGTGATTCGCATGAAACACATACTATCTGTATATATATATATGAACACGATAAAATAATATAAATATACCTATATACATAAATGTTTGTACATAGTGAAAAAGGAAGTGCGGCAAGGCCGAGGTTAACGAGGCAAAAGAGTTACATGTACAACCAACAACATCACTCTGTACATCAAACTATAAAGCATATAACTATTTATTATTTTTTATAATAATAACAGCAATAAAAATACTATAATATAATATAATTTTATATATCGCAATAGTAAAACAATAAAAGTTGCATCGCAATTGTCAAAATAAAGAAAAAAATATTATATTTTTTAATGAATTGCAAGTCATTAAATTTACTAGAAGGGTGATATTTAAAACAACGCCCCAATTTATTTTTCACTCGAGTCATTTATTCATTCATTCACTCACTTAGTCATTTATATATATATATATATATATATATATATATATATATATCTACATGGATATATTTTGTATGAGCAATATGTATATAAGCTTCCTCTGGGACATACTTATGTATACTAAACTATTAATGTACATCAGTTGGCATACCAAATAGATAAATATGCATGTAGATAATGGTCATACAGTCAGTCACATACGTTAACGCATACACGCATGTATAAATATGTATATATATATTGACAAGATACTAAACCAATCACACGGGAATAATTTAGGGTAGTTTTGTATATATCTAAATGTATATGCGGATACAAAGAGGATGTGTTCATCCAGCGATATATACTTAGTTTAAAACCCCGCGAGCTATTCTGATTCATCAGGGAATACTGACATTGTGTCTATATGTCCATGTTTCTTCCATATAGATGAGAGAAACACCGTATGTCATGGGACTGAAAATTACCTGCTATATATATATATATATATATATATATATATATACACAACAATGATGATGATGACTCCCTTTTATTTCGAATTTTCATATGTATCTATATGTATATGTATCCTGTCTCATTCGATTTATCCACTTTTAAATTATTGATGATGATGATGATGATGAAAAAAAGGGGTTTGTAACAAAGGATCAGATCCTATAAAATTATACATCATGTAGAAAAATAAATGTTGCGTATTTGGATAATATCCTGTGCAATTCATATATAATCGTGATGAAAAAATAAATAAAATGCATGAGATATTTTTCTTCAAGAGGATTGTGGTGTATACACATGAACTCAATGGATTTGTAGATTTTTTTTTTCTTTGTCAAAGAATATATGTATAGGTATGTTTTTTTTTGAAAGATATGAAACTGGGTTGAAAGAAAAACTCGGGCAAAAGTAAACGAGTAGGCCATATGGTTTAGATTTTTTATTTTTTTGATCTATAACTTTCTAGGACTTGTACTTTTATATTTTTATTTATGTTATGTATGTATATATATAATGTTAGAAAAATAAGAAAAAGTGTTAATTTTTGACACTCTTTGTTGACACAGTGAATTTATCTTGACAGTTTTCATTTCAACAAATTATTAGGTACATGATAGACTGACTTGTAAGAAAATATATTAAATAAATGTGGGTGAATATTAAATTCAGTTGAAATATAAATAATAGATAGATAAAATTAAAGTTTGTGTGTGTCATCGATAAAAAAAAATAATAAATTTATCTGTATTTACAAGATTACAGTCATATAAATCTTATATAAAATTTATTTTTATTTACTTTTTTTTTTCTCATGTTTGGTCAAAAGTATCTGTACTTTTTAAAAGTGACAAATCATCATGAAAACTATGAGTGCCAGTTTCAATCGTTGAGCACTTTGACTTCCTCTTTTTTAGGCACGTGACTAAAATTTAAATGACATTTATATTTTTTATTCTTATTTATTATTTTTTATTTTTTTTTTTTATTTTTCATGTTTTTAGAAAAAAAAATTTAATATATTCTTTAAAAGATACCATCAAAATGAAAAAAATTTTTTATCTTAAAAATTAAATAAATAAATAAAATCTATTTAAAAAATCTAAATGTCTAAATATTTTACTATTTATTTTTATTCATTCGTTTAAAATTTCAATCACTCAAAAAAAAATTTTTATATTAAAAAAATTGTCTGAACAAATATTGACTTGTTTCACTGAATTATATTTTTATAAAAATATTTTTAAAAAATTGTTAATTTTATTTTAATATATTTTTTTTTTTAAATAAAATTATTGCTGAATAAGAAATACAAGTACATTTATAATTGAAAAAAATAAAATAATAATAAATCATGATATTCTGATGTGTTGAAACAAAAGAATAAAGTTTCTCGTTGTAACTTGAAATAAGAAGCCAAGTTTATATAAGTTATATAGTGTAGCATAAATTCTTTTGGCATTTAAAATAAATATAAGATATTATATATGGTTACAAATATAAAACGCGAGTTGCATATATATATATATACAGTTGCATGTGCACGAATATAATGCAAGAAAAAAAAATTTTAAAAAATGATTGAAAAAAACGAGAGTGACCGAGAGAATTGCAGGAGCAATGGTGATGAGCCAGAGCCACGAGGTTGTTGTAAATATCCTATATAAAAATCGCGTGTCTGATCGGTGATGATCACCCAGCGGGGGTGAACTCGGTCATTAGCTTATCGTCGAGTGTCTAAAGGTAGTTGTTGTTGTTGTTGTTGTTGTTGTCTTTGGTGTTGGTGTTGGTGGTGTTGGTGGTGTTGGTGGTGTTAGTATAGCTATAGAATAAATGAAAAAAAAAAAAATAAAGATTCACTACTAGTATCATGTTGGTTTACCCAATTTAACAGACCAACTTAAATATATAACAACACAGACTAATGAAAAACGTGTGGCATGCTTATAATAAGATAAAAAATCAAAGTTAAAAATAAATATAATTTAAAAAAAATAAAATAAAAAATATATATACAAGTATATATCAATAACAATGAAAGAAATTGGCTGGTGGTCGTTGTTGTCACCCAGTAAACTGATTAGAATCCATAGCGTTGTCTTCTTTCACCTACTCATGACCTCTCTTGGAATCTTGTTTTATTTTTTTTTATCATAAGTACTGTACCATATATACCATATATATATATATCTTTTAACTTATCCTCTTTATACTAAATCCCTCGAGGACTTGAATCGCGTGCCAAGAGTTTCGATTTTTATATTTACTATATATATATACACAAATACTTGCTTGTTGTTTTTAATATATATATATGTACACACATCTCATGTCCACGTGTTACCTGTATGTACATATATATATATTCATCATCATCATCATCATCATCATCATTATCATCATCACCCATGATTGCCCACCCAGGTAGAAATATTCAGAGTTTTTGATTCAATGTTGATCCGATGTCAGATTCATCAACGTTCAAAATAAAATAAAATAATATAAATTATAAATTCAAGGATCAAATAATTTACTCATAATTAGGTTCATGTGTTGATTAATTTATTTATTTTTTTATTAAATTAAATAATTATTTATTAATTTTTATATTATTTTTATTTTTGTTACAGATGACATGAATTTTAAAGGGACAAACCAATGACATCAATTTATCATCAACTTTAGTCAAGGTAAGTTTATCAAATTTTATTTTCATGTAAATTATCTGTTATTAATTGTTGTTATGATATATATTTAAAAAGAAAAATATAAAAATGAAAAACTACTTTAATATTTAAATGGAAATGAAAAAAAAAAAAAAAAAAAATCCCTCAGGAAAATAAATAGCCATATGTGATGATTTAACAAAGCCAGATGTTATGTATACATAAAACATTGAAAATTTATTTCTTTTTGACAATTTTTATGTTCAAATTATATACCATCATTAACTACATCCCTTTGAAAAAAAAAAAAAAAAAAAAAATTAATGTATTTTTAAATGTAAAAATAAAAACAGTTTAGTGATTTTATACCTTTCAAAAAAAAAAAAAAAAACCTAAAAATAAATAAAAATACAAAACAAATGCCTTATATAAATTTATATCCAATCATTAAAGTTAGTTAATAACTTGCTTTGTCTTGAAAATAATTATTAATCTCATAAATAAAATTGGCTACAGTTCAATATCCAATTTAGTTTAGTTTAGCTGATTTTTGAAAATGTCATTTGACAATATATATATATTCTTTGTGTTATCATCAATTTAAGTACACACCCTAATTCTTAATACTGACCAAGATTCATTTTGAACCACATAAACCAATTTTATTTTGAGGGTTCAAATATATAAACGACATATTGGCCTTTTGATCCCACCCTTTTTGATTGTTCATTTTTATAGAAATCAGCTCATTTGTTTTTTCTCATAAACCAGACTGGTCTCTCTTTCTTTCTCTATATATACATATAAAATAAATTTATATAAAAAAAGAAAAATAAAAAAAAAACATTCAAGTTTTCAAGTATAAAACGTCAATTTTGTTTGAATGAAATGATGCGTGTCCTCGTTTACCAGCTAATTGGGAACCTGGGAAATCGATCCTGCGGGCCACTTGCCTTGCATGACATGTACACAAGACTGCCGGTCTTTTGCTCGCTTTCACAGTGTGTGGTACCCTGAAGCTTCAACTATATAATAAACCAATCTAAATGTCTTATAGTTAAAAGTACATAAAGTATATATATATATTTAATACACGTACTTAATACTTATCATAATAATGTTGGTAAAATTTTATATAAATTTATATTTATTTTTATAATTTAACGTCTGTTGCCAGGTCATGTATGTGTTATTGCTTATGGCATATACAGTCGTTTTATATTTTCTTTTTAATATATATATATATATTTGATTTTGCGATTCGTGGTTTGTTCATTTTACATATGTGTGTGAGTGGGTTATGCATTATTTGTGGCTATACTTTCACTGACTGGAATAAAGTTGTGAAATAAACCTAGGCATACTCACCTGCAAAGTTGAAGAAAAAATAGATGAGTGGTATAGCTTTTACTATGTAATATATACATACATACAACAACTTCTACTGCTAGCTATAACGTTGTTGATGATGTTGTTGATGTTGTTGATGTTGTTGTTGTTCACCAAGTCGACGCATAATATAAAAATTTATTTTTTCATTTATTTTTTCTTTCAACATTTTTTTAATGATGAAATACCTGTTCTGGCGGTGGTTCAAATATATATATATATTTATATACGAATGGTATTTATGATTTTAATTGTTCTCAGCAAGAATAAAAGAAAAGAAAGAAAATAAAAAAAAAATGAATTGATCAAGTTGAAATAAAAAATTTTTTTTTTTGGAAGAGAAATACTCCTAGACGGTGTGGTAAAAAAAAAAAATCCTATTATTATTTTTGCTCACTCGTTGGTTGTGATGCAGCAATGATGGTATGTTTGTAAATTCAAAGGATCCAACAATATTCAGACCTAAACTTAAAATCTTCACTTGAATATTTGGCTATGCAAGCTGAATGTTGATATATACATGCATATACATACATCAAGTGAAAAAGTAATAATAAAAACATGCAAATAAAAATATGTAAAATTTTTTTTTGTTGGTGGTAGATTTTTATTTTTTTTTTTTAACTTATTTTCTTTTCCGCATCTTTTTAAAATGATATAAATTCAAACGACGTGGTCTTAAATTCATCGGAAATAGAATTTGTCTCGTGGCTGTCTTGTGGTTTTAGCATCGTAGTTTAAGAGTATAACTAAAATGATATATACCAACTGTATAAGGGTGACAACGGTTTACAACAACATCAAAAGAAATGAAAGAAAGTAGAAAATATATTATAGGCATATACTGACATTGCCAGTGGCGATTTAAAAAATATAATAATTCTTCAATTTTCTTTATTTTTTATTTATAAAAATGGCTTTTTATTTTTTTTATAAATTTTAATTTATTTTATTTTATTATTTTGAGTGTTAAATCTACTCCTTCCGTTACTCATTCAATGTGTCTTTTTATTTGTCATTTTTTATTAGTTTATATTTAATACAAAAGGATATTCGTAACTGTAGTAGTTGTGTCAGTCTGTCGTGTAGTAGAAGTAATAGTGCAGGAGTGTATTTTTCATCAATTCCAGGACAACACTGAGCCATCACTTATACTTTTACGAGTGTTGTCCTGTTTCGAATTATTTTTATACAATTTAAATAATTTCCAGGACAACACTCAGTCTTGACTTATACTTTTCAGTGTGTTGTCCTGTTTGAAGGATTTTTATACATTTTAAATAATTTCCAGGACAACACTCAGTCTTGACTTATACTTTTCAGTGTGTTGTCCTGTTTCGAATTATTTTTATACAATTTAAATAATTTCCAGGACAACACTGAGCCATCACTTATACTTTTACGAGTGTTGTCCTGTTTGAATTATTTTTATACAATTTAAATAATTTCCAGGACAACACTGAGCCATCACTTATACTTTTACGAGTGTTGTCCTGTTTGAAGGATTTTTATACATTTTAAATAATTTCCAGGACAACACTCAGTCTTGACTTATACTTTTCAGTGTGTTGTCCTGTTTCGAATTATTTTTATACAATTTAAATAATTTCCAGGACAACACTCAGTCTTGACTTATACTTTTCAGTGTGTTGTCCTGTTTCGAATTATTTTTATACAATTTAAATAATTTCCAGGACAACACTCAGTCTTGACTTATACTTTTCAGTGTGTTGTCCTGTTTGAAGGATTTTTATACATTTTAAATAATTTCCAGGACAACACTCAGTCTTGACTTATACTTTTCAGTGTGTTGTCCTGTTTCGAATTATTTTTATACAATTTAAATAATTTCCAGGACAACACTGAGCCATCACTTATACTTTTACGAGTGTTGTCCTGTTTGAATTATTTTTATACAATTTAAATAATTTCCAGGACAACACTGAGCCATCACTTATACTTTTACGAGTGTTGTCCTGTTTGAAGGATTTTTATACATTTTAAATAATTTCCAGGACAACACTCAGTCTTGACTTATACTTTTCAGTGTGTTGTCCTGTTTCGAATTATTTTTATACAATTTAAATAATTTCCAGGACAACACTCAGTCTTGACTTATACTTTTCAGTGTGTTGTCCTGTTTCGAATTATTTTTATACAATTTAAATAATTTCCAGGACAACACTCAGTCTTGACTTATACTTTTCAGTGTGTTGTCCTGTTTGAAGGATTTTTATACATTTTAAATAATTTCCAGGACAACACTCAGTCTTGACTTATACTTTTCAGTGTGTTGTCCTGTTTCGAATTATTTTTATACAATTTAAATAATTTCCAGGACAACACTGAGCCATCACTTATACTTTTACGAGTGTTGTCCTGTTTGAATTATTTTTATACAATTTAAATAATTTCCAGGACAACACTGAGCCATCACTTATACTTTTACGAGTGTTGTCCTGTTTGAAGGATTTTTATACATTTTAAATAATTTCCAGGACAACACTCAGTCTTGACTTATACTTTTCAGTGTGTTGTCCTGTTTCGAATTATTTTTATACAATTTAAATAATTTCCAGGACAACACTCAGTCTTGACTTATACTTTTCAGTGTGTTGTCCTGTTTCGAATTATTTTTATACAATTTAAATAATTTCCAGGACAACACTCAGTCTTGACATATACTTTTCAGTGTGTTGTCCTGTTTGAATTATTTTTTTATATTTTTAATGTATTTTAAGGAAACACTGAGGTTCCACTCATACCTATCAGTGTGTTTCCTTGTTTGAATTAATTTTTTATATTTTAAATATATTTTAAGGAAACACTGGGCCTCCACTTATACCTCTTGATGTGTTTCCTTCTTTTGATTAATTTTTTATATTTTAAATATATTTTAAGAAAACACTGAGTTTTTACTTGTACTTTCACGAGTGTTGTCCTGTTTTAAATGATTTTTTTATATTTTTAATTAATTTCCAGACAACACTGAGTCTTGACCCATACTTTCAGAGTGTTGTCCTGTTTAAATTATTTTTTTATATTTTAAATCTGATTCCAGGACAACACTGAGCCTTGACTTATATTTTTCAATGTGTTGTCCTGTCTTAATAATTTTTTTATTTCTCAATAACTACTCTGTTTTATCTCTCGTTATCAACGAAATGTAGTAATTGTTATAGTAACTGACTTGATGCAAAAAGGTAGTCGTAGTAGCTCACATGATGTAGTAGGTACTACAACCACTACAAAGTGTAGTTGTGTCACTTAATCTGGTCCTGAATAACCCCTCAATTTAATGTGTATATACTAAACGGAAATGAGAAATCCAAAATGAATATTATTATATTTATGATTTTCTACTGACTATTATTTATTTCATTTTCAAACATATATATATATATATCTTTATTATTCTTCATATGAATCTCTGTAATTATTTAGACCTATATAATTTACCCTTTAAATATCATATATTAAATTAATTTTTTCAAACAAATTCATTCATAAAATTTTATAGTATTTCTTTTTTTAATATTTATTTTTTTTCTTAATATCTATATATACTGGTATATAAAAAAATAAATACTCAAAGGGCGGTTACATATATTTAAAGAAAATAATAAAAAAAAAAAAAAATCCTTATTTACAAAATTTTGATGGTAGTGAAATAAATCCGCGGGCGGATGGTCTTAAATTTGCCGGAAATAGAATTTGTCCCGGAGGCTACTGGTAGATTTGTTATATATATATTTTGTCTTGTTTTTTTTCTTCCCTCTTTTGAATCTTCTTTTTTATTTATCTTGAAGAAAATACAAATTGTGGATGAAAATAAAAGCAAACAACCGGAAGATTAAAATGAGATATATAAAATGAGGATTGGTTGTTGCTTTGATGAAACTAACGATGAAGAAAATATAAAAAAGTAAAATTATTTTAGGGAAGTCAAAAAAAAAAAAAAAATGACAGTTGGAAAACTGGTGTTAGTTTGTAATAACTATGAAATCCCCATGTGACTTGAAATAGTTATGATTATCTATTTCGTTGGTAATAAACTATCCAAGTCATAAATAAAAAATAAAATATAAAATTAACTTACAAGAGACAGTTTCTCAAGTAAATATCCCTAGAGAGACAATTTTAATTTTCTTTTTTTTTTTCTACACATTGATTTATTTATATATATATATAAATTAGTTGGAGAAACTGAGAATATAGAAATTTCTTCACAGTCTTGGCAAATTTTATCACATGAAGGTTGAGAGATTTTTTGTTTGAATTTTCTTTTTTTTGGAAGATGAATGGTAGAGGGAAAAAAAAATGTAAACAATAGAAAATTAAAATTTACTAAAAAAGAAATATATGCACTGAATAATAAAGTCAAGATGCAGTGTCAGAGAAAAATACATATATAATTTTTTGTCTAGTAAAAATAAACATTGAATTTTTATTTTTTGAAAACTTGAGTTATGACTTGAGGATGCTAAATATCAAAAGTATATCTGATGTTTTTATTATTATTATTATTATTATTATTATATAACCCCAACGGGAAAAATAAAAAATAAAAAATTCTTCAGCTGATAATATTGTAGTGTCATTTCTCTAGGGAGAACACGTGACTAGAGTTTTTAAAAATGGTGGCCCAAAATAAAAAAAAAATCTCAAGACTTGACGAATAAAAAAAAAATAAACAAAAATTGAAGAAGCCAACAAGGTACCAAGATGTGTAAGAAGAGTTCTCAGCATTGGAGAAAATTAAAATAAAAAATATAAAAATGAGGAAAAATAAAAAATAAAAAATTAGAGTAAAGAAAGAAAGGAAAAGAGGGTTCAAGGAGGAGACTCCTTTCCAAATTTTTCAGAAGCCTTTTGGATACTTGAAAGGTATATATATATAAAAGGGCCAAAATTCAAAAAAACTAAAAAAAAATTTGCAAGCTCTTGCAGTTGCCAAGGGTCTTTGCCCGTTGAAGATGTTATATCCCCTCTTTAAAATATTTTTTTTTACCTACCCACTTGACTATACTCTTCTATCGTTGCCACACGTATATATTTATACCAACCCAAACATATAAAAAAAACCTTTCCAACTTTTCTGGTGCGTCTCATCCACCAAGTCGACGATCCTTGTGTTTACCTCTGGCTCAAGAACATAAGAAGAAAAAAAAAAAACATGAAATCCTGTTTCGTCAAAGGAATTTTCTTTTTTTTTTGTTCATGACGGCCTTTTCTTATACTCGACGAGACACTGATGTTTTCGGCAATTGCTACCTCAGGTTTTTCGAAAGACGAGAAAAAATAATAAAACAAAAAAAAAAAAAACTAACCAAAAAAAGTTGAAAGAAAGTGGTCTTCTTGTGAGTGAAAAGAAGCACTCATTGAATTTCTAGTTTGTCTGAGTTTTTTCTGTCTTTATTTAAGTTGGATATAGATAGAGGGTATAGAGTCAGGCCAATGTTAGATGAGAGAGTAAGAAATTTTAAATTTTTCACGAAGCTTACAACCATATACCATTGAAAAAACTAGAAGTAGTGATATATTCAACACTCTTTTACATCATACCAATACATTTATACTGAATCTGCAATTTTTGTGGGTGAATCTTTAGCTTTCTTGTATATATTTTTAAAGATAGCAAAAGAGTAAGTAAGATACTTAGAATAGAGGTCTTTGGCCGCTTTAGAAGTAAACTCTAACCAAAGTATACACCAGTGTACCTCTCTGTACCTCTCATTTTACCTCTCAAAAAAATTTTCTTTTCCTCAATATATTTTTTTGTTTTTCAATATGTTCCTGTAGGAATATATATATACATTCGTATTTTGGCACTAGAGAATTTTCATTTCTTTACTTATGTATCATTCTCCCTTGTTTTTCCATCTCATCGCAAAAAACTTAGCTTTATCTATCTTGGTCGTGCGAAGAATAGCACCATAGAGTCAGCCCCAAGGGTGGAGTGCACGTCGAGAACATCAGCCCTCAAGTAAAAAAGAGTGAAATAGAGAAATAAAAAAAAAAATAAAATAAACTTTATATAGCTGAAAAAGTGAGATAGTTTAAATATTTTCCAAGTTTAAGAGAGAAACAGAGATCATTTTATATAAAAAAAAAAAAAAATTGCTTTGGGGTAGAGCCAAGATGACAAAAAAAAAAGATATAAAATGTAAAAGATAAAAAGAGAAAAAGAAAAATGTGTATGTATATACGAACCCGTTGTATTGATCTTGTAACTCAACCCCTTTTCACCTTATCAGCCAACCCGATGGTCCCAAACTTCAATTTTCTCTTTTTCTCATAATTTTTTCTTTATGATTTTCAAACTTTTGGTCTTGCTTTTCATTTTTTTTTAATATTTTATCACCATATATGTATACCAGTTGATTCGCTGGATTGTTGTATAATTTCTCATCACATGTGTAACCTTGCCCTTGGAATGTTGAAATTTTGAAATCATCATTTGACCCAGCCAATAGATTTTGACTTGTCATTTTGATAATCATTCAAATTAATTATTTATATATTTTTATATTAAAAATTAAAAATACTTGTTAATATTTTCTGTAATATATAAATTGTTTGAAATAATTGAATGATTATTCTACCATAAAAACATTTGATATTTTAAGTCAATGATGAGGTAAATAAATTCTCATCACAACTCGTCTTGGTCACGGTAGCTGAGTTGAATAAAACCAGAACAATAAACTTTGCCAAGTCATTTCCATCAGTATAACAAATCCTTCTCAATATTTTCTTCCCTCTTTTTTATATATATATATATATTTTTTTATACAACAGATGATGTTGCAGGTGTTTGATGGAAGAATCACGTCGATGTGTATTCATTCATCCATTCATCCATCCATTCGTCCATCACGACGATTGAAAATTTGTCTAGACGTATATATATTTTTACCACTATAACTTTGGTAATTACTTCTTCAACGGAATTGAAAATAAAAAAATATAAAAAAAAATCAGTGACTTTTTCTTCAATTTGAAAGTGGTTTTGATTTTACTCTTCATTTTTTTTTTTAAACTGGTTTCTTTCATTTTTTTAATTTTGTTTTTTTATTTATCTTTTTTTTTTTTCATTTTAATCATTATTACTAAATAATATATTTTATTCTTTATATTATTATATATATATACATTGAAAAAGAAGAAATTATTCTTTCTCCATTTTTTTGTATTATTTTTTAACCTTAAAGCTATTGTCATGGGTCGATGACTCATCTGAAGTTATTCTGTTGTAAATGAAGAAGAATCATACCTAAATATATATATATTATTAAGAATCAAAAATTTTTTTAAACTTGAATATTATCATTGCTGTTATTTTGCTTCTTTTGTTAAACTTTTTATCACTTTATTTATCTATCTCACTTTGTTCTGATAAATGTAACCGCCTGAGACATCCACTTGACAATATATCCCAAGAGTTAAAGGAGTGAATTCCTAAAGTACCTCCTACAAATTCTCTATGTATACCACCTTTTACCTTTCTATATTTTCTATTTTTTTATTTAATATTTTATCAAAAACTTGTAGATATATAAATGTAAAACAGAATCCTTGAGATTTATCTTATTTTTTTTTTTTTTTCAATCTGCAAGTTTTTATTATGTCTCTGTACTTGTTCATCTAATTTTTTTTTATTTTATTTTTTTAATGATAGAATACTAAATCACAACTCAATCTTTGAATAGATAAGAGATTATTTTTTTTTTTTTCATTATTTTCAAGAGAACAAGTACTTACAGTTGTCATACAACATTATATTTTATTCCATTTTTTTTTTACTTTTTTCTTAACTTGTATTAGGACAGTACTCCCAAGTGACATTTGTACCAGGTGCTAATTGCAATTGGAATATAAATATATTTTTTTTTTAATATATAATTGAAAAGAACTCTCTAGGAAACTCTTTTACTCCAGTAGTGATAATAAAAATAAAAAAAAAAAAAATTTATATGTTGAAATGAAAATAATAAATGAAAGGGAAGATGTTTGAATTTCATTTTTTTTTTTTGATGATGATGAAGAACAACGTTATTTTCCAGATTTTAATTAATGCGGCAAACCTTTTCTGCTTTCAGACGCTTGAAGGAGTTGCAAGAGCCAAACCAAGAAAAGAAAAATAAAATTATAAAAAAAAAATTGAAGAAAAATAAAAACGAAAGCCGAAGAAATATCTTGGAAGCCTAAAAAAAAAAAAAAAAAGAGTATACTTGAGCTAAGAAAAAAAAAATAATAAAAAGCAAGATAGATGTATAGTTTTTGGGGTTTTATAATAGTATTTGTGTGCTCGTGAAAGAATCTTGACGAAATCCAGAAGAATAAAAAGAGGTACAACGATGCGACGGATCTTGCTTCGTCATTAAGAAACAACTACCCAAAAAGAGCTGGACCTTGGAGTTCGGTCTCTCTTTGCCAACAAACTTCTACTCTACTCAGTGTTATTCAGTGATTTTTTTTTTATATATTGTGCATCATCAGTTGATTGTTTTTTTTTTTTATATATATATATTTATACTTTTGTTAAATTAATTTTATAAATATATATTTTTTATTTTTTATTTTTATTTTTGTTTACAAGTGGTTGATGGTATTTGAATCATTGAATTCAAAGCCATCGTATGACGTATGGTTTAATGTTGAACCATTAAATAATATAAAAAAAAGTTTACATTTATTTGAAATAATATATAAATATATAATTAAAGTGATAGTGTGACAGTGATAGTGATAGTGTTGCTGCAAATGCAGCATTTTATTATTGGCAATGTGGAGGCAACAGTGACACCCGTTGATCCAAAAAGAGGACCAGCGGGAAAATAATTAACTTCCCCAATTATAAAATTGAAGGAAAAATCTAAAAATAAAAACGGGGAAGTTTTTATTGAAATTTATATATTAATAATTATATATATTTATTTGGGATAATCAACAATATTGACTTGGTCATTATTAAAAATGGCGGGAAATATTTCAATTGCTACATGTATATTTGTCATCATAAATGTTGCAACATTATGCTTTAAAACAACCCAAGCTGAACAAGGTAATTAACATCTATTTATTATTATTTATTTTATATATTCTCAAGATGATTTTAATCTATATTTTTATTTTTAAATATTCTTTTATTTCAATACACACTACATGTATAATTTTTTTAAATTCATATGTATTATATAATAATTTTAACGAGTAGTTGAACATATTTGCAAAATGCAAATCTATTGTTGAGCTTTTATTGTTGTATGATATTTATATTTTTTGTTAGTCATGAGTATAGAGATAAATCTCGTGAAACTAAAAAACAATTAAGTTTAATAACTGGAACGATTGCACATCGTTCAACTTCGTGTGAAAATTATATCTCATCACCAACATCAAAAGATTATATTGTTTTTTTTTTTTTTTTTTTCAATTTTCTTGAGAATAAGTAAAATTTTTCTATGAGTAACTAAGGAATAAAATAAAATAACACTGTGGCCAATTTACTGACTTTATTTTACTTTGTAAATATTCGAAATAACTTGTCCATACTTGGTAATTCAGTAACTATAAAATACGTGACTAAAGTAATTTTCATTCAATGCCATTATCATCATCATCATCATACCCACACGTCCTAGACAAAAATAAAATAAAATAAAATAAAGGTTTTAAATTAATCCATATACCACAAAAAAAAAAAAACCTTCTAAATTAGACTATCATGTATGCCAAAATTTTATTTTATAAATATACGCATATTTTTTTAGTTATTTTTTTGTTCGGTTATCCGGCCATTAGCAATTCTGGGTGTTTTCCATAATTTAACCCAAACACATCAAATAAAAAATAAAATATATTTATAAAAATACTAAAAGATATTGAGAGTGCGTTTGAGTTGCCTCAGGGTTTATTGTCAAAGTATTGGTAAAATATTTATCAAGACTAGAGGCTCCCTTACCTTAGTTTCTTTCTTGAATATTATTTCCGAGATCTCGATAATTTTATAATGCCTCCAATCATCTATAGTTGCTCGATCCCTTTTTCATCATAAAAACTTTAATAAAATCATGTTTTTTATTATACTTTTATTTCATTATTTTTTATACATAAATTTATTTCATGTCAAATTAGACAGTCATTTCCTATATATCACTATATGAATATATTTTTAATGAATTTAACTTAAAAATTTTTATAATAATAAATTGAAATAAAAAGTTATTTATACAAATTTAAAAAAGATTATAATTTATATAAGTTTTTTTATTAAATTATGTTGTCTTTGAATTTGACTGTAAAGTTTTTTTGGTTATAATACAAATTGACAAGTCTTTTAAAATATATATAATCTAAAATACAACATCAAGATTATAGAGAAAGTGTATAATAAAATAAAAGTAATATAAAAACAATGATAATAATAAAAAGAAGAAATAAGTCTTTCAACTCTAGTTTCAACTTTGCTTTTCTTAGTAAATCCATTTATCGAAACTCTCGTGTATTACACTTTATTCCACGATATATTTTCAAACCCTCTTTTCTATATCTTAGTTTTGCAGAAATCTCGTTAGTCCCAACTTTTTCCACTTTTATTTTATATTATTTAAAAAATAATAATAATAATCTAACAACTGCAGAGGATAAGAAAATAAATAAATAAATAAATATAAATAAAGGTGAGAGCAAAAGAAGATGATGATGAAAAAAACAATAATAATAATAAAAACAAAAAATCAGACTTTGTTGCTAAAGAGGATCATTAAAAGATATGTTGAAAACGAGGTATATCGAATTAAAATAAAAAAAAATAAATAAATAAATAAAAACTTGTTAACTGAATTTACATCAAAGTAAAAGATAAAGTGACAATATCAAATTTTTTTTATATAAAAAATAATTATTTATTTCAATATTTTTTTAAATATAATAATTAAAAAAAAAACAACAAATTAGAAACAAAAGATATAGGTATATATATATTCATAAATTTTTGGTTGCCACAAGTTGAAATTCTCAATTGTCAAGAAGCAGTAGTCTACCAAGGCGAGCGTGCAAACTCGATTGCCTCCATGAAGGTAGAAAGACTTGTTCCTTCTGGTATGCATCTTTTACCATTGGATGTGTATCCAATCTTCTTCTTCTTCTTCTTCGTCTTCTTCTTCTTATTCACAATATGTTCATGTTGGCTTCTTCATAGTTTTAATATCATCTCACTTATTCTCTTTATCATTTTCTCTCTCACAATATATTTTATATAAATTCATCTCATTTATGTTGGTCCTCTCACTGATCTCTCATCTTGGTTCTTATATGCAAGTGGAAATATATAATGAAACTCGGCAACGCCGCAGGAATGCCCTCTTGCATTGAATGCATACAAGCCCACCGTGTGCATGCCTGCAACACAGGATACTTCTCTTTCACATACTGGACCTTCATCCACCACTTGGTTATATATATATATATATACCAATGTTACATCTACTCTTTTATATATTTATGTTTAAAATTTACCACAGAAAATGGTCACAGCATCCAATACCTCAGACAAGGACAAACGAATGTCTCTTCTGCCTCCTCTTGTCTCATAAATAAAACAGTGCATTGAGTTCATCAAAATATTTTTATACATCAATTGACAAATCAACAAAATTTTCTCAATTTTGTTTCCCAAGTTATCAATATCATTATTTTTGTAAAAAAGTATAAAAACATGCATAAATTTAATCATTGAAAAATTTAAATTTCAATTTAAATTTTGATTTTTTTTTATTAATAATAATTTATTTATATTGTTTTATTGAATGATAGTTTAATGATTAATATGCATGTAAGAAAATTTATTACTGATGAAAAAACGTGATCATGTTTTTTGAGTTAATCATAATATCAACTGTCATTTTATAAACAAATAAATATATAAATATATTGATCTGACAATATACATATATAAAATTTATTAATATGAAAAATTTTCAATATGCCTTCAAGACATTTATTTAATAGTACAATTCTCATCAACGGTAGTTTATATAATGTCAGATGAATTCCTTTATCTTGATATATGTTGAATGTATATATATATATATATACCAAGTCTCTGGATATATGAGACTGTAACTCGAATGATGAAATAAAGTTGTCAAGGAGATTGCACCTCGTTCACCCTTCTCTCTTATTTTTTTTTTTTCCTTGTTTTTATATAAATATATATTATTTATATTTATTTTCTTTTATTCTTTTCACCTTTCACTTGCAAATGCACAAAATGAACATCATCAGTTTTATATTTGAAATCGCAACACATATATATACTTGAAACCACTGTCACAAGACAACAACAACAACAACAAATATATATATACAAAAGAGTACCAATAATCAAAAATGATATTTGATATTTGTAAGTTGGTTTTGATGAAAAAAAGTATATATATTTATTTATCTATACCAATAATATATATGTTTTTTAAAAATAAAAATAAAAGTTGGCATAAATTTCAATTGGTAAAAATAAAAAATAATTCAAGTTGCATGCTAAGTTGAGTTGCATGATGTAAAGTGAAACAGAGTTAATGGTATATATATTGGCTCATATTGGTGACCAGCAGTCTGTGGGCTCTTGTATATCATATCATGGTATATACGTGGTCACGTGGTGGTTATTGCTGAGGTTCGAAAGAAGCTTTTTTTTTTTTAATTTTTATAAAAAAAAATTTGCGATTAAATGACAAGGCTGGTTGGCAAAAATTTTGATTACATTATTTATCATATAGGTATTATTATTAAAATTATAAAATGAAATATTGACAAGTTGAAAATTATTAAGTTGAATTATTTATCATTAATTTTTTTTTTTTTAACCCTCTGTATTTATTACAACAACAATAGGGGTGGTTTAAAAACATGAAAATATTATATTAATATCTTGTTGAATCCATCAATTTTTCATGATAAAGATGTATGGTTACAATGTGTTGTATGTTTATTTACTAAACTCGTCCTATTTTTATCTATTTATCATTTTTTTTTTTTTTGAAGTAGATATATAAATTATTGTTAAAGTAGGTACGCTATATATATTTGGTTATTATTCAATCACAGAGTCACGCAATATTTTTTGAAATTTAATTTCCCAAAAAAAAAATAATATTATATATAAAAAACACATGATGACTTGATTAATATTATTATCAATAATAAAATTAATTTTAAAACATTTTTTACATACCGGAAATGTAAAAATGTATATGTCTGTCGTAAATGATAAAAAAATAACATATATTTTAATTTTTATTCTTGATGAAGCTTATCAATTAATATACTGCAGTCTTGCAAATTGAATATATAAATAAATTGTGCATAAAATTGATTGGAATATACATTTAAATGTAAATTTATCAATGGCTTATTAACAGAAATACCAAAAATATATATCACAATTAAATTTACAAGTTTATTCATTTAAAATTCGTCATTGTTGTACTATTTCAATTCAGCTTCAAAATTATTTAAGAAAATATTAAAAATTAATTTTTAATTTATGAAAATATGATTGTTTATATTCATAAAAATATATTGACAATTGATGAAAAAAAAAAAAAAATTGCTATGCAATACGCAAAAAAGCACAAAGCTTTTTTGGTATTTTTCATTTGAATATTTAAAAATATAATAGAGCTCTATTTATTTCAGTAAGACGAAATTATATTTATATATATATACCAAAGTATAATAATAAAACAAAAAAAAAATTAACATATATGCATTAACACATACATACATAGATCAAAAGTAGATAGGTTCAATTTCTGCGTTTGCATTTGTGATCTCGACTTCATTAGTCGTGACCACCTGTCCAGCTTTTATGGTAATTTATGCATCAAAGCAATTTCACATACCAAGAATATTAGGCATCGATAAGTTTCCCTTTCTCCTTATATTTTTATTTTATTTTTCTGATTTTCTGCATTTATGCACAAAATATTTTCTTACACGTTCTCATTTATTTGTTATATATTTTATATATGTATAATTATTTTACAAATTTTTATTTTCATTTCAAATTCTTTTTTTGTATTTTATACGCATCTTTGTTTTATTATTTACTCTTTTTTCTGATTCTTAAACAATTTATCTTGGGCTGGTTTAATGCGTTCCAAGAATCTATTGCCTTCCATCCAATATTATAATTATTTTATTAGCGGTTCACTCAGCCACTTTGCTATATATTTTCTTCATTTATGGTACTCTCATCTCTCGATTACGATTTTTTTTTTTTTATATTTTTTTATTATTTATATACTATTATTATCTTTATCCATTCAATTTACTTATTTATTTAGTTTTATGACTTTTAGCCGTTCATCACATTCTCTTTTAGCTACTTTTTCATTTTTTTTTTTTTTTTTTCGTGGCAATTTACGACTTACCAAGACTACTACCACCTTTTGTTATGTGTTGTATGTTATTTACAATGTGATATATATATATTTTATAAATAAACATCAATAATGTAAACTCACATATATAATCGTAAAAAAATATATCTAGTTTTATAGTGACCACCTGATAGACATACCATCATCAAGTTTTCGTTTTTATATATATTTTTTTTTTTCCATATTTTATATGATTTTTATATTAGAAGCAAGCTTTTACGATATGACATTATGAATATAAAAATTAAATGATATATTTTTTTTGTTGTTGTATTAAATTATTAAATTAATTCAAGTAAAATTTTTTATTACAAAAAGAGTTTTACTATGTATTTTTTATTATAAATTTATAATTACGTTATAAATTATTTATTTATATTTTTTTTAAATTTAAAATTCGAGTAGAGTTTATAATTTAATTAAAAATAAAATATATTTTTTATTATATTTTTATTTATTCATGTTTATTTACAAAATTGTTTGCTTTAATCGGTAGGAAAATTTAACAATTCACTACTTTTTAAATCAAATTAGTTGCTCAAGTAAATTTAACCACATTTTTTTTTTTTTTAAGTAAAATTATTGACTGAATAAACCAGAGTGTTTGTAAAAGTAATTTTCTTATTCATATATTATGTTATATATTTTTTTTTTTTATATGCAAGTTTTACTCCTTTCGGTTAATTTAAATTTAGTATGCAAACAGACAAGTCACGTCTTCAAGCCTAGTCTCAATCAATTTTGAAATAAAAAATATAAAAAAAATCTTTTTTTCAACCAAAAAAAATCCAGACGAGTCTTTTCTTTCATTGCTTTACTTTTTATATTTTTATTCACCTTCTCGCTAACATTTACACTTTTTTTTTTTCATTTTTATTTCATCTCGAAAAGAGGCGAGAAAATTTTGTAGAATGGGCGGACAAAAATAAATAAAAAAAAATTATATAAAAGAAGGTATAGAATAATGGTTTTTCGCCTGGTGAAAATGTAACCAGCCCTCGTCGCGTCAACGCCTCTCGTGATATTCTGAGTTACAGAGAAATAAAATATAAAAAAAAAAAAAATGGGTATATAATGAAAGAAGCAAAAAAATATAAAAAATAATATATATAACTAAAAAGAAATTGTAAGTAAAAGTGTACTGGAATAGAGAACCATCAGAGTGGCGTCGAAAAGTTACCAATACAAGTCTTTAGTATCACACTTTACTTTTTTTTTTTATTTTTTCCATCAAAATGTGCTTAAAGAGTCTTCACCAAGGCAACACCCTTCAATATTTACCAAATTCACATCAATTTTTTTTTCATTTTAACAATTTTTTTTGGCTGAAAAGACAAGAATTTTGAGGTGGCAAAAATTACTAGTTGTATAGATTTTTTCTGATGATATAAATTGCTAAAAAACAATAAATACTAACCCAAATTATTTCAGAAAATAAATAATAATGTAATTTAAAATTAACAAAAAAGATACAAAATATATATTTATTTTTTATTTTTTTTTTCAAAATATGATATTTGAGATTTTTTTTTAAGAAACATATTTTTCGTATAAAGGAAGTTGTTTGTTGTCAATTTAGACTAAATATATATCTAAAATATAACAAAACAACATTACCGGAAATTGATAGTGAGATGATACGATCCGGAAGTGTACAAATTTTAACACAAAAAACTTTTAAAAATGAATATAAGCGAAAAAAAAAAGGAAAAAAGTAAATAAAACAACTGTGAATGCATCATCTTGCATGTGTGTATATAATGATTAAAAATTGTGAATATATATGCATAAAAGAAATAAAGAAAGAGATAAAATGAGGGGTACAATCACCCGGATTTCTAAGAAATTCAATGGAAAAAGTAAAAGTAGTATATATAAGCATTCCATGGGCGTTGCATGAGAGTAACATACACCGATGTATTCAAGCGTATCTAAAAGGCAACAGACAATATATATGCATACGCACATGTAAATCCACTCAAATATATATATAATATATACACTGCAGCTATTGCATAGAGATCAGTTTATTATGTATTGTTAATATTTCATAATAAAATAATAAAATTTTGTATATGCGTGTGTGTGAGTCAGGTGAATCGTTTCAAAGTGTTTATGGTATTTTATACCTGGCTGCATAGAATCGAATCAAAAAAAAAAAAATAAATTTTAATCTACAGTCTATTGAAAATGCTGTTCAAAAAAACAGGAAAATATCTCTCAGACGTATAAAGATTCTGGTACCAGAATGTATCATGTGCTTTAATTTGTCTAATTTAAAAACTAATAATTAAATCAACTATCTTGAACAACTTTTGAATTTTCTCATTACTTTTTCAATCATCACAGGGTATATTTTTGTAAATTTCGTGTAAAATTATTCAAACGATGCTTAGAAACATTGTCTTCCATTGTTGTTGATTGAATTCAATCATAATATCAGAATATTTCAATGTAGAAAAATTTATATTAACCAAAATGCCCTATTTTTACAAAAATGACTCTAAGTCGGAAGTAAAAGTCTACGTCAAAGTCCAATAAAATGTCAAAATTGATTGAAATAATTTATTTAATGATTGTAAACAACGTCTTCCATTGTTGTTAACTGAATTCAATCATAATATCATGATATTTCAATGTAGAAAAATTTATATTAACCAAATTGCCCTGTTTTTACCAAGATGACTCTAAGTCGGAGGTAAAAGTCTGCGTCAAAGTCCAATAAAATTTTAAAATTGATTGAAATAATTTATCTAAGGATTGTAAACAACGTCTTCCATTGTTGTTAACTGAATTCAATCATAATCTCTTTAAATTTTAATATAGAAAAATTTATTTTAACGGAAATGTCTTATTTTCACCAAGATGACTCTAAGTCGGAGGTAAAAGTCTGCGTCAAAGTCCAATAAAATTTCAAAATTCATTGAAATAATTTATTTAATGATTGTAAACAACGTCTTTCATTGTTGTTAACTGAATTCAATCATAATATCATCATATTTTAATGTAGAAAAATTTATATTAACCAAAATGCCCTGTTTTTACCAAGATGACTCTAAGTCGGAGGTAAAAGTCTGCGTCAAAGTCCAATAAAATTTCAAAATTCATTGAAATAATTTATTTAATGATTGTAAACAACGTCTTTCATTGTCGTTAACTGAATTCAATCATAATATCATCAAATTTTAATGTAGAAAAATTTATATTAACCAAAATGCCCTGTTTTTACCAAGATGACTCTAAGTCGGAGGTAAAAGTCTGCGTCAAAGTCCAATAAAATTTTAAAATTGATTGAAATAATTTATCTAATGATTGTAAACAACGTCTTCCATTGTTGTTAACTGAATTCAATCATAATCTCTTTAAATTTTAATATAGAAAAATTTATTTTAACGGAAATGTCTTATTTTCACCAAGATGACTCTAAGTCGGAGGTAAACGTCTGCGTCAAAGTCCAATAAAATTTCAAAATTGATTAAAATAATTTATTTAATAATTGTAAACAACGTCTTTCATTGTTGTTAACTGAATTCAATCATAATCTCTTTAAATTTTAATATGGAAAAATTTATATTAACCAAAATGCCCTGTTTTCACAAAAATAACTCTAAGTCAGAGGTAAAAGTCTGCGTCAAAGTCCAATAAAATTTCAAAATTCATTGAAATAATTTATTTAATGATTGTAAACAACGTCTTCCATTGTTGTTAACTGAATTCAATCATAATCTCTTTAAATTTTAATATAGAAAAATTTATTTTAACGGAAATGTCTTATTTTCACCAAGATGACTCTAAGTCGGAGGTAAACGTCTTCGTCAAAGTCCAATAAAATTTTAAAATGAATTGAAATAATTTATTTAATGATTGTAAACAACGTCTTCCATTGTTGTTAGCTGAATTCAATCATAATATCATAATATTTCAATGTAGAAAAATTTATATTATCCAAAATGCCCTATTTTCACCAAGATGACTCTAAGTCGGAGGTAAAAGTCTGCGTCAAAGTCCAATAAAATTTCAAAATTGATTGAAATAATTTATCTAATGATTGTAAACAACGTCTTTCATTGTTGTTAACTGAATTCAATCATAATCTCTTTAAATTTTAATATAGAAAAATTTATATTAACCAAAATGCCCTGTTTCCACAAAAATAACTCTAAGTCGGAGGTAAAAGTCTGCGTCAAAGTCCAATAAAATTTCAAAATTCATTGAAATAATTTATTTAATGATTGTAAACAACGTCTTCCATTGTTGTTAACTGAATTCAATCATAATATCATCAAATTTTAATGTAGAAAAATTTATATTAACCAAAATGTCCTGTTTTTACCAAGATGACTCTAAGTCGGAGGTAAAAGTCTGCGTCAAAGTCCAATAAAATTTTAAAATTGATTGAAATAATTTATCTAATGATTGTAAACAACGTCTTCCATTGTTGTTAACTGAATTCAATCATAATCTCTTTAAATTTTAATATAGAAAAATTTATTTTAACGGAAATGTCTTATTTTCACCAAGATGACTCTAAGTCGGAGGTAAACGTCTTCGTCAAAGTCCAATAAAATTTTAAAATGAATTGAAATAATTTATTTAATGATTGTAAACAACGTCTTCCATTGTTGTTAGCTGAATTCAATCATAATATCATAATATTTCAATGTAGAAAAATTTATATTATCCAAAATGCCCTATTTTCACCAAGATGACTCTAAGTCGGAGGTAAAAGTCTGCGTCAAAGTCCAATAAAATTTCAAAATTGATTGAAATAATTTATCTAATGATTGTAAACAACGTCTTTCATTGTTGTTAACTGAATTCAATCATAATCTCTTTAAATTTTAATATAGAAAAATTTATATTAACCAAAATGCCCTGTTTCCACAAAAATAACTCTAAGTCGGAGGTAAAAGTCTGCGTCAAAGTCCAATAAAATTTCAAAATTCATTGAAATAATTTATTTAATGATTGTAAACAACGTCTTCCATTGTTGTTAACTGAATTCAATCATAATATCATCAAATTTTAATGTAGAAAAATTTATATTAACCAAAATGTCCTGTTTTTACCAAGATGACTCTAAGTCGGAGGTAAAAGTCTGCGTCAAAGTCCAATAAAATTTTAAAATTGATTGAAATAATTTATCTAATGATTGTAAACAACGTCTTCCATTGTTGTTAACTGAATTCAATCATAATCTCTTTAAATTTTAATATAGAAAAATTTATTTTAACGGAAATGTCTTATTTTCACCAAGATGACTCTAAGTCGGAGGTAAAAGTCTGCGTCAAAGTCCAATAAAATTTCAAAATTCATTGAAATAATTTATTTAATGATTGTAAACAACGTCTTTCATTGTTGTTAACTGAATTCAATCATAATATCATCATATTTTAATGTAGAAAAATTTATATTAACCAAAATGCCCTGTTTTTACCAAGATGACTCTAAGTCGGAGGTAAAAGTCTGCGTCAAAGTCCAATAAAATTTCAAAATTCATTGAAATAATTTATTTAATGATTGTAAACAACGTCTTTCATTGTCGTTAACTGAATTCAATCATAATATCATCAAATTTTAATGTAGAAAAATTTATATTAACCAAAATGCCCTGTTTTTACCAAGATGACTCTAAGTCGGAGGTAAAAGTCTGCGTCAAAGTCCAATAAAATTTTAAAATTGATTGAAATAATTTATCTAATGATTGTAAACAACGTCTTCCATTGTTGTTAACTGAATTCAATCATAATCTCTTTAAATTTTAATATAGAAAAATTTATTTTAACGGAAATGTCTTATTTTCACCAAGATGACTCTAAGTCGGAGGTAAACGTCTGCGTCAAAGTCCAATAAAATTTCAAAATTGATTAAAATAATTTATTTAATAATTGTAAACAACGTCTTTCATTGTTGTTAACTGAATTCAATCATAATCTCTTTAAATTTTAATATGGAAAAATTTATATTAACCAAAATGCCCTGTTTTCACAAAAATAACTCTAAGTCAGAGGTAAAAGTCTGCGTCAAAGTCCAATAAAATTTCAAAATTCATTGAAATAATTTATTTAATGATTGTAAACAACGTCTTCCATTGTTGTTAACTGAATTCAATCATAATCTCTTTAAATTTTAATATAGAAAAATTTATTTTAACGGAAATGTCTTATTTTCACCAAGATGACTCTAAGTCGGAGGTAAACGTCTTCGTCAAAGTCCAATAAAATTTTAAAATGAATTGAAATAATTTATTTAATGATTGTAAACAACGTCTTCCATTGTTGTTAGCTGAATTCAATCATAATATCATAATATTTCAATGTAGAAAAATTTATATTATCCAAAATGCCCTATTTTCACCAAGATGACTCTAAGTCGGAGGTAAAAGTCTGCGTCAAAGTCCAATAAAATTTCAAAATTGATTGAAATAATTTATCTAATGATTGTAAACAACGTCTTTCATTGTTGTTAACTGAATTCAATCATAATCTCTTTAAATTTTAATATAGAAAAATTTATATTAACCAAAATGCCCTGTTTCCACAAAAATAACTCTAAGTCGGAGGTAAAAGTCTGCGTCAAAGTCCAATAAAATTTCAAAATTCATTGAAATAATTTATTTAATGATTGTAAACAACGTCTTCCATTGTTGTTAACTGAATTCAATCATAATATCATCAAATTTTAATGTAGAAAAATTTATATTAACCAAAATGTCCTGTTTTTACCAAGATGACTCTAAGTCGGAGGTAAAAGTCTGCGTCAAAGTCCAATAAAATTTTAAAATTGATTGAAATAATTTATCTAATGATTGTAAACAACGTCTTCCATTGTTGTTAACTGAATTCAATCATAATCTCTTTAAATTTTAATATAGAAAAATTTATTTTAACGGAAATGTCTTATTTTCACCAAGATGACTCTAAGTCGGAGGTAAACGTCTTCGTCAAAGTCCAATAAAATTTTAAAATGAATTGAAATAATTTATTTAATGATTGTAAACAACGTCTTCCATTGTTGTTAACTGAATTCAATCATAATATCATAATATTTCAATGTAGAAAAATCTATATTATCCAAAATGCCCTATTTTCACCAAGATGACTCTAAGTCGGAGGTAAAAGTCTGCGTCAAAGTCCAACAAAATTTCAAAGCAGCTGAAAATAATCTATACAATGCTTAAAAGTATGGTCTTTCAGGGTTGTTTATTTGATTTAATCATAGTTTCATAAAATTATAAGGTTATAATAAATTATAAATTATAAATTTTTTTTCAAGCATAAACACCTTTTTTCAAATTACTGGTTTCTGTTTGGAGGTACAAGTTTAGTTTAAAGTATAACAAAATGCAAAAATTATCCAATACAATTTTTCCAACACTTGGAACTATTGTATTTAAGTTTTTTTTACTCAGTCAAACAACAATATTATCAAATTTTCAGTTTGAAAAATTCTTATTAACTAGTATACATAAAAATCACATCAAAGATAAAAAACAATTATTATTCAAGTAAAATTAATTGAAAATGAAAAAGATAAAAGCTCAAGTCAAAAAAAAAGGGCCCCATATTGTTTAAATAATTGATTTAACATGTGTACATACATTATGCACAAACATAATAACGCTATGTAAATGGTAATTTCGTAAAAGGTATATATAAATATATATGTAAGCAAGAAAAAGACAGCTGATGAAAAAGTAAAAAAAGAAATTAAAAAATAAAATTCAACAGTTTGGGCCCGATGATCGCGCGAGCCAACAAACTTGGTTCTTTTCTCACTCTCCAAACTCTGCATGAATATATATATAAATATATTATATTTTGATGAGGCCCTTCTTCGTTTTACTTGCATATTTACTTTTGGTTTTCTTGGGACCCACAAAATAAAAAAATAAAAATGCAGCTACAAACTATAAGGACCCCGCCTCGCAGGGAGTCTCCTGGGGTTAAGTTCCCGAGCACCTCATATTTTTTATTTGCCATGTATGTTCTTGGAATTCACTACATATATGCATTATTATATTATATATATATAAGTACATCTTGACTTGTTGTTTGTATGCACATGAGTCAACCCTAGGTTGACCTTTATCATGCACAGCTAAACTCTTGGAAATCTACAGTAAACCTCACGTGCGATGACCACTCACGTGTTCCAACACTATTCTCATATATTTTTTTATTTTTATTTTTATTTTCTCTTCATCATCTTATTTATTTATTTATTTAATTTTTTTTTTTTCAATTATTTTCCGTGACCAGTATTTCCAATTGGATATACAGCTCACATTCATCAAATTGTATTAAAAGTTTTTTAAATGATAACACATATATATCTGTATAGGTATAATATATACTTACGTGAGAAAAATATATTTAAATAAATAAATAATAATAATTCACAGTTGTTTATATAAATGCGTATATATATTATTTATTTTTAATTTTAAAAATTGTAATTATGTCAAATGTTAAATGATACAGGATTATAAGTGTGATATTTTTGGGGTGTAAATTAATCAAGTTTTGTATAAGACTAATAACTGGATTCATTGGATCAGAATGAGATTCAGTCAGGTTAACTTGATTAAACTTAAAACCTCAGACAAATTTCGTAACGGATATATCTCGGCAGGAGTCCATTAATATCAACTGAATTTAGCATGTTTTAAACATACAGATAAAACACCTGGAATTTATTTTTTTTTTTTACACACCTATCGTTGTCAACTTTTTTTTTTTTTTTTATATATTTAAAAGACACACACATAGGTTTATGTATATATATTTTACTTGATCGTTTACTATTTGTGTGAATAAATATATATAAATACCAAAAGTATTAACTTGATAGATCGGATTACTGTTGAATATCATAGTTTTTGTTTTGTGATATTGTCGTTGATACTTTTAGCAATATATTTAAATTTTATTTTGAATTTTAAATATATATTTTTTATATTTCTAAATTCTAAACATAGTGATAAATAGTACAGTATTAAAATTCAAGGATAAAACAATGCTCGTGTGAATATATAAATGAAAAATAAAAAAATTTTTAAAAAACATTCATTCAAATCGAGAGATATGTCGCATTTACTGTGTAATTTAAAAAAAAATAATAAATAAATTACAAATTCAATATTAGTCACAACTTTTACAAGTATCAATATTTTATTATTTTAATTACATCCGGTCATTTAAAATAACTACTTTTTTATGTGATAAATTTTTTTAATTAACAAAAATTAATAATTAAAATGAAAAAAAAAAAAATCAATTAATAATTAGTAATTGTTAATTTTTTGTTTTAATTAATTTAAAATATTTTAATTATTAAAATTTATTCAACTAATAAGTTTCTGTTTTAACTGGCCCGTTGCAAAAAAAAAAAAAAAAATCAATCGAAATTATTTATTTGTATGCGTAGGAGTTAATTATAAACTTTTAGCTTTTTTTTCTTTTTTAATCCAACAAAATTCATGACTGTATATTTATAATATACATATGAATAATCATAGTTAATTTTTATTTAAATTTATTTATTTTTTTTCATTTGTTTTACATGAAAAGTTGGTGACACAAAAGTACTACAATTAATTTTTTAAATTAAAAATGTGAGTGTAAAATAAATAAGGTCAAAATGAATCAACAACAAATCCAAGTGTATAAATATATTTTATTTTATTTTTTTATTTAACAAAATGATAATTTACCAGATCGTAATTAAGTGTCGAGTAAAAGGGCGTTTGAAGGTAAAGCAAATATACACAATACATAATACGTGGGTGTATATTTGCATGCGTGTGCATATATTTAAAAAGGGTATAAAAAAAAAAAAAAAAAAAAATACACCAAGAAGTAGAAAGGTTGATATACGTTTACCTCACGCAGTGAAAATACGCATGTATATATATTTTAAAAGAGGATGAAACGTTTTATTTGAAAATAAATAAATAAATAATAATAATAATAATAATGATAAAGTAAATTCAGGGAAATAAAAAATATATTTATACATGAAGAGAAATCATATATACAGCGACACGTTAAGAGGTCATCCGGGTGCTCGTAATTAACGTCTTGTATATCTTAAAATCTCAACGGGTGGGACAAGTTAGAAAAATTTTGATAAAACATGAAAAAAAATATATATAAATAAATAAATAAATAAATAAAAAAATAATAGTTATAATAATATATTATATAAATATAAATAAATATAAAATAACATGAAATAAAAATAAATATAAAAATTACAGATTTTTGGAATGTGTATTCGTAGGTGTGATCAACTATTTGATTCGGCAATATGATGATGTTGACGATGATAATATTGATGATGTTCAACAGTATGGTTACGTGAAAACATGTATAAAAAAATATTAAATATATTTACACTAAAGATAGTTTTTTTTTAGTTGATACTCTGACAAATTGATCAAACATTTTGAGATTCTTACGGAGGCGTTTTCTGTCATTTCAAAAAAAAAAAAAAGAGACACCATCGCAATTTTGACTCTTTTTTTTTTCCCATACTTGTATACCGATATTTATTATTTATTTATTTATTTATTTATTTTAAACACTGTATTTCTCACTCATCTTTAACCCATCATTTTTTTTTTTTTTTTCAATTTTTTTATATTCATTCTCCAGTGTCAACCCGTTTGGCATGGTGTAGTAGAAAATAATTTTTTGAAACGAAATATATAAAATTGTGAATATACAGGATCTTTGGATGAAGGGGCAAGGATCATCAGAACGTAGGTGGTCCCCCCTCGTCTCTTACCCACTTCAACTGGACTTGGTTTTTTTTTTTTTTACTTTTTTGTTTAATTTTTAGCTTTTTTTTTCATATATATCTTTGTCTTTTTCTTTTTAACCTGCCATTCTTTATTTTATTTTATTTTATTTATTTATTTATTTATTTATTTATTATTATTATCATTATATTTTTTCTTAGCTTTTTGATTGCGTGTGTATGTATTCTGATTTTTCTTTCTTTGTTGCTCGTATTATCAGTTGGCAAAAGTGGTAAAGATGAAGAAGAAAATAGTTAGTATATACAATATTGCGAGTAAAGTCATCTTTGGCCACACGCCGACCTTATATTCAAACTGTATTTTATATATAAATTATTTATCATCTTTGTCTTTCACACAAGTTATTGTGTGTGACAGCATGTACACATACGCCTTTACTGACATCCCATACAATTCTTTTCTCTCTATCACCTTACCAACATTTTCTTCTTTATCTTTTTTATTTTACCGACATAACCGTCCACTTTAACTCTTTTTTTTTTTTTTTTTTTTTATCATTCTCTTTATCCTCTGTGTTCATTTATTCTCTTCACTTAAAACACATATACATTGTATATATATATATTTTTTTTTTTTTTAACTCATATAGCAATCTCATATACACTCAGGAAGTTAAACCATTATATCAAAGTGATTTGTAATTCACTGTACTATCGGTTATACCAACTGAAACACACATCAACTTATTTAACTTGACTTTATTGAATCCATATATCTTTGATGTAATTTTACTGAAAATTTTAAAACATAATAATACTAATAAATTTTAAAATAATAAATTAAATATATGATTAACAGTTAATTTAAAATAAAAAATTAAGTAGTATCATAAAGTTATTGAGAATATATTTAAAATCAAAAAATAATAAATATATATTTTCATGCATTTATATGAGACCACCAACATGCATTTTGTTAATCTTGAAAAATATCATTGATTAAAAAAATCATGCATGTCCAATCAACTTTTTGTTGTGTATATTTATCTTTCTGTTTATATATATATATATGCATACAAGTATTCACCTATATATTTTATATTTTATTGTATTTATTTATTTATTTATTTATTTATAAATATAATATACGTTATATGATGTTAAATTTTTAATGTTGGATCATCTAATTGACTGGATGGTGTGGGCCTCATACGTATTCGTTTGCGTTATATATTGTGTTGGTGGTTATAACGAGTGCTAACATATATTTTTTATGCATATGCATCATATATATACCAAAATTTATATGTACTCTGTCAAGACAGCTTATATATAAATGCGCATTTCTGGTGAAGGTACCAGGTGATGCACTTTAAACAAGAAGAAAATAATAAAAAATTTATTTTAAAAAAAAAAAAAAAACATGATGATGATGATGATGATGATGATGAAATAAGTTGAGAGAGAATTTTACTTATGATTTTACTCAAGTAAAATATATATATATTGCCTTTGGGCTTTATTCATATATACACCTGCCATGAATATTATACAATATGACTTTTTCATCAACTGTCATAAAGTAAAGCAGTTGTTTTGTACATTTGTTTGACCATTTAGTTGATCAATGCGTGACGTTAATTACAAAAGACTATAATAAATTTAACAAACATTATCAATTATTCAAGTTAAATTTATCTGTCTATTTATTAGTTAAATAATATACATTTTTTTTTAATTTTTATTGTAAATTAATTTATAATTTTTAAGTTTTTTTAAGTTGAAAAATGAATTTAGTTTGTAACAAGTAGTATAGGTGTACGTTTAGTCAGACGGTTTTTTTTTTTTGAGCTATTTAAATATTTTAAAATAATTTCTAATCAATTTTAATGATTTTAACAAACAAATATGTTTAGATATATACTTTTTAAATATTTTAATATTAAATTTTCATTATAGAAAATATTTTTAATGTATACATCGATCTTATCTAAAATTTTCTTTATTTTTTTTTCTTTTTTTTTTTTTTGTAGATTAATAAAATATGGTAATTGAAAATAACAACTTGATATATATCTGAATAAATAAATAATATATTTAAAACATTAATTAAGTTGAAATGAATATATAGGATATTATTTATTTAAATAAATAAATAATGAAAAGAATTTTAATTTATTTATGTTTGCAACTTTAATAAGTCATATTTTATTATTTTTTTTTTTTTAATTTCTATATCAATTTTTTATTTTAAAAACATACACAAGTTATTGATTAGATATTAAATGAAAAAATTTCTAATATTTTCAAGTAATATATATTATTTTTTACCAGTGGAAAGTACCTTGGTGGTTTCCCTCCCTATATACATACTTTTATATACATATTCAAGCATATTTTTTATGTTTTTTATTTTCTTTTCATTCTTCCTCTTTCTCACCTTTTTTTTTTTTTTTAGTTAATTTTTTTTTTCTTTCATAAACTTAATGCTAAGAAAAAATATAAAATTTAAATATTCCCATACATGCATACATTGTTCAGGTCAATTTCATGAGATTCTTCATGAAGGTTTTTTTGGCAATATTTATTACTGAATATTTGCCACAACATTCTTGCCATAAACTGTTACTTTACAACCTGCAAGAATAGTTATTTTATTATTTTATTTTATTTTTTTTTTGTTTTAACAATTCTTCCATTCCTCCATTAGCGTAAAAGCCACATTTTTGTCTTGTTTTTTCAATTCTTGTTTTATTATTTTTAACTTAAAGCTTGAGTTTGTGTGTGATGTGTGTTTGGGTGTTCTTTGCATTTTACGCTTTACTCTTTTTTTTTTTATCATTTCGTGTTTTTTTTTATAATTTTTTTTTTTTTTTTTTGTGTCTTTGTCTCCAAGGGAAATCTGATACAACATGATAGTCCCACAGTATCGATCCCTTCTGCTGGAGCAAAGCATCATGTTGGTAGTAGAAAAAATAATGTTGTGTTGGTTTTTTAAAAAAACAACATGTGTGTATAGAAAACAAATAATAAAAAATAATATGGAAAGAGGATTATAAAAATATAAAGGTACCTGCTGTATCGTACTTTGTATGTACAACCTGCACACACAAAAATATATATCGAAAAAAATAAAATTGGATAAATTTAAGGTATGAGAATGAAAAAAGTCATGGTGATAGTTGTGGTGGTAATGTTGGTGGATGTTGGTGGATGTTGGTGGATGTTGGTGGATGTTGGATAAAGAGGGTGAGTTGTTCATGTTTTCTGTGTGTGGTTGTTACCTTGTCACATCAGACTCTCTTGATTGTGTTCAAGTTTTTTGGTCTCATATAGTCAAGGGACACAAAGTGCAAACGATGTACAGCAAGTAAAGGTGACGAGAGAAGTTGAATAACACGAATACATGAATACACGAAAACTAGAGAACAGTCAAAGTAACAAAGTGAGAAAAAGAGATGATACATTTTAAACATATACATATATATATATATTTAGTTTGCATTAAGAACAACACTGTGCATATATCGTCACACCCGAGGACACGCTTAAAATTTGAAATTTAAATTTTTTTTTTGTATATATGTCTCGGGATTTAGCAGAGTACAGAGACTCACACGTTAATGTACCTCTGGGAAAACCACAGTGACAAATAAAACAAATGAAATATATAAATAAATATATATATAAAAACACATCTAAATAATAATATAAATTTAAAAAGAAAAAAAAAAAAACATTTAGGTATTTACAATATTTATATATCGTCACTGCATCTTTGACTAAATTTATTTAAAAAATTCTAATAAATATAAAAAAAACAAACCGAATTAAAATTATTTTATCTTTCATCAAATTTCTATAAATTCTCATATATACATATAGGTATATTTTTTATTTTTACGTAATTTTCAAATATATATTTGATACCGTTGTTTGTGGATTTTATCTTGTTGAATCAACGTTGACCCCAAGTCCGTTTCCGTTCAACGGGTAAACACACCAACTCAGGGAATAGTAATTCAAAGTGAACTTATATCTTCCCTATGTTCTATGTCTAACAAACAAATGTATATTCACCTTTAAAATAACAAATATACAAATGTACTCTGTCTCATTTTTTTTTTATATAGGATATTTATATTTATTTATCTTTACCCCAAGTTGGACAATGCTGACTCGTTTTGCGTGACACGTATTTGATTTTTACTTTTTCATTTTATTTATATTATTTTTTCTTTTTATTATTATTTATACAAGTCAATTCTCCCTTTTTATATATATATATATATAAACTAGGTTCAATATACCATAACAGATTTAAATTTAACTGATGCACCAGTGCAGAAAATAAAAATAAAAATATACAAAAAAGTATCATCTACCTTGTAGAGTTGTAGCTGTATACAATATAAAGGTATTTTATACTGCGATTCTTATAACTTTTAAGTATTTAAAAATATAATAGTGGGTGCGTCGTGTACCAGTTTATATATATCTTGTTTAATATTGGCAGAAATGATAGCAAATATACTGGCCATCATCATGATGATGTTGATGATGATAATGATGATACTGGTTCTGGCAATAGTATAAGTGTATATATATATATATATATATAGGTGCCATCAAGTTGACTTTCACCTCAGACTGGTAACGATCACGTCTCGATAACGATCCTCAAGGTTTTTCAACATTATTTGTGAATATATATTATGGAAAGTCGACTCTCTGTATATATATTTATACAGCTATATAGCTAAATGTCCAGACAGAATGATGTACGTTTCTTCCTTGATGATGAACCTTATCTCAAGATATCCATGGGAATCATATAACGATATATATTCATTTAATGAAAAATTATTACATCTTATTTTATAATGAGATATATCATATAGCAAATTGAATAAAAATATATATTTAAAAAAAAATAATTATATTCTAGTCTGGTGATAATAAATAAATTAAAAAAACAAAAAAATTCATTTTTTTTTTTATTTTTCCAGAGATTCTGAAAACACGTATATATACACTTGTTCTGATCTGTTTTTGATATGGCTTTCGGGTGGTATGTGAAAAGGTAGACGCATATAAAAAAATAAAAAAAAAAATAAAAATTAAAGGGCTCTTTTTTGATGCACATATTGGCAGACACATGTGTAGAGATATGTATACCTATAATATTATAAATATGTATATACAGGTGAAAAAAAAAAAAAAAGAGAGGTAGCAAAAGAGGGTTGATGTAATGTGTGTTGTATTTATATATATATACGCAGATATAACAGTAGAATTTGGTGTGTGCCAGGTCTCAGCAGCCGTTAGAGCAGCAGACGGTCGATATATACACACAAGACCAACACACTCGCGGGTATATCATTTTCTGGTTTATCCTATATATATGAAAAATATCTCATTCCCTTCAATATACTCCAAATTTTATATGTATACATATATTTGCGCCAGCGCAACGTATAAGTGCAATGGCGTTGCAACCACTACATTATCAATGTACATTCTGTCTCCAGACTAGAGGTGCAGACTCTACACTTTATGCTTTTTTCTTTCGTTTTTTTTTTTTATCACCTTTTTTGTTTTCAATTTTTTCACCCTTTCTTTTGGTTGTATTTATATACATATTACTCTCTTTGCGCTCTTTCATGACACAGCTGCCATTTTGGAGGGACCCCTGACAAGTCGATGACACGACAGGGTCAACCTTTTACGTATTTTAAATACCCATTAAAATATTAAATCACAAACACACATTTCAATGTTAATATATATATATATCAATAATAATATAATTTTAATTTAAATTTTTGTTACAGTTGTACTCTTGGACACAACAACAGAAGAAATATTGGATTGGACTAAATTTCCATATGAACCACATGCAAAAACACCTGGGGTAAGTTGATTTTATATTTATTTTTTATTTTATATTATTAATATATATTATATATCCAAAAAAAAAAACCAACATCAGCATGGTTACTTAATTTAAATTATCAAAAAAAAATTGTCTAGCCAGTATAATGATCTCAGTAATGATCTAAAAATTCAATTATTAAAAAAAATAATAAATAATAATTATTTATATTTATAAATATAAAAAATATGCAAATATAATATTAAATTACATGAATTCAAGTACAATGACCCAACTACATAAATATATATTTATAAATTTTGATTGATGTTTGATTATTTGATGAATGATAGAATATATACAGTTGAATAAATGAAAGAAAGAAAAAAAATTAAAAAATAAATAACCAAAAAGTTAACTAAATAAATAAATAATGATGAGGTATAAAGGGTGTGTATGTGTGTTATATTTGAGTGAGTATATTGGGGGTTATAGGGGGGTAAAAATTTGAGATATAAGTTTTGAAAATTCCATATATATTTGACTCCCGTCGTGGTCATTGCGTTACAGAAGCGCGAGTTATGGTCTCTTCTTGAGTATTTAACTGTGCGCACTCTCATCTCATCTTTTTTTTTTTTTTTTTTTTTTATTATATAAAATGTACTCTTTTTCTTTCACATACGTGGGCTCCCGCTGTCCAGTATATATTCTTGAGCGCCATGTTTGTTTTTCAGTTGTTAAGAACCCAGCAGGCTGTCAGACAGGTTAAATCAGCGTCGCCTTCTGAACCTTCTCTTCTTATCCTCATTCTTTTTCTCCTCATCACCCTCTAGCCCTCTACACCACCTTGTTTTCATATATGTATATATACATTGCCTCACCTACATCATCTACATCATCATCATCATCATCATGATCATCATGATCATCGTCATCTTCATCTTTCTCACTCA
The DNA here is from genome assembly GCA_011426435.1 of Lysiphlebus fabarum. Taxonomy (NCBI): domain Eukaryota; kingdom Metazoa; phylum Arthropoda; class Insecta; order Hymenoptera; family Braconidae; genus Lysiphlebus; species Lysiphlebus fabarum. The sequence continues at coordinate 89,062 of WSYQ01001097.1, forward strand.
CAAAATTTCTCCCTTTTTCTGTCTTTAATCCTTAGCATACCATAAGACTCGTTCTTTTGGGCTAACAAATTGCTTTTTCTTGAACAGACAAATTAGAGAATTCAGTGCCCTGTACAGAGAAGAATTTGGTAGAAAAAATCATATTAATATTTTATTTATATTTTAAATAAATATTTGAAAAAGTATTTAGGTCATTTGAAAATATAAAAATTTATTTGAAATAATTAGAGCTTTTTTTTCTTCTTATGCATATTTTTTTTTCTTATGGTATATTTACTTTTAATATTTACAAATGTATAGATAGAAAGGCCATTTATGTTAATAGAATTTTAAAAGTAAAAAAAAAATATATATATATAAATTAGAATCAAGTGTTAGCATGTTCTTGTTAGATTTAACTATATCTTCATCGGTCAACTCAAAGGCACATTGGTATTTTTAAACTTGTCTTTTATGAGGTCTAGTTATTCTTGGAATTAATAATCACTATTTGCACCTCAACAACTGACAAAAAGGTAGCATATCTGTTAAATGCGATAAAAAAATAAAAATAATAATAATAATATATATATATTTAAAAAAGTAAAATAAATTTATATACATATTTCAAAATGAAACTTGATCTTTTTGTTTAAATTTAAAAGCTGCTGTATATAAATGAAATGAAATAAAAAAAAAATATATATAGTTGTTTGTATCAAGGATTTAAACATCAACTTTTGAAGAAAATAAAAAAAAAAAACTACAAATTTTTCAACTGTGTGTAATAGAAAAAGTTTAGAATATATCTTAAAAAAATTAAAGCAGCTTTGAGGCTAATCCTTAAAACTTTATATATAAACTTGGAAAAAGTTTTAAATATTGATTAAAAATATTTCGTGTGGTCAAAAAATATATTTTAAAACATTCACTTTAATTATTTTGAAAAAATAAAATTAAAAATAAATTAGCCATAATATTTTATGTAAAAGAGAGTTTGTTTAAGAGATGATTTGTGTTGAATGATTGCATCATTCACAAGTGGCATGTTAAGAGAGGAAGTACTTATCAAGTAGTGATGTAGCAGAAAAAAAAAATTATATACACAGTATATGACAGTTTGAAGCACCCACACCTGAAATATATATTTATAAACTTGTGCATATGTATATAAATATTGCGACAAATATTATATAAAATTTTACTCTCTTTATCTTGTTTCATCTTGAAATTACTTTTTATTTTATTAATAAATATATTATTATTATTATTATTTTAAAACTTACCAATAAACTAGTCCATCTTCAGCTTAATTGAAGTAAAATTTTTTTAAAAAAAAGCAAAAAGTTTAGCCCTTCTTTCAGTAAAACAACAAGTTTTCTTTGTTCAATTTTTAAATGATAATATATCCTATATAGATTCACATAGTAATATGAAATTTCGTTTGTAAGAAAATAAAGTTGTAATTAACGTACTAATGTAATAAGTTTTTGCACTATTATCATTGAATAGAACCAATGTGCCTGGTGAGTTATTAATAGACAATGTGCCTCGAGGCTAGAAGAAGAACAAGCTTTGAAAACAAACATGGACAAAATAAAATTAGCCCTTATTCTATTTGAACAACCCCATAATGTAAATGGATGAATTTGGATAAAGAGAATGGTCATGGAGTTTTTACTAAAATATATTATAAGGGCGATATAAAATATATATTCAAAAGAAAATATGAAAATTTAAAGTTTAAAGTTTAAATATAAATGAGATAATTATATGAAATGAGAAAAAAGTTTTTAGATATATTTATAAATTAACATAAATAATTAATAATTTATCTTTTTATAATTTTTAAATAAAAAATTAAAGTTTTAATTAATATATCTTATTGAAAATTAAAAACAAAAAAAATTATAAAATTTAAATAAAATTTATATTTTTATCTTGATTATTATCCGAATTTCTTATAATTAATTAAATTTTTAATAGTTTTAAAAGATAAATAATAAAATTCAGTTTTGCCTTTGATCTTTTTGATTTTAGAATTTTTTTTTCTAATTTTTTTTTTTTATACCGCAAACCACAAATGAAGCACAAGACAGTGGTAGGTCTCTTGTCAACTTATCATTGAGTTACATCTCATCTAACGGCTTCTTTTCTTCTTGACTTCCTTCGTTTCTTCTTCCTTATATACTGATGTTGATGTTGCTTCTGTTGATGGTCCTTGAAAGACCTTCTTTTTCTTATTCAACATCACCATAAAATTATCTTTTTTTTTTTTGTCTTTTCTATATGTCACTTTATCGCCATCCGTCTAGTATATCTGCATCTCTTAAATGCATTTCTTAGTAAACAAAAATTTAAGAATATATATACAAAAAAAAAATCTAGGTACAAAAAAAACATCAAATAATGACATATTATTATCATGTCTACATGTGGGATAAATTAGTGACAAATTCCTAGACTAAAAAATTTACTTAACATAATCTTTTTATCTTATTTTATATATATTTTTATTTTCTAATTTTTTTCTTTGATATTTTTTTTTTTTATTGTTTTACTTGTATGTCACAGTCATAAAATAACTTTTGATATATTTTCATAATACAATTTCGTAGAATTTTTAGCATTTTTTTTTTAAATAAAAAAAAAAAAAAATTTATTTATTTAAAGATATACGTGCTTTTTTAAAATCAACATCAATGGCCCCATGAATGCCATAAAATCCTCAAAATTATGAAACCCAACAATGTAATTTACACTTTTTTTTATTCATTGTTTTTTATTGTTGTCCGGTCTTTTGTTCTCTGTTTTGTTAAAATAATATATATATATATATATTTTTATCATTGAATTCTCTTCTTTCTCTTCTGTGTTACCCCTCTCTGTACTTTTTTTTTTTTTTAATCTCATGTAGAACAAACAAAACACAATGTGATGCTATCAAATCCCAGTAATCAGATATAACATTTTATTCCTTGTATTATATACAATACTACCCTAAAAATTGTCATCAAATTCACATCTTATCAATATCAGTTAATATATAAACTCAATTTACATTGTGTTGTTTGATATATTAAAATATCATCATCGATATACATTTGATGATTGTAGCTGTATATTTATATATAAGGTAACAGATACTTTCCAGTATGACTTTTATATATAATCGTTTTTAAATTTATATTTTTTTTATCTATATTAAATGCATGTACAAAAATTCTCCCTTCAAATATTTTAATATATATAAAAATCTCTCTTTTTTTTTTTTTGTTTTTCTCCCCTGTATGTATTTTATTTTTTGAATTCATATTGGTTCAAATGTCTCGTCTCTTTTCCAATCTGAATCATCAATTTTCCCCTCATCCCTTTGTGTCAAAAAACGCCCTATGGTTTGTTGGCCAAGTTAATTTATCAAGCTCGATCGTTTTTGAACTGGCTTGTGAAGAATGACGCCTTATCTTTTACAAGTATTATCTTTTTTTATTTTTTTTTTTCATTTTGTTGTTTGCTCCAACGAGAGTCACAAGTGTCAGAGATCTGTATTTCATATATATATATACATCAACCAACAAAATATTTTTTCATTATATTTTTTATTTATCTTTGTATATGTGTATATTTGCAAAAATAGTATTTGTATTTATCTGTTTTTAAGAATGATAATTATCTGTTAGTGTGAGTTAGGATACAAACCATATAAAGAAGTTGATTTTAAATAAAATTCTTGATATCGATTACTGATTTCTTGGATTATTGATACATCCGGAATGAAAAATAAAATAAATAAATATATTTACACCGGATATATGTATATACTCATTGATAAAATTTTATTTCACCTTTTTTAACCTTTAAAATTCATTTATTTATTTTTATTTGTTTTTTAATCACAAAATTATATTAAAATATTTTTTTTTACTTTTAAATTTCAAATGAATTGGTTTTTTTAAATTATAAGAACATATATTATATTATCAATAGATTGCTTGGAAATATTTTTTCCATGAACCATCTGATCATGCAAAAGTCAGACTTTTTCATGATCATTTCGAAATTCCAAAAATAATATTCTATGTCAAAAAAATTCAAGTATATTATTTTCTATAAATTCTTTGACTCATATGACATGAACAAAGCAATAGTTGATGTATTTATTGTAACAGATAAATGACATTTTAGTACCGGAATCATCTCTCTCTCAACACCCTTTAGTTTATCATATTTAAAACTATCATAGTTTCATTTTATTTTATAATATTTAATATATTTTTTTTTTTCTATTCATTTTAATGACACTATCATCTAACATCAGTGTCGACACTCGATGTTAATCCTACCAAGAATTAATGACTCCCAAGAATAGAAAAAAAAAAAAAAAATTAAATTATTGAAATAAAAAAAAAAAAAACATTTGTAGATTTATATTATATATTTTATTCATTTATATATATTATTTTTTTATAAATTATTTTTACCGTCTTTATTTATTTTTATTTTTTTGTAACTCTTGGTATTTATGACATGTCTATGAATTTATTTCTAGATGGTCATCTTAGATTTATAATAATAATAAAAATAAAAATAACAAGAAAGAGTATATCATCTCACTGATAATCATATATATATATATATATAAATGTATGTCATTGGCCTTATTGGTCAGTTGTATGCCAACATAAAAAATAACACGATCATAAATGAAAACGTTAGATGCTAATTTCATAAAAATTATTATTATATTTTTTATTCACATAAAATTTGATGGATAAACAGATATATATCGTCGACACATTCCCATCTTTTGCATAATCATGATGGTCCCATCAACATCAACCATAATGAATTCGTCTTTTGGACACGCTTTTTGTCTTTATTTATTTTATATATATATATATATATATATACATACAGACCTTTATCACAATCATGATGTCATATTTTTTTATTTTTACGCTTATAAATATTTTATATATTTTTATAATTTTTTTTTTTTTTTGTAATTGCAATTTCTTTTTTTTTTTTTTAAATTATTTTCTTAAACTTATGTGTCATTTGATGATGGTTATATAGCTAGGAGCAAATGACGCATGAATGATTGCTTATATTGGATGTGACTTTTGGCTTCAAGGGATTGGCCTCCAGTGTCATTCATTTCGATTTTGATCTTGACATCTTGATCACTGCAGCAACTACCTTTTTAAATTTCTTTCTTATTTCATTTTTTTTTTTTTTTTTTTTTTTTTTATCTTGGTGTACTCATGCATCTTGTATTTATTATATATGATAGGTGATATATTAAATGACTAATGTGCATTTGAAAATTATCATAATCAAAATACCGAAAAAATAAAAAAATAAAAAAAATACAAATTCAATATTAATGGTGTTGTATTAAATTTAAAAATGTCTATTCTAGTTTATCATAGATATATACTTTGACAAAAAATAAATAAAATAAAACTAATATATATGTTCATTAAAAGTGATAGAAATTTAACTGGTCAATGCATTGTTACATTTTATACAAAGATAAATAGAAAATAAAAAATAAAAAAAGACGTCCGCCAGTCTGGCGACAATATTTTAAACACAACTCTCACACGTATATATATGACAAATTGATACTTTTATTATTATTATTATTATTATTATTATTAAATTTTTTTTATTATCCATTTGTTTGTATATATTATATATATATGTGTGAATATATGTGTATATATAAAGTGTAAGATGACAAATTCCGCCTTATTAAAAAATTTAATTTTTATAATAAACGATGACCATTATTTTTCATTGGTATCAATCACTTTATATCACTACACAGTGTTTTGAACTATTGTAACTATTAAAGCCATTATTCATTGTTATCATAACTTGACATATTTAAATATACTTTATCAATTTTATTATACTTATATAGCTTTGTGTATTTAATCTTTATCAAATGATAAATATTAAATTTTATTTGTAATATAATTTAAGATTGTTTATTTATTTATATATTTTTTTTTGATTATATATCAAACACAAGCTATATATTTATATACCTATGTATATTTTGTAAAATGATATGAATAATTATTCAAATTTAAAAAAATAAAAAATATTTCGTGTTAATTAAAAATAAAGAAAAATAAAATTATTTTTATATTTAGCTGACTTTAAATAAATAATAGTAGTAGTAGTATATATATATTTATATATTTTAGTATTATTTGTAGACACAGTTGGGGCTTTAACACATTATCCGCCATTTTCCAGACGTCTAGAATCAATCGTGACTTTTTTTTAACACCCCAACACCTATTTATATATATACAACTGGTCAGAGACAAAAAAAATCTTCTTCCCTTTCAAGAACACTTGAAGTATATTTTTTATTATTTTTTTTTTTTTTTTTTGTCAAAAGTATCAAAGCCGACTCATAAAGTACATACCCTGAAATATAATATGCGTGTTCATAACGAGCTGGGGGATTAAATCTACACCACAGCTAATCCTTTCTCACCGCAGACACGAAAGGGTTTTTGCTATGTTTAGGAACGTAGATATACACGCGGTGGTTTAAACAATTTTTTTTTTTTTTTTTTTTCTATTTTTTCATTTATCATATTGTTTTTTTTGTTTATTTCATAACTGTTAAATATATTTTTAAAAAGAATTAAAAGTACTTATATATATGCGAAGAATCGTGTACGAAAAAGCTGTAGGGTTTTTGTAATTTTATTTGTAGAAAATAATATTTAATGAAAGGAAATTCAGTATAATTTAATGAATTGATTGACAAATATTTTATTGATACGATTTTGTGTTTTAGTATTTTCGTTAAAATTAAATTAAATATATAATGGTATTATTTGTTTGACAATTTTTACATTAAAATAATTAAATTTCCTTGAACACAGATGTCCAAACCATTCAAGATTTTATCACATTACTAATTGTATATATATATATTTATCTAAAGAAAAGTCTAGACAAATGGATCCTTTAAAAAATTTTTATCATCTCTGGCAACTGACATAAGGAAAGCGAATATACAAAATTACAAAACTGACATATGGCATTCGAAAAAAAAATTAACAAATGATTTTCAAAATTTAATTTCTCAGTAAAATAGATGAAAAACTTTTATATAATATCATGTTATTAAAAAAATACTGAAAATTCGTGACATTTGTTTAAATTAAAAATATAATAGTTTGATATATAAAAATAAAAATAAAAATAAAAATGTCATATAAATTACAAATTCATGAAAAATTTTGTGGTTTGAAATTGGATAATAATATAAAATATTGGAAAGATATTGGAAATTTGTGAAAATCCCTAAGGATATTTTGTAAGCACGTTTCAAAAACGATCGATTTATATTAAGTGTGAATTACTGTTGAATAAATCCTAACCTAACCCAAACTGGTCACGTACTGATTGCATTTTTGCAAACACTAAAATCTTATGCACAAACGATAATATATTACTTAAAAAAAAAAATATATATATAATAATAATAAACATATGCCCCTGAGTTATATCGATATGTATATATATATAAAATCATATTGCAGTTGAAAGAAAAATAAATTAATAAATTAATATTAGAGAGAAAAAAAAATAAATAAAACAAACTTAAAAATACAGAGAAATTTTGCAGAGTGTCGTGTGTATTTGTTTCGAGTAAATTTGCACGTATCGATAAATAAAATAAAATGAAAAAATTTAAATTTTAAATAAAAGTAAAAATAACATTAGCAAAATAAAATTTAATTCTAGTAATTTGTTGGAGTTTATAAATATATATATATTTGAGCTGTTTATTAAAATTATTTTTACTAGTAAAAATAATCTAATTTATTTCTACGTTTATAATAAAATTAGCAAGTAGTTTTTTTTTTTTTTTTAAATAATTTTCTAGGCTAGCTCAAATTGTGAGTAGAGCTTTAGCTTCGTAAAAATATTAAAGCTCTCTATTCGCGTTGAATTTTTTTTTTTACATTGCAAACATTTATCCAATAAATTTCAAATGAATAACGAAAGAAAAAAAAATTAATTAATTAACGTAAAAGAAACGTACAACTATAAAAAAGAAAAATAATAAAAAAATCCAATTTTTTTCATTTTAATATTAAATCTATATAATTTTTAAAAAAATTGAAAATCATAAAACCAAACTGAAGCACACATCTCTTGGGGGATATATTTTTTTCATGTGTACATTTTAAAAATGTTGAATGTTTTTTTTTTGTCTTGAGTACAGATTTTTTTCAAGTCATTGTCATTGTATTATACCATCTGATGACCAGTATAAATCTCTAAGCCATTTTCTGCTATATAAAATTATAATGGAATTGAAAAAGCAATTTTATTTTCTTCAGATTTACTATATATTTTACAAAGCAACATCAGTTTCACATGATCTTTTCTGTATTTCAAATTAATAGGGCACCCACGACTTGAATACATATATATATATATATATATATTTTAAATTTTCCAATCTTTATTATATATATTTTTTATTTTTTTATTTATTTAATTTTATTTAATCGAAACAAAAAAAAAAGATTGATATAAATAAAATACATCAGTCAAGCGACAAGAGAATCCATCAGTTTAAAAAAATAATAAAGATAGAATAAATATGTGTCTTGAATAATAATAACTAGTAGATCTGTTACCATCACAATGAAACTGATGCCTTTATGATGTCATCCAATGATTGTATATATAAATTTTGAGATGAGACGTACAAACGTGATCAAAACTTTGATCGTTGTCTCAAAAAAAAAAAATAAAATAAGTATATACATGTGTTTAATTCCCACATAGATTCCCCTCGTAAATTACATAATTATATATATACTCGAAAAAATTGAATAAAATAATTTCTATTTTTTTATAATTAATTTTGATTTAATAAAGTAATTATTATTTTAACAAAATTATATAATTAAAAAATAATATAATTTTATATTAATTGAAATTTTAAAATAATAAAATTTCAATTGAGAATTTTTTTTGATATCATTTTATAAATATTATTAAACTAAAAAAAAAAAATAAAAATAATAATATTGTTTATTTTATAATATATATGAAAATTCATTACGACATATAAATGTTGGACCCGCATCATCTGAAGGAATTGTAAATTACATCTTGGGAATTTAACTGACGAAGGGTTGATTATGGTAAAGAGATAGATTGTGGACATTATGTGGGAAAAGGACATGCCTTTTGGACAAAACTATACAGACAAAGATTGTGTAGACAAGCAGTTGGTATGGTGAATGTGAATGAGATGAGAAAAGAGAAAATTTTATATAACAAAATGGCAAAGCTGTTACCTAATGCATTTGTCTATAGTTTCCTTTACGATTCGGGGCGCGTGAGTTAAACTAACGAGATGGGCCACGAGGGGGTTGTGATGATGATGATGATTATTATTATTATAAATATTGTGATGATGACAATGATGATGATGATGATGATAGTCATGGATTGTTATGTAGTATATAGTCTATATGTATGTGATTTAAAAGTGTTGGTTTAAAATGTCTCATACCAATTTATTTGCGAGTTACTATGGAAACTTGTACGTGACCACATTTACCCAAAGGAATATATAGAAATAGTTTGTTACATAGAATATGTGAGTGTGTGTCTATTTGTTTCTAAGGGATTTTAGGGGTTGATACAGAAATTTATTCTGTAAGACGAGTGAACTTTCTCATCAATGTATGTTACATAGAAATAAGCAACCCCTCAGTCAATGCATCGTCTCATGTGATATACATCATCATCATCATCTTCATCTTCACTCGCTCTATATACAATCTTTTAGATGTTTTATTTATTATTTTTATTATTTTGTAAAAACTTTTTTGGTCAATTGAATTATACTACTACTAAAATTGAAAAATAAATATAAAACAACAAAAATCGTTGAATCAATTTTTAAGCTATTTACTTTATTTATATATATATTTTTTTTTTTCTGTAAAACATTTTATTTTTTACTACAATTGAATTTTTTTTGTTTTTTTTTATATTTTTTTTATCAATAATAAAATGAAAAACACTGTATGCGCTACCGATGAAATTGAATCTACCTTTGGGGTTGTTTCTCTTGAGTATATAAAGAAATATATATAAGTTTTAGGTAGATATACTTTACCTTAGCTGAATTTTATATATATTTTTTTATATTTTTACTTTCTCATCGTATATATAGCTAAAGGTTTTTTATTTAATTTTTTTTTGTCAGTGAGAATTGTAAATGAGATGTGAGTGTATGATGAATTTTTTTATTATTTTTTTTTTTTTTTTGGCATACCTTTAGTTTGCTGTTGTACCAAAGGCATTCGAAATGAAGCCAGATATACTGATGAAGTATGTATGAAAGTGCTCTTTGGTATATTAAAGGTTTTTCGATGCACATTGGATATGTATATGTAAAATTTTGTTTATGGTTTGGGGACGCCAATTTGTTCTCTAGCCACTTTCGCATTTATATATTTTTTTCATTATTATTATTACTATTATTTTCTTTGTTTATTTAGAAAGGACATTGAATATATACATATATATATAAAAAATAAAATAAAAATAAAAAATGTAAGGGGTACATAGAATGTGCAACCCTTCATTTTAACAAGCCAATGTCGACGGGGGGTTGATGCACATATTCTGGCGGCATGTATATATATATATAAAATGATGAATCATCATGCCTTTCTATTGTCAAACTAAAACGCCTCTCGATTCGCTGAGGTGTGCAACTTTATACCAGTGAATAACACGTACATATATAATTTCTAGTTGATATTACTTTGAACTCATATATACACATTATACATACACTAATCTATAAATCATTCAACTAAAAGTAGAAAGGCGTATCTTTAAAAAAAGATATTTGCCAAATTACTTTTTTTTTTTTTATTTCACTTGATTTTTTTTTTTTATATTTACATGAGCTTTTAATAATTGTTAATAACTTTTTTTTACTGTTAAAATTTAATAAAAAAAAAAAAAAAAGTGTAATAAATTATTAGAAAATAAATTCAAAGACACCCTTAATTTTAATATGACAGAATATATTTATTATAAATTTAGGGAGAAAATATGAAAATAAAATTATATATATTATATTGATATGCAAATGATCCTGTATCACGTACAACTACTCAATCAAATATCAAATATAGATAAGATATATTTTTTGAAAAATTTGAAATAATAAATATAGATTTTTTTTCGGAGTTGAAAATTGAAGAGAGTCAAGTTAACTTTTTGGGAAGATTTAGGGTGCGACTGCCAGTTTGTATAGCAATCAATGAGGAATTCAACTTTTACCCCTTGAATTAATATATGCACACATAGATATATGTACAGTATAGATTCGAGGGTGGATTAGTGTGGAATTTTCATATATATATTATCCTATTGAAGGGTATCAAAAATTATTTATTTTTTATTCAACAATCATCCTTACTGATCGTGATCACATTGGAATTTTGCTTAATGTCGTTAAACAAATTAGTCAAGTCAAGTGTATATCTCTTTTAAATTTACAAGTTTAAACTATAGATTAAATAAAAAATTTTTTATCGTATAAAGTTTTTAACTATACAAATATCGTCTTGAATATAAATCATATGAAAGTAATAATGATAAAATGTCGTATGCACATCATCATTTCTTAATAACTTTATCATTTTTTTTTTTTTATTTTTTTCTTGTTCCAATTTTTTATTTTTTATTCTCATCTCTCATCTATTCGGTAAGCCGGATATAAAAATGAATCTTCAACCAAGAATCTAGGTCTAGGAGCTTAAAGGCTCGACCCCTTTTGTCAGTTCGATAACCATCTTTACTATTGTCACTTTTCTTTTTATATATCTAAAAAAAAAAAAAAATTGTAAAAAATCCTCAAAAATTTATAGGTTAACTTGAAAAAATAATTGTTAATAAATTTTTTATAAGTTTTATAAAAAAATTTTTTATTTTTTTGCAAAATTTGCATTTTTAATATGTTAATATAAAAAATTCATGAAACTTATTTTTTTTTTTTTTCAAGTTTTTTAAATTTATAATAAACACTTTTGAATATTAATTTTATTTTTTCCAGTATATCTAGTTATATTTGTAATTAACAATATTACTATCAAGTAAAAAATAAAAAAAAATAAAAATTTTATATTGCCCCAGTTTATAGATATCTATCCCTAAAACAAATTAAATTTAATTAAAAAATTTTTACCGTCATGGGAAAAATTTGAACTTGTTTGAAATACCAAATAATAATAATAATAATAAAAAATAAAAATAATATTATTATTATAATGATGATGATGCAGAAATAAAATTCGTGCATCTGAATAATAAAATAATTTCATCTCTTTTTCATGTCTATTATCAACATTCTGCAATAGCTTTTATTCCCGTCATTCTTCGATATAATGAATTGCACCAATTAGAGCATTTACCCAGAAGGCAAGCGTTTCCGCATCTTTCTATTACTACATTCATACAACAGTAGATATATCGATTTTTACCCATCTTTATATATATTTTTTTTTATTTTTATTTTTTTCATAGATAGTACGTATTGTATAAATATACCTTGGTTATCCATATATATACCAGTCTCTCACTCAATCTTGTTTCTGTTATCGAACAGCAACACAACTCATTGCAATCCAAAGAAAATAAAACGTTTATAAATATATATATATATTGTAAAAATCGCACGAGCGAAAGAAATATTGAGAAGAGTGTGCCACTTATCCTTTTTCTATCGACAACTTTCAAAAGTAAAGAATCAGAGTAGTTTTCATTCTTTTTCTTAGCTATGATTCAAGACATTGCTTACCCATCAAAGATTAGATCTTTTTACTTGTTTTATTTTTTTTTTTTTATTTACTAGACTTTTCATATATACTTGCTTCTTTTCTTTATAAAATTTTATTCTACATTTTAACCACTCATTTTCTATTCTTGTTGAATATATAAAAATAAATAAATAAAATCCATCTATGAAGGAAAGAAATTACCTGTACTTTACCTCCTCTTTCTCCTCCTACTTTTATTTATCCATTTTTTTTTTTTTTTTTTAACAAAACTCAGTATATATATATATATATATATTGATCAAATTGATGAAATAAAAAAAATAAAATGTATTTTTCTATGGTATATATTTTTGCTAATGGAAATACCGATTGTATTTATGTGTGTGGTAAAACACAGAATGGCCTTCACTCAAGTACATTCGATGAATTTTATGTGCATTGAAATAACATCAACTATCAGTACTTTATTCAATGCTTATTTAAACAAACATAAACTTATTTATCATTTGCAATTTAGTGATAGAAATATATATATATATTTATCTGTCATTATTTTGTAAATGCTGCTGGCTAAAATATATAGATTAGACTGATAGAATTAAAAAACACTAGACAATTTTAAATTAACAATGAATTTTTTGCTATAAGATATATGATCGAAATTATAATCTGCAATCATTTGATCTTTTCAAATGTATGTATATTATACTTTTGAAATTATTTTTAGTTAACATACAAGAAAATTAACACAATTTGCATGATATTTTTGGAAAGAAAATTTATATACATATTTAATGTGAAAATGAGTTAGTTGGTTGGTGGGATGATCTAGAGATGCTGTTATACATATACTTATAGTTAGATAATTTATATCAAAGTGAGCCTGGAAGCCGTGAAGGTAGGTGGCTTCTCTTTGTGCAATGGAATCTCGACAATTTTAAGTCAGTATAAGGCATACCACACAGAAACTATATCTCGTTTGGTTGATCTTTCAACATTGGCTAAGCTAGTACAGTGTGTGGGTTGGTGGGTGGCAATAATAATTTTTATCCACCCTCGGAAATAACCGTTCTTTACTTTAAAAGCACGTACAACAAAAAGAAGAAAAAAATATAACAAAAAAATCCTGTAAAATAAAAAAAAAAGACAAGACAGAGTCTAGATTGCTCCCTAGTGGAGGGTAAAGTTACTGACGATTTGGTGCCTCAAAGTACTTCCTCTTCTTTACGTTTGTTCATCCCTATTTTTTATTTTTTTTTAACTCTTGATTTATTTTTTTTTTTTTTATCCTATAACAATTTTCTATCTTTCTTAAATAAACTGTAACGTTGTATTTTTTTTTTATTCGCGTCTAATATAAATCTAGTGTTATACGATGCCAACAACACCACACAAATAATGGCGATCATAAAATTCTTAATTAAGATTTAAGTTGAAAAAAAAATATTGTAGGCTGTTGCTTATTTTGTGGGTTTTTATTATTTTTATATATATTTATTTATTAAAAAATATATATGTATATAAAAAAATTGTAAACGTAAGGGGGTTGAAATTACAAAAAAATATAAAAATGAAACGAAAAAGTATATCTAACATTACTGAGCATTATTAAGCAAACTATATAATTTTATTTCATTGCTGTGGCCTTTTCATATCCTTACTAACGACGCAACTGAGAATAATAAAGTCGTGTACACACGTACAATATAAATTCACAATTTTTTTTACTTTTTTTTTTTTTTTTATATTATATATATTTTCTATACACACACACACATACTAAAACATTTATTTGTTGTATCTTTCTTTATGTATTCTCATTGTTCTGTGTGTTTTAAGATTCATTGGTTTATGTATAAATAATCAGTTTGAATTATATTCTCAAGTTTGCCAATCTAAATAACAGAAAAAAAAAAATACTTTTATGTTATTATATAAATTATATTTATTCAATAAAATAAAAATTATTATAAAAATTTTCAAGTATTATTATATAAATTGTACAACATTGTACATGTTGTTACATATTTTCTTTAAATTCAAAAGAAAAATGAAAAAAAAATTTATATTTACGATTTATCAAAAAATTTCTATAAAGGCACTCTACAATAATTTAAAATTTGAAAATAAAAAAGCTTTAGAATTTTCTGGTTGATTTTTGTGTGGTATATAAAAAAATAAAAAAAAATTACCAACAATTCAATTTTGTCAAGTGTTTATCCCTACTTTGTCTTTTGCAGACATATCACAATAAATGCGTATGGGTATATGTGAATTATACCTATACCTATATATATATCTGTACAATTTAAAAAGAAAAAAAGACAAGTGGCTTGAGGCATTGTCAAGGCCAGGGATGCCAGTATGCGTCCCGACGCCAATAAGTGCCACTGAAGAGGGCGTCTTGATCGCCTTGGCCTCAAACTCATATATATACATATAAAACTTCATTCCGCAAATTCTCCTCTCTCTAACCCTCTTAAATCCCCTCAACTTCCTTATGTTGTCCTCCCTGTTATTTTATATACATATATATATGTATATATATAAACAACAAGCCAACACATAAATGTCCCGCCCTTTTTCTATATACCGCGTCCACCCAGAGTAATTGACTATATAATGGATTCCCGGACAACCATGCGATGCGTCAATCTGACAGGTCCAGGAGGCGCGCGCGACTTTGCCCTTCGATATTAAATCGTCGGCTTCAAACTAAAAGCTCTTTCTCTCATTTTATATTACATATATATATAGATGTGCATGTTGTAAAGCCCCCTCACAGTGTTAGCTAATTTGCCACGATTTCATGGAACGCCCGTGGAATGTCGATATGTTCCCTTGGACAACTGCCAAATGCAAAGGGGCCATGGACTTTCATCAAGTGCAATAACTATATGTAGAAGCATTACATTTATGTATATATGTATAGCGAAGAGAATGCGACCAAGTTTCCAATTCGATTGGGAGTGATTAGCATATGATAATAATCCGCATGGCTTAAGGGAAACTTGCATTTAGACATGCAAGCAAATATACTTTGATGAAATAAATTTATAAAAAAATCTTTTTTACACAATCCTATTTATATATATTATCAAAAAAAAAAAAAAAAATAGGAAGGGCTGTGGTAGAATATTATATGGGTGCGTCGAATTGGGATAATTGTACAGAGGGAGTCACAATTGTGATGGGTGACACTTTGGTCGTGACGGGAATTGGAAATGTAGCCAATGTTAATATTCGCAATTTTGTTTTTTATTTTTTATTTTGCTAAAAAGCGCAGTGGGTAGAAACGAACAACCTGTCTATTTTTTTTTTTTTTTTGTTATATATATATTTTAAGGGATGACTTTGAGTTGTATTGGGTACAACTGCTTATTGAACACATTCTGATTTGAATTGTTGAAAAAGGGTCTTTATATATGGAATTTCTTTTAACTCATCTGACTTCTTGGATGTAATTTTATTTGGGTATATATGCGTGCGCACTTTTATATTTTCACTGGGGTGACAAAAAAAAATAATATAAATGATATTCATGGTAGATCAAATGATTTCTTTTGTTCAGTTAAACAGATGACGATCAGATCCAATGATAGGTTTTACGTATTTTTTTTTTTTTTTTTTCTCAATATTTATTTGAAGAGATAAGACGGATTTTGATGAAATCGAAAAAGAGGGGTGATGAAATATGTCGAATTTTATTCCACTGACGTATATATTTTCTATATTTTCATTTTATATTAAAACATCATTTTAATTTTCTGTATATATTTTCATTTGATATATTTCTGGGAATATGACAATGACTTGAATCAAAGCACTGAAAATATATTTTGATGAGACAGATTGAAATGTTACTGACAGGTAAAATTTTGACACATACTGTGTGGTATTTCAATTTACCTTATTTTATATTATTAATATTTTTATTTTATTTTTTAATTTTGAAATATTGTGTGTCGATCCCATTTTTTTTTTTTTATATGGAAATATTTTTTTTTATTTTCTATTGTGGCTATGAAATTGTTTTTACAATGTCGAACCAAAAAATAATAATAATAAAAGTACATTATAAATGTCGATAAAAAATAAAAAAAAAAAAAGAATAGATATTTTTTTTTTATTTTTTATCGGAAAACTTTTGGGTTGGTATATTTTAAAATAATATCACGTTTGAAAGCATTATCATCACGAGTTTGAAATTTTCTGGTTATCTTGAATCCTGAATCTTGTTTATTGCAGGACGATAGTCAAGAATGTTTTTTTTTCTTTTCTTTTATATTTAAAAAGTTTTAAAGAATGTGGAAATAGATTGAAATTATATATATATGTTGAACATGCATGTTTGCATGTGTATTTATATATAAATGTGTGTAAAACTTGAACAAGCTCTTCTTTCCCCTTAAAACGGTCGATAGACGCGGACACATTTATCTCTAACAACACGGTATATTTTTCCAACTTTTTCAGGGTGCGATGAACTTCCCAACTAGACTGGGTCAAAAGGTTTTTTTTTTATATTTTATATTTTCATTCTTTAATCCCCCTTTGTGAATTGCACACACAAATCCATGCCCAATTGATGGAGTCTGTTCATTGTCAAAAAAATTTTCTTTTCTTTCATATAATTTTTTTTTTTTTTTATCCATGGATATTATATATATATTTTTTTCATTCAAAGTCACTGCCATGTACCATCCATACTCGTTATACATATATGTTATACCCCCTACAATAAAAAAATAAAATATACCCATATTTTGTCAAAAAGAAAAAATCAAAATCGCTTCTTCTTTTTTACAATGTTTTTTTTTTTTTATACTTTTTTATTTAATACCAGCTCCAATCTGCCACAGGCATAAACACACATACCAGTTACATTAAACTGGATAAAATTTGAAATATTTATGACCCAATAGTTGAGAGACTTTACAACCTCAACTGATTCTCTACTTTTGCTGTTTTTTAAGCATTCAATCCAATCAATATCATCCTTCCATTCCCCTTGAATTCTACATTCTACACCGATGAAAACCCATAAAAAAAAAAAAAAACAAAAACATAGCAAACTATCGCTCCCTGTATTTTGTCTATCGAATTTCAACATTACAAACAATTTCAAATTGAAAAAATGAAATAAATAAAAAAAATTTGAATAACCATCAAAATTCATTTTTTTCGATGAGAGTATTATCCTGAATATAAAAAAAAAAATAAATAAATAAAAATAAAAATTGATCCAATTCAAAATTTCCATCCAAACAGCATGAAATTGTTTCTCGGGGGTTATACATATAATACGATATATAAAATAAATTTTCATCTTGTGTTCTATTACCCAATGTAGGCGAGAGAAATCACGGTTTTATTATTAACCCTCACAAATATATATATTCTCAGCATAAATAAATCACCGAGGGGGATGTTTTTTGATTTATCTCAATTGCTAAATTTTCATATATACAATATAACATAACTTAACCTTGATATAAATAAATATATCTTGAAGAGAAAAAAAAAAAAATAAATAAGAGATACAAATATTTTATGATTTTTAATTTTATTTTTTTTAATATTCATTTCGTTGAAAACATATTAAAGTCAAATTGATTTTACTTTAGTAAGGTCATTATTGTAATAATATAATGATGTGATTTCAAATGAAAAGACATTAAAATGAATTTTAAAAATGAATATTAATAATAATAATAATAATATAACATTATTATTATAATTATTATTTAAACTATTAAAGGAAAATTATGGTAGAAACGATAAACAAGAATTTATGGTATAAATTGTTGAATATAAAGTAGTGGTGAAAAATAATTAAAGTCAGTCGTGTAGAAAAATTAAAATGTTGAAAAAAAAAAAAGCCATGCAGCTATAAAATAAAACAATAAAATTAAAATTGTGGTATATAATTATTATGAATGAAATAATTTAAAAGTATAAAAAAAATATATATATATATATTTTTTTAAGGTTGTTTCATGTCAGGCTATATATTTACAAACTTTGACACAAAGTATTTTTTATATTTATTATTATTATTTATATACATATATAAATAAATTAAATATGCAAAATTTTAACAATATATAAATTTATTAAATGAAAAAATAAAAAATCTTTTTTTTATTAATTTAAAAAAAAATAAAATTATTAAAATAATTTTATTGTTAAATTTTGAAATAAACTTACAAATTCCTTTATTCACTTGCGACTATAGTTATATATATTGTAAATTAAATTTTCTAAAATAAATATAAATCAAAAGGTTAAATATGTTGACCAATTTTATTTGATTTTTCCCGTAATAATAAGTTTCACCCCTGACAGTTGAAGGGATTATATTGTGAATGAGGGTTTAAATTACAAATATATATCTACAACTGAGATTGGCCTCTATTAAATTTTTGTTGCGAAAAAAAAGCAAAAAAGCTGACAGTAGAATTTTGTACATACATGAATTGTTGCTACTTCGTGAAGAGGGTGAAAGGAGGTTCTGCACGTGCCAGGAAATGGTTGGTTAGACATTGACAAGGGGCACCACCACATATAGTACGATATGAGAAAAATAAAAAAATATCTTACTAGCTAAAATGAAGAAAAAAAATTAAATAATATAAAAATACATACACACGTTGCACTGCACCCTTATATACAATTTTTTTTTTTTCTTCATTTTTTTCGCACAAAAAAAAAAAGGGATGAAAAGAACTCAATATATATTAAGATCCACACGTTTTTCTCGCCTGACGTTAATATTCCCATATACTATCATCTCGCCTACAACACAACTGGTACACCATTGGAATTGTGATTATATGGTAGCAATATTACAGCATTTTCATCTAGTCAAGTCACCCTTCTTGTCTTTCTTATTTTATATTTATTTATTTTTTTTTTCCTTTCATTCTATTTCACCCTCTTTGTTTGCCTACATATAGAGGGTTTCTAGAGGGATTCTTGAGCTTTATTGGCTTTTATTTCAAGACAGTTCATATATATTATATTATTACTTTGCTAAAGTTAAAAATAAAATTCTAATATTTATTGCAATTAATAATTGTTCTTGTGTTTTTGGGTTTTTTTACAACAACCAACATGTCTATAAACTTTATATTGTTTATTGTATTATTATTATTGTTATTATTTGTTTTTATCATTTCAAAGTTTATATATAAATAAGTATATAGTTTTTAGTTTAATTTTTTTTTTTTTGTTATCTTTTTTGTCTGGTACGTGATCATCTGCGGAATCATCAGAATAACTTTTCCATCCCCCTTGGGGCAATGAAATTGAATGAAGGTGTAGACGCTAAATTGGCTCGAGATCAAAATTCTTCCGTGACTATACTTTTATTCGCATGGTTTTATTTTTTTGTTGCATCTTTTCTTGTTTGTCTCAAAAATAAAACAAAAAAAAAAAAAAAACCAACTAAACCTTTTACAATATTTTTATTTATTTTAGTTTTATTCAGATATTTATATATATATTTTTTTTATTTATAAAATTTATAAAAATTCAAGATCAAAAAGAGAAGACGATTAAAATACTTTTGCAATGGGTTATTATCTCTTTGGTATGAAAACATATAACTGTCTTGCTCTTTCACATCTTGAATCTAGGACTGTAATTGATACAAGCCGTTAAAGCAAGTTGCTGAATTAAATTATGGTATAAAAATAAAAGGATCAGTAATTCTTGGCATCAACTTAATTCACATGTTTTTTATTTTTAATTTAATATAATTTCTTGATTTATTTAAAAAATATTAATTGAAATATTCAATTAGTCTTTGTAATTTTTTATTTTTCTGCTCAATTTAATCAAAAATTATATAAATAATTAATAGTGTATAAATATATATTAATTTAATAAATTAAAATGTAATTTAGTGACTTGATATTTGTGTCCAAACCCCTCGTAAATATAGTATATATTTTTGTGAACAATATTGGTCTCTCATCACAAAAACATTTTTATGTCATCATGTAGCAGACTTCAACAAGTGATAGGGTGTATTTTTTCCTTTTTTTTTGATACTCGTATGTTTTCTTTCACTAGTATATAATATTAACTGTCGAAGTAAAAAGTAACGGATATAAAAATAATTTTCACCTAATAAATGTCATTTTTAAATGTAAAATTTATTATTATCATATACATATTTATATTATTTATAAAAAATATTTTTTTAATATCATTCTAAATTGTCATAGTTTTTTTTTTTTTTTTTTTTATATATATAACAACATTTCAGTTGGATCCATGTTTCAAAGTTATTTATTACTTGCCGAATGAGCTGCCGGAAATACGTCAAAAAATTGCAAGTCTTGAGTTCAAACCATTCCAGTCATCTCCACATGTTTTTTTTTTTTTAATTTTTTTTGTCTCTCTTCTTCACTTATTTATTTAATTTTTCGTTTTTTTTTTTTTAATATAAAATTTTTTCATTTTTTTATTTGTAATTCTTCTTATGCTTGCCTTACTTGATTCATTTTTTTACAAACTTGTTGTCACGAAGTGATACGTCGGCGTTTTCCTTCTTCTTATTATTCTTTTTTTTTTTATGAATTATTTTTTTTTTTTTTAATTCTTCTTCTTTTGATATAGTTGATCCACTTGTTTGGTCATTCTTTTTCTCAATCATCTGGACCTTTAACATTTTCAGTTGGCTCAGTGATCCCAAACATAAAACCAGAGCAATCCTTTTCATCATCCTCATCATCGTCATCTTGTTTTTTTTTTTAATTCTTAAACTTTTCGTCGAATTTAAAACCGGCACCAAAGACAAATTCTTTATGTGAACCAAAAAAACAAAAAAAAAATAAATAAATAAAAATATATTTTTTTGTAATTTACCTTCTGGTTTTCTCTTCATCTTTTTCATCATAATTCTTTATTCTCATTCGTCTTTTGTGTGTTGATCATTCAGCATCCCTTGAAGAGTAGTGATACCTATATGAAATTTTACACATACACATCAAGTATATATTCTCTCTTGAGACTTGGATATATAACTGGGAACCTTTCAACATAAAAGTAATAAAACTAATGGTAACGTGCGTTTGTAATTTCTTGCGGTCTGTTTGTCGCAAGTCGACGACCTGGGTCTATATAGATTCACTGATACGTGACAAACAAAGATAGATTGTAAAAAAATAAAATAAAATTTTAAAAAATAATAATAATAAACATTTATTTGAGTGAGACAGATATTGTGAAGCCTTCGATTGATTCTCGTGGTTTTAAAAACGGACCCACCGAATCCACAGAAGTTCCCTACGTGAATACATACTCGCTTGAAATACTGTAGGGAAAAATAAATATATATATTGTCTGTTTGAATTGTCATTGGACTAAAAAAGTTTAAATAAAATAAAAAAAAAATAAATATAAATTTTTTAAATCTCTAGGCTAAATGTGACTGTAACTTTTACAAACAAATATTTATAAAAATAAATTAATCATGGATTTATAATATATTTTACTGGAAAATTTTATATTTAAATAATGCTGATGATGATGATGATGGTGATGATTGTTCCATTAGAAAACTTGATAAGTATATTTAATGCGATTATGTATTTTGAAAAAGTCATAGTTAAGTCCCTCTAGTTGATGTATTTTTTGACGACAGATTCATCATCACAAGATAAAAATATTTCATATAGAAAAAAAAAAAAAAAAAAATCAACACGAGAATTATCGAGGGTGCAAAAGTTTTTCTTTATTTTTATCAAGTAAAATATAAAAAATAAAAATAAAATAACTAAGTCCTGGCAAAAGACCATTTGGATGAGTCAAAATGGTATAGTTGGTAAAGTTCAGTGAGAATTGTAGATAGTACGTCTTTTTATGGTAAGCCGAAATGAAAATAAGCGAAGGATGAAAATTGTTTCATCATGAGATTCAAACCATCTAGAACAACCCCTCTTTTATTACATTATATAACCAGAAAATACTAAAACACAGACACAATTATTTATCAGATAGAAAAAAAATTAAGCAAAATAACAAGAAACACTTTTGCCAACCAATGAATTTAAAAGTAAAAAAATTAAATTAATATAAAATAAAAAAAAAGTTTTTCAACATTCGATGTGACCACTTTTTATAGTCTCAAAATTCAGTAAAATAAAATAAATTAATAAAAAAAACTTAATAAACTCACATGAACCAGGCAAATAAAAAATAATTATTAATTTGTATGTATTAATTATTATGTTACAGTGGGTAGAAGAATCATTTACAAACTTTGACAAAGGTATTAATTGGCGGAGTTATGTTGTTTGTGATGTTGCATATAATAATGTTAACAATTGGCTATGGACACCATTTATTGAACGTGGTCCAGCCAATCGTATGTATATTGAAATAAAATTTACAACACGTGATTGTTCATTATTTCCTGGTAATGCATTGAGTTGTAAAGAAACATTTTCATTATTATATTATGAATTTGATGCTGCAACAAAAGAACCACCACCTTGGGAAACTGAAAGTTATAAACTCATTGGTAAATATGAAAATAAAATAATAAATAAATTTTATTTAACAACAATAACAACAATAATATTTTTATTTATTCATTTATTTATTTATTTTTAAGGTCGTATTGCTGCTGGTGAAGGACGTTTTAATACAAATAGTGAAGTTGTTATAAATACTGAAGTTAAATCAATACCAGTTACTAAAAAAGGTGTTTATTTTGCATTTCGTGATCAAGGTGCATGTATATCAATACTTGCTATTAAAGTTTATTATATAAGTTGTCCTGAGGTATCTGTTAATTTTGCTCATTTTCCTGCAACACCAACTGGACGTGAGGTTGCATTAATTGAACCAGCAATGGGTATATGTGTTGAAAATGCTGTTAAAATTGAACAACCAAAATTTTTATGTAAAGGTGATGGTAAATGGTATTTACCATCTGGTGGTTGTCATTGTAAACCAGGTTATCAAGCTGATATTGATAAACAACAATGTACCGAATGTCCAATTGGTAAATTTAAAAATGATGCTGGTTCACAAATATGTGAAAAATGTCCAGAACATAGTACTGCACCATATTATGGTTTTGTTGAATGTCGTTGTGATGGTGGATATTTTAGATCATCAAAAGATCCAAAAATAATGCCATGTACACAACCACCATCAGCACCACAAAATTTAACTGTTAATTTTGTTGATCAATCAACTGTTATATTATCATGGAATGCACCAAATTTTCTTGGTGGTAGAAGTGATACAACATACAGAGTTGTTTGTGATGCATGCAGTATGGGAGTTAAATATATACCAAATACTGTAATTATAATTATTATTATTATTATTATTATTATTATTATAGACAATTTATTTTAATTAATTAATTTAATTATTCATTAAATTTATTTAGGATATTTTCAATGATACTAAAATAACAATAACTGGATTAAATGCTGTTACGACATATCGTTTTCAAGTATTTGCTGAAAATGGTGTATCACAAATGGCTGGTGGTTCTGAATATGTTGATATAACTGTAACAACAGAAGCAAGTGTACCAAGTCTTGTTAGTAATGTTAGAATAACATATGTTAAAAGTACTGAATTAAGTATCAGTTGGGATGCACCAATAACTGAATTAAGTGGTGATGCTGATCTTGTTGAAAGTTATGAAGGTATTTATTATTAATTTTATTATTTATTTATAATCAATTTTAAATAATTTAACACTTATATATTTATTTTAAAAATTAAAGTTAAAGGATATCCAAGATATGATGATGCAACAAATGCAACTGTACATGTAACTCAAGATTTATCAGCAACTTTCAAGGGTCTCAAGCCAGGAACAGAGTACGCCATTCAAGTAAGAGCTAAAACAACTCGTGGATGGGGAGAATATACACCAGTTATTTATAAAAAAACACCTCATGCAATGGGACTTGGTAAGTTTAATAAATATTTATATTATATATATACTTATATGTATTTATCATTTTTTTTTTTTTTTTTTTTATCATCAGGTCAATGAAACAAAACACATATACTTTATACATATTATTATTATTATTATTTATAATTATTTTTTACACTTGTAGATTATGTTGGAGATGATGACAATATGCAGGTGCGAATAATTGCTGGTGCAATTGTTGCTGTGGTTGTATTACTCGTGATTATAATAATTATGACTGTACTATTTCTCAGAAGGTAATTAAAATTGTTTATGTAAAATATTATAATATTTTTTATTTTATATATTCAATTTTTAATATTTAAATTATTTCTAAATTAATTAATTATATTATAAATATTTTTATCAATTTTTTTTTTTTTTTTTTGTTAATTTTTTATTTAAATTCAATTAACATCATCACGATTTATATATAATGCAATTTTTAATGCACAGCAGAGCCTCGGATGAGTGCAACAAAAAACAACCAAGTGACTGTGACACCCTTGAGTACAGAAATGGTGAAGGTACGTTTTTTAATTAATTCATCATTAATAATAATAATAATAATAATAATCTTAAGTAATTTTTAAACATCAATTTTATTTTAATTTTTTTTTAATCGATATAATAAATTAATAAGTGCCAAAGCACTTTTTTGCCTTTAGTTAATTTATTTCATAAAATAATTTACCCCTTAAACCCTATTATTATTTTTTTTTAAATATATTATATAAATATTGCTACTAGTTGTTTTTCACTGCAGCCCTCCTGTAATGCGACTAATATTAATTAAATAATTATCATAATTTTTTCTATCACAAAAGAGTGTCCCTTTAGTTTTTTGGCTTTTTTTTTTTAGTAATAAATTTAATAACATTGTGTATTTTTGCTATGAAAAGTGTAAAATTGTAATATACCCAAATTTCCCAACCACCCTTATTTTAAGTTATTATTATTTTAAAAAAATTAATTAATTAATTATAAATATTCAAAATTTTAATATGATTTTTTTTAATTTAATTTTTTTTTTTTTTTACCATTGTTGAATAATTATCTAACCAAATTCTTTCGATTCTTTCTTTTCATGTGCGTCTTCCCTAATATCTCGAACCTGTGCCTACCTAAAACAAACAAAAAAAAATAATTAATAAAAAAAAAAAAAACCTACACCAAATATATCGAATGTACACAATCGCCTGCCTACAGGACTAGTTGTGACCTACAGTAAGTCTTCTCCATAAAACCAAAAAAAAAATTTTTTATTTTCTATTTCTATCAAATTCTTTTTATTATTTTATTATTAATATTAAATTTTTTTTATTTATTTATTTAATTCTTCTCTCATGTAGAATGTAGTTAGTTTTTTTTTTTTATTTAATTTTCTTAATTTTTAATTAAAAAATAAAACAAATGTACATTTTATTTTGAAATTTTATCCTTTTGTTGGAAATTTTTTAACTGTTTAATTTTAAATTGGGAATTTTTGTTTATATATTTTTTGTTTATGAAGCACGATGCCTGGCTGAATGTAGTGTTGTTTGTCAATGCATGTTTTAAATGTTGTAAATATATTTTATTTTTAAATGAAAAAAAAAAAATAAAATAATTAATATTAATGATAATTTAATATATTTATTAATTTTTTTAATTTGCTGATATTTATTTGCTGTATAAGTATATTTAGTTATTATAATATTTTTTTATTTTATTTTTTTTGTATTTTTATTTGCTAAATTTTTATTTTTTTGTGAATCAGTTTGTTGGTTGTTGTGTTGTTCACAGTGCACTGCAAAATGGACAGTTCACCGATTGTGACAACCCATACCAACAACAAGAGCAAGTCCTCGCGTAAGTCCTAAAATTCCCAAATAGTCAAAAATAGATAAATAAATATATATAGGTATATTTATTATTTTTAATAAATAACAAAAATAAAGAAAAACAGAATTTAATATTTTTTATTTTTTCATAATATATATATAATTAAATTTGTTTTAAAAATTAAAAATTAAAAGAAAAATTAAATTAAAGGTAAAAATTTCTATTTGCTATTCAATTTAAAATTTTATTTTGCTTAAAAGCTTTTTATAATATATAAATGTTAATTGTTTTTAAAATATAATTCAATGTAGTGAATTATTATATTTTTTTTTTTATTGCATGTTTCCCAAAATTTTAATTGCATCTATTTATGTTTTATTATAAAATTTATAAATGAAAAAAATATTTTAAAAAATAAAATAAATTATATAAATATAAAATTTAAATTTAGTAGTAAATTTAAAATAAAAAAACAAAAAAAATAAAATTTTATTATCTGGGTGTTTGAAATTATTATTCTGTTTTCTTTAATTTCATTTTGAATGAATAAATATATTTTTTTTTAACAAATATAGTTTTAATATTATTAAAATAAAATAATAATCAAGTATAATTTTAATGATAAATGATTAATTAATATTACAGTGACAACACCATTATTTACACCAGCAGTTGGTGTTGCATCAACTGGTGCTGGTGGTGCTGGTGGTACTGGATCAAGAAGTTATGTTGATCCTCATACATATGAGGATCCAAATCAAGCAGTACGTGAATTTGCACGTGAAATTGATGCTGGATATATTACAATTGAAGCCATCATTGGTATAAAAAAAAAAAAAACAAATAAATAAAATTTATATATTTTTACAACTTGTTGTGAAAATTATTTATTATTTTTTAAATTTATCAACTAAATTTATTGTATTTTTTATTTGATTGTTAAATAAATATAGGTGGTGGTGAATTTGGTGATGTTTGTCGTGGTAAATTAAAACTACCACCAGATGGTAGAAATGAAATTGATGTTGCAATTAAAACATTAAAACCAGGATCAGCAGATAAAGCAAGAAATGATTTTCTAACAGAGGCATCAATAATGGGACAATTTGAACATCCAAATGTGATATTTTTACAGGGTGTTGTTACTAAAAGTAATCCAGTTATGATTATAACTGAATTTATGGAAAATGGTAGTCTTGATACATTTTTACGTGCAAATGATGGTAAATTTCAAGTATTACAACTTGTTGGTATGCTAAGAGGTATTGCAAGTGGTATGCAATATCTTGCTGAAATGAATTATGTACATCGTGATCTTGCTGCAAGAAATGTACTTGTTAATGCTGCATTGGTTTGTAAAATTGCTGATTTTGGTCTTAGTCGTGAAATTGAAAGTGCTACTGAAGGAGCTTACACAACACGGGTAAGATATATTTAAAATAAAAACAACATAAAATTAATGTTGACTGCGTTGATTGAAAAAAAAAAAAAAAAATGTACTTTGAGTAATTATTTTAATTGAATTATTTAGGGTGGAAAAATACCAGTACGATGGACAGCACCTGAGGCAATTGCATTTAGAAAATTCACAAGTGCATCAGATGTATGGAGTATGGGAATTGTTTGTTGGGAAGTAATGTCATACGGTGAAAGACCGTATTGGAACTGGTCGAATCAAGATGTTATTAAATCAATTGAAAAAGGATACAGATTACCAGCACCAATGGATTGTCCTGAAGCAATATATCAATTAATGTTAGATTGTTGGCAAAAAGAAAGAACGCATAGACCAACATTTTCAAATTTAACACAAACACTTGATAAACTTATAAGAAGTCCAGATACATTAAGAAAAATCGCCCAAAACAGGTAAAAACATTCTTAATTAATATTTATTATTATTATTTATTCATTAACAATATAATTATTATTAGTTATATAAATATGTTTATTTTTTTTTTTTTTGATAATTAATTTATAAACCTCATTGATCTATTTTTGCCAAATGATATTTTATATATATTCAAGCAAAAAAATATTAATTTATTTTATTTTCTATCTTTTATTTTTGTTATATTTATAATATGTAAATTTTATTTTAATTTATATTTTTTGATTACTTTGTTATTTAAAATTTATATTTTAAAATAGATCAATATGGTTTATTTATTATTATTATATTTTTTTTTTATATTAATAAAATCTGAATAGGCTACAAAGATATAGGAAATAAATTTAATTTTAAATTTTAGCTGACTAATTGAAAATTTTATTTTTTTTTCTTTATAAAATTTTTTTTTTCATATTTAAATATTCATTTATTTATTTATTTTTTTATAGATTGCTTTAAATAAATATATTTAATATAAATTTTTAATAAAAAAAAAAAAAAAAAAAATGAAATAGATTTAAAAAAAAAAATTTTCAATAGTTAGATATATTATTTTAACATCAAACATCAGGCAGCATGCAATAACAATATATTTTCATATTGTCGTGTCCATAAATTAATTTTTCTCATCGATATATTTCGTTTTTTTTTTTTAAATTAAATTATTTTTTTCGTTGCGTCTTTCGATGTGTGTCTTTAATATATATTTTTTTTCATTCATAATTATTATTTGCTTTTTAACAATAATAAATTAGATTGAAGAATACAACATGCGTCTTGACAATAATAAAATAATTTATATTTTATTTTTTAAAATAATTAAAACAATGTAAATATATATCAAATAAATAAAAAAAAAAAACCTGATTGGCATTACTGGAACGGACAAAAGTGGATGATAATATAATTAAAACATCAAAATCTTTTCAATGAAAAGTTTTAAATAAAAAAAAAAAAAAACAAATAACAATTAATAAAAAAAAATAAATAAATAAATATATCGAAACTTTGACAAAGGAGCAAAATTAATTTATGGACGTAACTTTGCTAACGTCAATTATCATTTTACCATATAGTTTTTAAAATAAATATATATCATCATCAAAAAAATCATTCATCATTTATTCACAAAAAAAAGGGGCTTTATTAATTTTAAAAACAAAAACAACAAAAAAAAAAAAAAAAAGAAAAATAATAATTTTTTTTGCATCAAGCTTTTTTTTTTTTTGTCGCTTTTGGCATTTATTTATTTATTAATTAATTTATTCCTCAAATTTTTTGTTAATTTAAAAAAAAAATATATATAAAAATCCTATCAATACCCTTTTTAATTCCTTGTCATTAAAAAAAGTTTAAATAAATTTAAAAAAATAAAAAATTCCTTAACCCTTGTTTTCTGGGCTAATTCTTTGTGGTTTTGGTTTTGTGGTGTCTTTGGTACGCGTGTACGTCTTCAACCTGCTACAACTTGTGACATCGAAACAACAACTGTAACAACACAACAACGTTCAATCAATCAATCAACAACTCGGCCAACAAATTTAAAAAAAAAAAAAAACCATTCTTTTAATCAAAATGATAAAAAAAATTCGTAATATAAAAAATAAAAAATATAAAAAACCACAAATAATTAAAAAATAAAAAATAAAAAATAAAAAATAATAATAAAAATAACAATGCAGTGTGAGGCCACCAGCACATAATCCTTACTATGTGACAAATCAATCAATGGGTAGTGGACTTGTACCAGTTACTGGCACTGGACAATTTGTTGATGTATCAAGTCATCAAACACAATCATCACATGCCGTTCCAGTAATGCCAGCGGGGGCAGGACGTAGTCTACACTATCATACACACGCGGCAACTCATACACTACCACATCAACCATTAACATATCCAAATTGGGTACCATTTACTCATTTTGGATAAAATATTTATTATATATTATTACAATTATTATTTAATTTTTTTGTTTTTTTTTTAAATACATATTTTCCCAGAGCTTAAAAGCGCTATCAACAAACACCAACCCCCTATATCAACAACCCTCTATGCCAATTTATTCAGACTGACAAAATACATAATTTTCCAAAGTGCTCAAACGTAAATTAACAATATAATAATTTTTAAAAAAAATAAATAAAATATGCAGACTCAAACGACCAATCAGTAAGCAATTGTACTATATTGCTTTAAATCAATGATATTTTTTTTTCTTTTATTTTTTTTAAAAATACAAAAAACATTAAAATAAATAATAAAGATTTATATTTAAAAAAAAAAATATATATATGAAAAAGTAAAAATACAAAACAGATAATGTTGATTATATATAAATGAATTTTTTATACATCGAGATTTCCTACAGTGACCAAATCAAGTGTCAGATTAATATATAATTAAAAATTGTTTAATGATGAAGAAAAAAAAAATATTAAAAATAAATGAAAAAAAAGCAATAGAAATTAGTTTAAGAAAATATAAAATTCTAAATATTGTATTTCAAATTAATAGAATTTTAGAAATGTTTTAAATAATATTTAAAAAAAAAAGAAAAAAAAAGTGAGTTTAGAAAAATTAAGGATATGAAAAAGTCAATTTTATATTTTTACAGATAAAAATTTAAATAATAAAAATATTTCGATAATTTTTAATACAAAATTAACAATATATAATCAATTTTTTAAATATAAATATGGTTATTATTTATATATTTTTTTCTTGATTGAGAATTTAAATAATATTAATTTCTCTTGATAGTAATTCAAAATTTCATATCCATTATATATTTAAAAAGTAAATTTAATTATTTCATAAATTTTAAATCAACGAATATATAAATATATAAATATATAAACGTGTTTTAGGTTCTAAATTATTAGTAGAAATATTAAATGGATTTAGAAATTTAAATTTAAATTTAAACAAAAAAAAAAAAAATAGTAGAGCTTAGCTAAAAAAATTTTAAGATAAATTGTGTTTAGATTAATTGAAATTTCAAAAATTTTAAAATATCGTTAAAACGCGAATTATTCAGATTTAAATTTAAAAAAAATATATATATTATTAAATTAAATTAAATAAATTTAAAATATTATTTATTAAATCTCGAGGAAAAAAAAGGAAAATTTAAAAAAAAAAAATTAAATATGTAATAGTTATAAATTATAATACTAATGATGATAAAATTATAAGTAAAAAATTTAAAAAAAAAAAAGACTTATCGTATTCGCACGTGACTCGAAAGTAATCCGTGACGTAGAATAGTATTTTTATACGTTAATTTAAACAACGTGGTAACAAAGAAAATTAAAAAATTAAAAAAAAAACAAAAAAATAGTCAACCCGATTTCATGGTAATATAAGATTTTATTAAAATTAAAGAAAAAAAAAAAAAAAGTATAATCCAGGTCGACACATTGTCATAGGAAAAAGAACCGAGTTAAAGAAAAAAAACGTCATTAAAATTAAAATTAAAAAAAAAAGCACTTGATCCCTATCTCATTTTACAAATAAAACAATTTTTTTTTTACAAAAAAAAAATACTTACACGCACATTCAACAAGTTTTTTTTTTCTTTTTTTTTTTTTACATAAAAAAATAATAGTTACAATAGTTAAAAAAAAAATATATATATACCATTAAAAAAAATTAATAAAAAGACACGTTTTCGAGAAGACAAAATGCAAGCAAATGAATATAAAGTAAAAAAAAAAAAAAACGAAAGTTTATATTAGAATTTGAATAAAATTTCAATTTAAAAAAATACATTTACACAAAAAAATAAAAAATAGAACCAATTGAAATAATAAAATATACTTGAGTACATGAAAAATGTCAAGTTAAAATAAAAAATTAAAAAGTTTAAAAAATTGGGATAGCAGTAAAAAGAATGAAAATATATAAAAAATGAAAAATTTTAACAATAAAAAATGTACGATTGTCAGAGTCAGAGAAAAGGGTGCACCACCCCCACCCCCACCTGCCTCATCGACATCAACCGTGCATTACAGACAAAGGTAAAAATCATAAGACCACGATATTCCCCAAATATATATAATAAATCCATTTTTATATATAAATTATTATTACTATTATATTGGATATACCTTTAACACAAATGAGATAAAAAAATATCTAGGAAATCCTGGAATGATTAATAAAAAAAAAGAAAAGTAAAATAAGAGCAATAAAATGTCAATCTGTTATTTTAAATTTTACTATTTTTTAAAAAAATATAAATTATTTATACATAATTTTTAACATTAAAAATTCTTTTAACAAAATATTTTATATATAAATAAAAAAATAACAGATATTTTGTTTTTGTTGCTCTTTGAAATTAAATATAAAAAAAATATATGAAAAAATTTGTAAAAAATGTAGATGAAATATTAATGCAGTGCTTGAAAAAAAAAGAAAAATCCTTTGAACCAAAAATACTTTTCCTCTATTTTAAATATTTTTTTATTTTTATATTTTTTTTTCTGTAAAAATATGTTTTAAAAAAAATGAATTTTCTATTTATTTGTCGCCACTTGCTTGCTTTATATGCACCATTATTCATATATTTATTTATTTTTTAAATTATTATTTAAAAGAAATAAAAAAAATTGTTAATTCTCAGAACCGACTGCAATCGATTTATTAATATTAATATAAAATGTAAAATCAATAAAATTAATTTAAAAAAAAAAACAATTAAGTCGAATTAAGAAAATTATATTCGAATATAATAAAAATTTGATAATTAAATTAATGATAAATCGATTGATAATATATCGATTCTAAGATAATGTAATTTTTCATTGTTTTATATTAGTTTTGCTTTTAACAAATCATTATGTATACATTACACTATTTTATTTAATTAAAATATTTATATATTTATATATAAAATAATTAACAATAGATATTTAATAGATTAATTTAAAAAAAATACTAAATTATTTTATATTAAAATAATACATAATGTAATATAAAAAGTATGTATGACCCAGTTAGTGTAAATAATGTGATTAAGCAATTTTTAATTATAAAAATTTACAATTAAATATATTAAATTAATTAAAAATTGCTTTTTTTTATTTTCCTTTTTTCTTTTTTTTTTTTTTTTTTTTAAATAATTAAGTTAAAAAAAAAAAAAATTTATATATAATATCTAACACTATTAGAATTTAAGGCATTTTAAAAATTTTGTTTTATCTTTTCCTTTTTTTTAAAAAAAAAAAAAAACTACCTGTTGAATAAATTTTTGAAAAAAAAAAAAAAGAAATTTATTTTTTAATATTAAAATTATAGTTGAATTATCCTTAAACCTTGAGTGATTAATTTTTGTAAATAATAATCCAAATTAGATGATACACTTTATTTTTTAAATATTTAGTATATTATTGTGAGTTTTACTTTTAAATTGAATTAAATTGAATATATATCTGTTAATCTCACTGTTTAAAAAACAATAAAAATAAATAAGATTGATATGAAATGAGAATAACAGATATAAAATAAAATGATAAATAATTATATAAATAAATAATTATTAATAATAATGCTGTTTCACAGGGGTGCAAATCCATTGGCACCAGATGCAGTGGATTTAACACAATTAACATCAGTTAGTGAATGGTTGGATTCAATTAAAATGTCACGATATTCCCAAAGTTTTGAAAGAGCTGGTGTAACAACGCTTGAAGCAGCAGCAAGAGTTACAGTACAAGAATTAACAGCACTTGGTATAACACTTGTTGGTCATCAGAAAAAAATT
Organism: Lysiphlebus fabarum; assembly: GCA_011426435.1. Lineage (NCBI taxonomy): Eukaryota > Metazoa > Arthropoda > Insecta > Hymenoptera > Braconidae > Lysiphlebus > Lysiphlebus fabarum. The sequence continues at coordinate 123,351 of WSYQ01001097.1, forward strand.
ATGAATAGTGTTACAGCATTAAGGGCACAAATGTCTGCGACATCACAGGGTTTTCTTGTTTAATTATTAATATTATTATTATTATTATTATTATTAAAAAATTTATCTCCTTTTAAATAAAATTATAAATGAAAAAATAATTTAAAAGAACCAAATTTTCAATTGTAAAAAATAGATTATTATTTTATTAATTTGGTTGAAACATTCCACCAGACTCATCGAAACTGATGTCTAACAAAAATAATTAATTATTCAGAATTATCATTGAAAAAAATTATAAAAATATCACTGCCTAATGATTATACTTAAAAAATTAATTAATATTATATACAAATTTTTTTTTTTTTTTAATTTTTCATATTTTTTTTATATCATTTGTGATAAAATTTTAATTGTATTTTTTTTTTTTTTTTTGTTTCTTTTTTATATATTATAAAAGTTGTAAAAGGAGATTAATATCCGACTGAAATGAGACAAAGTTTTTTTTTATATTGCCTCAATTTTATTATATTTTTTAAATAATTTTATTATTTTTTATTTCATGCAATTTGCGAAAAAAAAAAAAAAGCGAATCTTGTCAAATGTCCTAAAGACAGTGTCTTTATATGGCCTACTTAATTATATTATTATTTTTCTTTTATAATTAAAAAATAAAAGAATAAAATTGCAATAATAATTTTCAATTGAAATTTGTATTAAAAATAAATAAAAAAAAATTCAGACAATTTAAAATGACATCGTGATTAAATAATAATTGAGAATATTTTATAAATAAAATTGGGTGTAAGAAATAATAATTACGACAGCGATTAATTAAAATTAAAAAAAAATAATGAATTTGGATATTAGAAAAATTTAATAAATGCTTTCACTGATGTATATTTATAAAAGTGAATTATTAAACTGTGATCAAGTAGATGAGAATTAGTCGTGGCTTATCTCGTCTTTTTTTATATTTTAATTATTAATAACTTTTTTTTTTTTTTTTTATTATTATTAATAAAGTGTATAGAAGAGAAAGAGAGTATGTTTAACCAAGAACGCTGATCATTTAATTTTATATTAGTATGTATATTATATTATTTTTTATTTTTTTTATATTTTTTTCAACAAATATTTCCAGCTACATCAGCTGCGTAATTTTTTTTTTTTTTTTTAGTAAAAAACACGTATTTGATGAGTCAGGGTTATCATGTTAGTCTAGGGTACTTATATTTATGCAATGCGTAGCGAAAAAATATATATAATAATATTAAACTCGATATATTATTATGGTAATTAATTTATCAACATAAAATTTAAGCGTTGCTTGTTCAAATGAACATATCAAGTTTCATATTTTTTTAATATCAATAAAATTAAATGTTAATTTTATTTTTTATTATTTTTCATTTTTCGCATGTCAAATATTTCATAATCTTACACCCAAAAAATTATTTAAAAAAAAACAATATTCTCTCATAGATAATTTATTTATAAAATTAAAAAACAACGAAAAATATAAAAATATATTTATGACATTTTTTAAAATAATAACTCAAGTATGCATTTATTTATTTTATTTTTTTTTCAAGATTTTTTTTTTCTTGTAAATTAATTACATTAAAAAAAAAAAAATCTATTAAACTCGAGTTATTTAAATTAAACAATGAAATTTATAAAACAAAAACCCAGAGAAATAATATACAATGAAATAAAATGAAATCGAATAAATTTAAATTAAAAAAAAAAAATATGTAAAATTAAATTATTCGATTTTGAAATAATAAATAAATATGGCTCTTGATAAATTACAAAAGCAATAAGTGTATTAATACACACAGGCAATTGAAGATTTTTATATTTAAAAATGTTAAAAAAAATAAATAAAAATATCGATAATTATCATCGATATTAAATATCTTCCTAAATGTTCGTATTAAAAGTGTAAATGAATCGAGTGAACGAAGAAAAAAAAAAAGGTTTCTTTTTTTTTCGAATCGTAATTATTTGTGTCTAGCAAAAAAAAAATAATACAAAAATACAAAAAAAAAAATGATAATTAAAAGAAAACAAAATATATAAGAAATGGGAATTTAAAATTATTGTAAATACTGAGTTAGAAATTTTGAAATATCCTAACAATAATTATCAGTTTTTTTTTTTTGTTTTTATATATATATTTTTTTTTAATATTATTTAGATATTATTAATTAATTAATTGATTATTATTGCATTTAAAATGTCAATGGTAATGTTCTGTATATTCGTAAAACTATAAGAAAAATTTTTTGTTTATTATTTTCGCTTTTGGAGTTTAAAAAAAAAAAAAAACAAAATATATATATAAAAAAAAAGAAAATTGCAATTTATTATTTTAAAAATTATATTTAATTATTATTTTGCAAATTTATTAAATCAAAATTAATAAAATTTATAAAACATTTTTTTGCTGTTGCAAAAAAACAAATGAAAATATTTAAATTTGATAAATAATTTTAAATAATTATCAAATGCTTTGCACTTTTACTTAATTATTAAATTAGAAAAAAAATCTTTGTAATACTATTTATTGAAAAAAAAAAAGATATAATTATAAAGATATAAAAAAATGAATTAATTATTAATTTAAAAAAAAAAAAAAAAGAGAAAGAATTGTAAGATGAAAAAAATTTTTATTTATTTGTTTTTTTTATTATTTTTATTTTTATTTTTATTTTAAAAGATCTGACTTAAATTAATGAGAAATAAATTTTGAATCATTCATAGCTTTATTCTGATTATCTGAGATAGAAAAATAAATAAAATATCGGAGGCGTATTAACCTTCATTTTCATGAGTCAATAATGAAATATTACTTGAATGGAAATAAAAAATTGTAAAAATATATTATTATTATTAATTATTGAGTTATTGAAACAAGCAGCTATTAATTTTAATTAATAAATATATCAACGAATTTAAAAAAAGTCATATTGAATGCAAAAATAAAAAATGCAATTATTAAAAATATTAAAAAATTTCTTACAGCGAAAATCTTTGCCAAAGTACCTGCTCCAATAATAACTTTTCTTGATGAAAAAAATAAATTAAAAACCAGTTAAGAATACAAAATAAAAAAACTATTTAATCAATTAAAAAAATTTTAGAAAATATTACGAGCAAAGAAAAGCAACCAGGTACCCGTCCCGTTAAAAATACAGCTTGAAATGAGTATATTATTTAAAAATTTATAATAAAAAAATGTAAAAGACTTTAACATCAAAGGACTCGCCTCCAATTAAACTGTATAAAATAAAATACCAGAATTAAACATCAAGTAAGACAAAGCAATCATGAAAAAATTTAAATAAAAAAATATAAAATATATATATAAATATATAAAATAAATTTGTAATACTACAAAATGAATGAAAAACAAGCAAACTTAGTGAAATTGTCAACAATTTTCGAAATGTGTCTATAAAAAATGAAAAAATCTTTTTCCTATGGTGTTGTCAGACGATGTTGAATGTACATAAGATATAATAAATAACATACCTTAAACGATGTATATTTTTTCCAATTTATTTATAAAGTATAAGTTATAATTTATAAGTTTATAAGAGTTTTTTTTTTTATTTACTAAACATTTTTTTTTATGGCAAGAATTACTATAAAAAAATAAGGAAAAAAAACGTAGAAATACCTCTTTGCTGATTCTATGTTCCGGATACAATTTGAATTTGTAAATTTGAAAAAAAAAATTTTAATTTTTATTAGGCAAATATAATAAGTAAAGAGGTATTCGGATCTTTTTTTTATTTGAAAAAAATTTTGAATTTTTATTAGGCAAATATAATAAGTGAGGAGGTATTCGAAATTTTTGTTTTTTTGAGAAAAATTTTGAATTTTCATTAGGCAAATATAATAAGTGAAGAGGTATTCGGATTTTTTTTTTTTTTGAAAAAAATTTTGAATTTTTATTAGGCAAATATAATAAGTGAAGAGGTATTCGAAATTTTTTTTTTTTTTGAAAAAATTTTCAATTTTTATTAGGCAAATATAATAAGTGAGGAGGTATTCGAAATTTTTGTTTTTTTGAGAAAAATTTTGAATTTTCATTAGGCAAATATAATAAGTGAAGAGGTATTCAAATTTTTTTTTTTATTTGAAAAAAATTATTAATTTTTATTAGGCAAATATAATAAGTGAAGAGGTATTCGGATTTTTTTTTTTCTGAAAAAAAATTTGAATTTTTATTAGGCAAATATAATAAGTGAAGAGGTATTCTTAGATTTTTTTTTATTTGAAAAAAATTTTTATTAGGCAAATATAATAAGTGGAGAGGTATTCGAATTTTTTTTTAAACTGAAATAATTCATTGAAATTTTTGTCGAAAAAATTTTTAGTTACATCAGGGTTGTAGGGCTTGAAGAGAGGTATTCGATGCGATTTACACTTTTTTTCTAGGAACGATATTTTTCGATATATCGATAGTAACTTATCGAAAAATGTATCGAAAAAATTTCGAGATATATCGATCTTTTAGGCCTCGAAAAGACGATTTCAAATCGATTTATACTTTTTTTCTAGGATCGATATTTTTCGATATATCGATAGTAACTTATCGAAAAATGTATCGAAAAAATTTCGAGATATATCGATCTTTTAGGCCTCGAAAAGACGATTTCAAATCGATTTATACTTTTTTTCTAGGATCGATATTTTTCGATATATCGATAGTAACTTATCGAAAAATGTATCGAAAAAATTTCGAGATATATCGATCTTTTAGGCCTCGAAAAGACGATTTCAAATCGATTTATACTTTTTTCTAGGATCGATATTTTTCGATATATCGATAGTAACTTATCGAAAAATGTATCGAAAAAATTTCGAGATATATCGATCTTTTAGGCCTCGAAAAGACGATTTCAAATCGATTTATACTTTTTTCTAGGATCGATATTTTTCGATATATCGATAGTAACTTATCGAAAAATGTATCGAAAAAATTTCGAGATATATCGATCTTTTAGGCCTCGAAAAGACGATTTCAAATCGATTTATACATTTTTTCTAGGATCGATATTTTTCGATATATCGATAGTAACTTATCGAAAAATGTATCGAAAAAATTTCGAGATATATCGATCTTTTAGGCCTCGAAAAGACGATTTCAAATCGATTTATACTTTTTTCTAGGATCGATATTTTTCGATATATCGATAGTAACTTATCGAAAAATGTATCGAAAAAATTTCGAGATATATCGATCTTTTAGGCCTCGAAAAGACGATTTCAAATCGATTTATACTTTTTTTCTAGGATCGATATTTTTCGATATATCGATAGTAACTTATCGAAAAATGTATCGAAAAAATTTCGAGATATATCGATCTTTTAGGCCTCGAAAAGACGATTTTAAATCGCTTTATACTTTTTTTCTAGGATCAATATTTTTTGAGATATCGACAGTAACACATTTTAAAATTTATCAAAAAAATTTCAAGTTTTTATTTTGAATTTCTATTAGGCGAATATAATGACTGAAGAGGTATTTGATATTTTTTTTTTTTTTTGAAAAAATTTTGAATTTTTATTAGGCAAATATAATAAGTGAAGAGGTATTCGGATTTTTTTTTTTCTGAAAAAAATTTTGAATTTTTATTAGGCAAATATAATAAGTGAAGAGGTATTCAATTTTTTTTTTTTTTGAGAAAAATTTTGAATTTTCATTAGGCAAATATAATAAGTGAAGAGGTATTCGAATTTTTTTTTAAACTGAAATAATTCATTGAAATTTTTGTCGAAAAAATTTTTAGTTACATCAGGGTTGTAGGGCTTGAAGAGAGGTATTCGATGCGATTTACACTTTTTTTCTAGGAACGATATTTTTCGATATATCGATAGTAACTTATCGAAAAATGTATCGAAAAAATTTCGAGATATATCGATCTTTTTGGCCTCGAAAAGACGATTTCAAATCGATTTATACATTTTTTCTAGGTTCAATATTTTTCGATATATCGATAGTAACTTATCGAAAAATGTATCGAAAAAATTTCGAGATATATCGATCCTTTAGGCCTCGAAACGACGATTTCAAATCGATTTATACTTTTTTTCTAGGATTGATATTTTTCGATATATCGATAGTAACTAATCGAAAAATGTATCGAAAAAATTTCGAGATATATCGATCTTTTAGGCCTCAAAAAGACGATTTTAAATCGATTTATACTTTTTTTCTAGGATCGATATTTTTCGATATATCGATAGTAACTTATTGAAAAATGTATCGAAAAAATTTCGAGATATATCGATCTTTTTGGCCTCGAAAAGACGATTTCAAATCGATTTATACTTTTTTTCTAGGTTCGATTTTTTTCGATATATCGATAGTAACTTATCGAAAAATGTATCGAAAAAATTTCGAGATATATCGATCTTTTAGGCCTCGAAAAGACGATTTCAAACCGCTTTATACTTTTTTTCTAGGATCAATATTTTTTGAGATATCGACAGTAACACATTTTTAAATTTATCAAAAAAATTTCAAGTTTTTATTTTGAATTTCTATTAGGCGAATATAATGACTGAAGAGGTATTTGATATTTTTTTTTTTTTTTGAAAAAATTTTGAATTTTTATTAGGCAAATATAATAAGTGAAGAGGTATTCGATTTTTTTTTTTGAAAAAATTTTGAATTTTTATTAGGCAAATATAATAAGTGAAGAGGTATTCGAATTTTTTTTTTTTGAAAAAATTTTGAATTTTTATTAGGCAAATATAATAAGTGAAGAGGTATTCGGATTTTTTTTTTTCTGAAAAAAATTTTGAATTTTTATTAGGCAAATATAATAAGTGAAGAGGTATTCGAAATTTTTTTTTTTTTTGAAAAAATTTTGAATTTTTATTAGGCAAATATAATAAGTGAAGAGGTATTTGATTTTTTTTTTTTTTCTGAAAACAATTTTGAATTTTTATTAGGCAAATATAATAAGTGAAGAGGTATTCGAATTTTTTCTAATCCCACATTTTTTCATTTTGTTTAATTTAATTCGTGCAATTCCACCTGTAAAAATTAAACATTTCATTTCATAAAAAAAAAAAAAAAAACAAACACAAAGTTGTTGCAAAGTTAAACATGTAATATTTTTATAATTTAAAAGCAATGATTATTCGTTGATATTATAAGTAATGAGTTATTAGCTTTTCTCGTCAACTACATAATTGCATAATTAAAATTAATAAACAATATCATATTAATGTAATCTTCAAAAAAATCTCTCTAGTTTAGTTAATGAATTTTTGTCATATTTCATTTTTATGTAAACATACTATGAAATTTATAAGAAAATTATTTTAAATTCTGATTCTGTTTTTTTTGAACCATCCAATTAAACTTGATCATATATAAAATAATAAAAACATTTTAATAATCATATAATTGTTATTATAATTTTACACATTATTGTTATTATATTTTCAAAAAAAAGAATTTTCAAAAAAATAATAATTTGTGTATTATACAGATGGCGTACCATTACAATTTTCAGTCGCCATCTTGTTGATTTTAAGAAAGATTTGAAAATATAAAATGAATATAAATAAATATAGATTATCTCTCTTAGAGAAAATAATATTATATTAACTCAATATAAATAAACACATCAATCATTCAAAATTTCATTATCAAAGTGAAAATCAATGCTTGCCAACGTGTTAATTATTTTGAATCAGTTTAAACCATAAAAATTGCCTGATTTACCCACTCAAGCCATTTTGGCTTGCTATCTCTCTCACTTATTGTCTCTCCTTGTCTCAATCACTTGGCTTGTTTAAATATTAATATAAATTAACTTATTATTGTTTAAGAAAAATAAATAAATAAATATATTATTGTCAGTTGATGGAGTTTAAAATATTGACAATTCAGAAGTTATAAAATAAATAGAATAATTAAGTGATGTTACATTTTAAATTAAAAAAAACATAATGGTCCAACAATTGACATACAGAAAATTATTGTCAAAAAACATCAATAGCAACAAAAACCGTGGGTAAGATATACTTTATTATAATAATTATTTATATAGTTAAAAAAAAATAAAATACTATTTACTCTGTATTAATTAAATTGAAATAAACGTTATCTTATTATTATTTATCAGTAACTGAAATGTTTAAAAAAATGTATTAATCGAGAGGTTAGGTTGGTCTTGAATGCATCCATTACTATTATTATGATTTTTTCATTATTTCTTTAATATTGAATATTTTATTTTTCAGTATTCGTACACCAAGTGATAACTTTGATGAATTACAATGTTATTGTAATAGTGGTAATTGTCCAGATGGAAATGAATATAATACCTGTGTAACAGGTGGTTATTGTTATCATTCAATTGAAGAAGTTTGGGATATTGAAGAAAAGCAATATGCGATTGAGTCATCATACGGTTGTTTTTCTAAAGAACAAGGTCTATTATCATGCAATGCATACAGAATACAATCAGTACGTAAAAATGTAAGCTGTTGTGTTCATGCTGACAACTGTAACGAACAAATAGAATTCCCTGAATTTCCATCAACACCAAATGCACCTGGTGTATTTGACATATCAAAATTAATGATAGTACTACCATACATCATTATAATATTATTACTTTTATCATTAGTATTTTTATACAAATGGTACATAAATTATTTACACAAACAACGTGGACAACCACTTGTACCAAAAAATGATACATTAAAAGATTTAATTGATCAAAGTTCTGGATCTGGTTCTGGTTTACCACTACTTGTACAACGTACCATTGCAAAACAAATACAAATATCTGATTGTATTGGCAGGGGTAGATATGGTGAAGTATGGTTGGCACGTTGGAGAGGTGAAAAAGTTGCTGTTAAAACATTTTTTACACTTGAAGAAAAATCATGGTACAGAGAAACAGAAATATATCAAACAGTACTTATGAGACATGATAATATATTGGGTTTTATTGCTGCTGATATTAAAGGTACTTCTTCATGGACACAAATGATATTAATAACTGATTATCATGAACATGGATCATTACATGATTATTTATTAATAAATGTACTTGATCATTCATCATTATTTTTAATATGTTGGTCAATTGCATCTGGTATTGCACATTTACATACTGAAATATTTGGAATTAAAGGAAAACAAGCAATTGCACACAGAGACATTAAAAGTAGAAATATATTGGTTAAAAGAAATGGTGAATGTGTTATTGCTGATTTTGGTCTTGCTGTTAGATATGAAAGGTAAATTTAAAATTCATGAAATCATCATTTTAATTTTAATCAGTCTCATTCACTTTTTTTTTTATTAAATTTATTAAAATATATTTTTTTCAGTTCAACTGGTGAAATTGATATTGCACCAAATGCTAGAGTTGGAACAAGACGTTATATGGCACCAGAGGTACTTGATGAAACATTAAATACATCATCATTTGAAGCATTTAAAATGGCTGATATGTATTCATTTGGTTTGGTACTCTGGGAAGTATGTAGACGATGTGTTACTGGTGGTAAAGTATCAACAGCTGAAGATTATGCATTGCCATATCATGATGTTGTACCAAGTGATCCAGACTTTGAAGATATGAGACTTGCTGTTTGTGTTAAAAAAATCAGGCCAATTATTCCAACAAGATGGGAAGATGATTCGGTAAATTATTATATTTAATTCTTTGTGTGTTTTTATTTTATTCAATTTATATTTATTATTTATTTATATTTATTTATTTGTTTTTTAGATATTACTTGCCATGAGTAAAATAATGACTGAATGCTGGCATGGAAATCCAGCAGTAAGATTGACAGCTTTAAGAGTCAAAAAGACAATGTCCAAACTCAACAATGATACTGTCATCCAAATTGTATAAATAATGATCAAATTCATAATTATTTTTTTATTTGACAATTTTTTTTTTTTTTTTAGATCTCATTGCAGAATATTTATTTTGCTTAAACTACTTGTAAATAATTCATTTTAATTTTTTTTTTTTCCATTGTAAATACTGTCGATCAGACTACGCCAGAAAAAAGACTGAATAATCAATTTTTTTAATAGACAAAAATAGAAAAAAAAAAAACATCTAGCTTTTTTTAAAAAAATAAATAATAATTAAATAATTAAATGTAATCTACGAGTAACAATGTATGATGAACATTTTTTTTTTAAAATGTGATAAAGTTAATTGAAATTTTTTTATTTTCTGCTAAAACAAAAAAATCTAGGTAATTGTAAAATATATTATTATAATTAACAATTTATAACAAAAAAGGAAGAATAAATAAATTTTAATAATTTTTTTAAACAACAGATTATTTTTTTTTTATAAATTTTTTATATAAAAAGTTTACAAGAAATAAAGATCAAAAGATGGCACTACAAGTTACTAATATGGAGCCGTTTTTTCTCTCTCTTCTTGATTCTCCTTTATCCACGCCTGCTCAAGTTTTAGCCATTTTTTGCTCTTTTCTTTTCGGTTTTAATAGGTGCGTGTATCTCCATTTTGTTAAAATAATAAATTATAAAAAATAAATGTTTAAACAAAAAAAATATCATAAAATTATAATCAATCAATACATTATCAAATTTTATTCATTACTCAAGTATATTATAATTAATATAATAATTAAGTGATATTAATTTTTATTTACAGAACAACACAGAATGGTTGAACGATTAACTTACAGACGACGATTGTCGTACAACACCAAAAGCAACAGAAGGCGTGTGTAAGTAATTTAATTATAATTATTATATTTATTTATTTATTATCAATATATTTATTTTTTTATTATTAATTTTTGTTAAATAAAATTATTTAATTAATTGAGTTGTTCATCAAAACGTGTCTGTTTAGAGGTTATGTTGCTCATTGATCAATCATCATTTATTCATTACTATTATTATTATTATTATTAATATTTTTTAACATTGGATATTTTATTTTTTGTCAGTGTTCGTACACCAGGTGGTAAATTGGTTTACCAATATCTCAAAAAACCCAAGAAGATCCCAAGATGTGGATCATGTAAAGAAAAATTGAGAGGAATCCAACCATCTAGACCAATGGAACGTTCACAAATGTGCAGACGTAAAAAGACTGTAAAACGTGTATATGGTGGTGTACTTTGCCACAGATGTGTTAAAGAAAGGTATTAATTTATTTAAATTTTAAAAAACAAAATCAATACTCCAATTTTTAATATATAAACATTACTTATTTGATTTTTTTGTTATTTTAATTTTAGAATCGTTCGTGCTTTCCTCATTGAAGAACAAAAAATTGTTGTCAAAGTTATCAAGGCACGTCAAGCTTCTGTCAAAACAAAAAAGACAGACAAATAAATCTGGAATTATTTTTAATTAATTAAAATAATAAAAAATCATAAATCTAAATTATATTATTTGAATTATTATTTTTCATTTGCAGTACCTTTATTATTTATTTATCTTATTAATTAATTCATATGGTATATTTAGTTTTTAATGATCATCAGTACATTGGAGCTTTTGTTCTAAAAGTATAGATATTTTATTTAAAAAATCATCATCATCTAGATGTCCATGTTAGATTCATCATCGTGTGATTTTTTTATTCACTTGGCATTGAATCCTCTAACACTTGGTGGTAAATTTAAAATAACTTTATAAAATATCAATTTGATCACTCAATGATTGTCTAGTCATTTTATAAAATTTAATTATTGATATCTCTTTGATATAATTAATTAAATCAACTCTGATATTTTACTTGCCAAACAGCCAGAATAATTATTTATAAATTTAAATAATAAATAATAAAAAAAGCTGCCAAGTTTTCTCATTTGATACAACTCAACATTCCCAGGTAGATTAAAAATAAATATTTTAATAACCATTTAATTTGAAAATAGAATGTTTAAATTTAATTTCGCAAGCATGATAGTTAAAATATATTAAATCCATATATGTACTATCAAACGTTTTAAATAAATAATATATAATTCTAGTTTAAAAACAACTTTACATTCCCAGATAACTAAATGAAATAGAATAAATAGTTCGACCTTTCGCCAATAATAACAAATAAACAATTTACTTTTTTCATTTTATTTCTTTCTTTTATTTTTTATTTATTTATTTTTTTTTTGTATGACTATACAATTGTGTTTTCCCTTGAAGTTTTATTTTATTTCCTGATATTTTTTTCATTTAAAAACTGGTGCAAAACAGAATGCTTGTCTGGTTTAAAAAAATTGGCACGATAAGTTTACAAATAAGGTATTCATGTACTTGGTGTTATACAAAAGGTAATACAACTCGTTTATGGTTGTCTTGACTTGTCCCATTATTAAATTCAATACGATGTAATAACAATCTATAGACAATTGTCCTTTACCAATTTATTATTTATTTTCATGGGAATTCAAGAGAGCAATACCATATCAAGATGTATTTATTTATCAATCTTGTTTTATACTTTTAAGGAATTAAAAAAAAATATAAAATAATTATCAAAGGTTAAAAAAGCATCAAATAACAAAATAGTTTTATATTTTTTTTACATGAAAAAATTGATATTTATCATTAAAAATATAAATTTTATTGATTAATTATTTATATAACCACATCGTTAATTTGAAACAATAATATTTTTTTAGTTATTTATTTTTTTTAAAAAAAAGAAAAAAAAGTAAAGCCCTAGGACAATAATTAACAACAGTCAATTTAAATAATGCATTGCATTTTTAATTTGACTCAAATAACACAAATAATCTTGAATCAATTGATAGTTGGTTTAATTCAATTAGTTTTTATTTTTATTTATAATTTTATTAAAAAAATTTTTTTATTAATTTTCAATTACTAAATATTTATTTATTTATTTATTTACTTATTATTTAGAATTTTTTTTAGAATTCATGTAAAAGTACACATGATACTTTATGCCATTTTTTACATGACAAATAATTTTTAACAAATTTATATTTTTGTTTTGAATAATTAAATTATGAAATTTAAATTGTTATGTATAAAATTTTTTTGTTTATTTTTTTTGACATAATTTAATTAATAATTATTTTTAAAATATAAAAAAAAATTGATCATCCTGCTGATTAACAAAATTAATTAAAATTTATTCTTTTTTTTTTTTAAAAATCGTTGATTATAATAATAATATTGTAAAATATTGCTACATAATTTTTTAAATAAACAAAAATTATCTAAATGTTTGTTTAACAAAAAAATAAAACAAATTATAATTAACTAAATAACATTTTTTTAAAATGTTGATTATACATTGTCACTGGTAAATTTACATTTTATTATTTATTTTTATTTTTTTTTTAATAGCTAGATTATTTTTTATATATTTTTGTCCATTAAAAAACTTGAGTACTCAGTCTTTTTTCTGGCTGTCGTCTAGTCGACTTTATGTACAAAGGAAAAAAAAATTAAAGATATATTATTTACAAGGAATTTGTACAGAGTAAATATTCTGCATTAAAATAATAATAGAAAGCGCCACTTCATTCATTCATTTAAAAAAAAAAAAAAAAAAAAACAATAAACTATTTACAATAATAAAAAAAAATATTGATGGAGTTGATGATTATTTATACAATTTTGATGACGTTATCAATGTTGACTTTAGACATTGTCTTTTTGACTCTTAATGCTGTCAATCTTACTGCTGGATTTCCATGCCAGCATTCAATCATTATTTTACTCATGGCAAGTAGTATCTAAAATCAAATAAATAAATATAAATAAATAATAAATATAAGTTGAATAAAATAAAAAAACACAAAGAATTAAAAATAATAATTTACCGGATCGTTTTCCCATCTTGTTGGAATAACTGGCCTGAGTTTTTTAACACAAATAGCAAGTCTCATATCTTCAAAGTCTGGATCACTTGGTACAACATCATGATATGGCAATGCATAATCTTCAGCTGTTGATACTTTGCCACCAGTAACACATCGTCTACATATTTCCCAGAGTACCAAACCAACTGAATACATATCAGCCATTTTAAATGCTTCAAATGATGATGTATTTAATGTTTCATCAAGTACCTCTGGTGCCATATAACGTCTTGTTCCAACTCTGGTATTTGGTGCAATATCAATATCACCAGTAAGACTGTAAGAAATATATTTAAATAAATTTAATGAAATAAATACTTAAATATTTAAGATTAATTATATTGTTTAATAATATTTACCTATCGTATCTAACAGCTAGACCAAAATCAGCAATAGCACATTCACCATTTCTTTTAACCAATATATTTCTACTTTTAATGTCTCTGTGTGCAATTGCTTGTTTTCCCTTAGTTCCAAATATTTCAGTATGTAAATGTGCAATACCAGATGCAATTGACCAACATATTAAAAATAATGATGAATGATCAAGTACATTTATTAATAAATAATCATGTAATGATCCATGTTCATGATAATCAGTTATTAATAACATTTGTGTCCACGAACCAGTACCTTTAATATCAGCAGCAATAAAACCCAATATATTATCATGTCTCATGAGTACTGTTTGATATATTTCTGTTTCTCTGAACCATGATTGTTCTTCAAGTGTAAAAAATGTTTTAACAGCAACTTTTTCACCTCTCCAACGTGCCAACCATACTTCACCATATCTACCCTTGCCAATACAATCAGATATTTGTATTTGTTTTGCAATGGTACGTTGTACAAGTAGTGGTAAACCAGAACCAGATCCAGAACTTTGATCAATTAAATCTTTTAATGTATCATTTTTTGGTACAAGTGGTTGTCCACGTTGTTTGTGTAAATAATTTATGTACCATTTGTATAAAAATACTAATGATAAAAATAAAAATATTATGATGATATATGGTAGTGTTATTATCAGATTTGATATATCAAATACACCAGGTGCATCTGGTGTTGATGGAAATTCCGGAAATTCTATGTCTTTGTTGCAGTTGTCAGCATTAACACAACAGCTTACATTTTTACGTACTGACTGTATTCTGTATGCATTGCATGATAGTAGGCCTTGCTCTTCAGAAAAACAACCGTATGATGATTCAAATGCATATTCATTTTCTTCAATATCCCAAACTTCTTCAATTGTACGATAGCAATAGCCTCGTGTTATACATGTACCGTTTTCACTTCCATCTGGACAAGTACCACCATTACAATAACATGTTAATCCATCAACTGTAACATACAAAAAATCATTTATTGTTAGATAAATTTATTGACATAAATTTTTTTATCATAATGTATTATTATTGTTATTTTATTATTTACAACAGACTATTTTTTTCAAATGATAATTGTATATCCTGTTATTGTTTTTAGCCAATATCATTAAATTCTAATAACCTAGATTTTAAAATATCATCCGATATCCATCGATAAAACATCACATCTGTTGTATCAATTGAATAAGACACAATCGTATTGTTTTTTTACACAAGAACAAAATGAACAAGTACTTTTTACTAATTTTTTTTTGCATCAATTTGCCTGATTTATTTATGGCAAGACTTGTTCAAGAAACAAAACATCGTAAGTAAAATATATCATATATTTATTTATACAATAAAAAATTTTTAAATACTGTAAATTATGTGAATTATTAAAATTTATTAGATGCTGAAAATCAATGTCAATTAAATAATGAATCAAGCTATAAAACAATCAGTGTCGTCTCACACAGTGGCATCCCAGATAAATGTACTTTGCTTATATCTAATTCAACAGTAATGAATAATTTTAATATTCAAATTGAAATAACAAATAATACAAATACATGTGAAACTGGTATTGAATATATTAATCCTCAACATCCACGAATAGTTTCGTTAAAAGACGATAGATCATTAGTTTGTTCATTCAAAGTTTATCCAAATATTATGAAAAAACTGGAGAAAACAAGAGGTCAAAAATACTTTGGTAAATATTGGATGATGGTTTCTCAGTTTTATTCAGAAAACAGTTCTTTCAAGCGTATATTTTTTATGCATAATGAAAAATGGTGGAAAGACAATAATTATAATTCTCTTGAATTACGTCCATCTGAAGTTGTTCCATCATTTGTGGATCATGTATGCGCTACTGATTATTTCAATTAATTATATCGCAATTATTATTAATTATTAAATAATAAAATTTAATAATAATTTTCTATTAAATTCAAAATTATATTTGTTATATAAATATATTTTTTTAAATCATATACTCATCATGTTCTTTTAAAATAAAAAAAATTTTCAATTGAGAAATAAAACATATCTATAAAATTATACATTAAATCATTGTAATAAAAAATAATTTTGTATTATACTTTTAATTAAATTTAAAAATATAAAATGTATATGATAATAATAATAATTATAGTAGATATATGTGTGTGATTGTCATTGAAAAAAATAATGACAAATATATATATAAATGTCAATAGTGGGCGGACGAGGATTTCGACCCACTGAAATTATTTTTCTTTCACTAATATATTCACAGTGAAGTTATCTATACTCAAAATTATTAATATTATAAAATAAATTAAATTAATAATAATAAATATAAATATTTAAAAAGGTGTGCCATAAATAAAAATTAATTCAGGAAACTCAGTTATACAATATTTTTATTTTTTTATTTTTTTTTTTTAAATAAATTGTGGGGGTGTTGGACTTCCTGTCTGGAAAAATATTGATGATCAATGTTTGATAAATCATACCAACAAATCTTGGTAATTAATACTAATAAATATCATTAAAAAAAAAATTTTTTTAAATAATTATTTATAAAAATATTTAATGATAATTTTTTTTATACAAAAATAAATCATCAATTTGTATTTTTTAATTTAATTTATTTTTATATAAATAATCAGAGAAACTAATCATGGTATTTTTAAATATATTTGTTTGAATGAATATGCAGTTAATAAATATAATATTTTGCGTGCATTTAAAGCGAGGTTGCACATGTTTTGAGTTAGATAAGATCACAAGTCACATTCAGTGTAAAATGATATTATTTTTTATTTATAAATAAAATAAAATAAAATAAAAATAAAAATAAAAATATACAGAGTTACATATATACGTGTATAAAATATCTTGTGAAGTTGCCGCAAATAAAATAATAAAACAAAAAAAAAAAAAAAAAAAAGGGGTCCAAATGAAAATTAGCATGGCGCTTACATGAATTTCCTCTTATTTTACGTTGTAATTTTAATATAATGTCTACAAGTCTGCAAGATTAAATTATGAAGAAGATACATTGCAACTGAGGCGCCAAAGAAGATTATCATAAATAAAATTTTTAAATATATATACAAAAATATTTAGAGGGTATATTATGTTACCCTTTTATATCCACTTTTTTTTTCAAAAAAAATATAAAAAAATTAACAAAACAATATATTCAAGACACAAATCTATTAAACTATTTATATTTTTACATATTTTTTTTTAAATTAATAAAATTACAAATTATTCATCTTTCTGTAAATTATATTTATTTTTTTATTTTTTATTTTGGAATGTTTATGTGACTGCGACAATTTTGAAACAATTTTAAATGCATTCTGCGTTTATTACACAGAATTTTCTAACAATAAACTTGTTATAAAAGTATAATAATTTTATAAATAAATTGTACATGAGTTTATGTTTATATTCTTGGAATTTTTATATATCGTATTTCATACGTGGGATATTATTTAACTATTTAAAAATAAATCAGTTAAAAATTAATAATTAAATTTAAATTTATTGAAGATTATAGCAAAAAGTTTTAATATTTTTTCCAGCAATAGTATATTATTAATTATTTAAAATTAAAAAATGAAAAATTATATTTATAGTTTTAATATTACTATTGATCGCAATGTTATTTCAGTACTTTTTTTTTTTTTTTTATTATTATTTTACACGTGGTACGTGATTGTGAATGCATTGAGGTCTGTTTTGCAAATCGATGAATAAACTGAATAAACGTGTTAAAGTTATAGTAATTTTCAAGTAAATGAAACTTACCAAGGGTCGTGTATTCTCATATATATAATATAAGGGTCTTTTTACAATAAAAATATATTCATGTTACAATGATATCCTGTAGTTATCTTTCAAACCCCTGGTAAGTTATTTTTCGTGGAAAATGTACATATTTGTAAAATGAAAAATGAAAAAAAATATATAGAATAATGTACCTGACACATCACCCAAACACATGTTTTTTTTTCTTTTTTATTTAAAAAAAAAAACATCTGTTTAGTGTCAAAAAATATTTCAAAGGTCATCTTGGAAATTTGTAAAATAAATCAATTGAAATTAAAATTTTTTTTACTTGGTCAATTTAAAGAACCCTTTTAAATTATTTTTATTGGTCAATGCACAGATATAATTATGTTTTTTTATTTATTAATTTAAACAACCATTAATAAGAAAATTATAAAAATTATTTAATTTTTTTAAATTAAAATCTTTAATTAATCAAGCCAATTAAAATTTATTTAAAATTATTTTAACTATAATTAATTTATATTTTAAAAAATTATGGAAATTATTTTACAAAAAAAATTTTAATTAACTAAAAATTTCAAGTTTTTAATAAATTTAAAAAATTTATTATTTTATATTGATGAATATTGATAAAATTATAAAATTCAAAAATAAATTTTGTTCTTTCATGATCAGATTAAAATCCTGTATTCTCAACTTTAGTTGAAAATAAAAAATTGCTTTTTTTTTTTTAAGACCTAAAAGGCAGAATTTGTGTTTGATGGTGAAAAAGGAGTAAAAATAAAAATAAAAAAAATTGGATGAATGCATTCCACTATATATCTTGGATCTTTGGATTTTGAATGTGGAGGCTATTGTAACAAACAAACTGGTATCTTTGTCTGGCTATATTCTACAAATAAAATTGTATATAAAATGTACAAACAATCCATGTTGTTAATACAGTAACTATCAACAAAATAACAAACTTGAAAAATTTACTGTTTAAAATGCAGTCACGTACTCAACCGTGCGACCAATACTATTTTTTTTTTTTTTTTTTTTTGTTTCAATCATTTTCCTTGTGTATTTATACAAGTATTATCTTCATGTTGTTGTTTTTTATTATTTTTATATATTTTTTTATATACTTGTCAGTCAGATGAGAAAGATTTTTCAGTGGCGCCATTAAATCGCATGTCTTATATATATATATTTCCCATAATAAATTAAATCATTTTTTTTTTATATTAAATATTTAGCAACGTGGGAATTTATCTTCTAATATATTTTATCAATTTAATAATTATCTAAATTTGTAATTTATTTATCATAAAAATCATAAAGATTACAAGTAAATAAATGAAAAATATTTATCTCAATTTTTGTTTTTTTTATTTGTTAAATATTCAACAATCAATAACATTATTTTTATTGATAAAATAATTATAGTTTTTTTTTAGGAAATAAAATTTATTATTTTTAATAATTACTCAATTAAATATTGACAAATGTAAATATATATATATTTTATATTTTTGTTTTGCCACGCCTATAATTATTGAATACTTCCTGTAGAATTATTTAACCAATAGTTTTATATTAATTTATTTTTTTTTAATATTTAAGAGGATAATATTTTACATTTATTTTACTACGAAAACATATTGAAAGATTCAAATAACCATGTAGTAATAAAAACTCTGTCAATAACTAGAAAAATAAAAAATAAAATAAAAAGAAACTTTTGTGGATAAAACTAGACAAGAAATGACCCAGAAAGATTTTGTAAAATAATTCTAAAGGATAATACACATGGGGTTTGTTGAATAAATCTTAATTTTTTTCTACTTTGGAATTTTTTTTTTTTCCTTTTTTTAACATAAGGGACATATGAGTAAACGGTGAATTTAGTTTTAGATGTGAGTAAAGAATTTATAGTTTTAAAAAAAAGCGGAAATAATTGTGCACCCTGAGGTAACCATAATATCAAAGAAAAGAATTTACAATTTTTTTTTTTTTCTTCCTTTTTTTATTCTTTTTTTTTTGCAATTGAAAAAAAAAAAAAAGGAAATTTGTTTAATCTTTTCATGTTTAGTGAGGTCACGTAAGGGGATGAAAGATAGAAGGACATGTTTTTTATTTTTTTTCAAGTTTTAAAATGAAAAAAATATAAAAAAAAAATAAATAAAATTGCGGCTTTTGTTGAACTTTCCAGGTGGGAATTGTGATCTATTCAATGAACAAACAAAGATCATTCTATGGTTATAAATAAAATTTTTTTTTAGCATTAAATAATATTATTTGCTGGGTTATTTGGTAATATTTATAGATACATGCATTTATAAAAGGTTAAAAAAAAAAAAAATAGGGTAATGTTTTGTCTGAACCTAGATGTGTTTGATTTAGATTTGATAATATTTAAAAAAAAATTCACAAAAGTCTAATGAATTATGGTCAACAGATTTGCAATTTATTTGATATATTTTTTTTTACTCAATTTAAATGTTATTTCAAGTAATTTTATGTAAAATTATTTTGTTATTTTATTATTTTAACTTGGAGAATTTTTTTTCACAAAATATTTTTTTAAATTGGAGTAAAATTTTTTTTTAAAATAAAAATGTTATTTTGATAAGCATCCTGTTAAATTTTGACAATTGATTTATTTTAAAAAAAAAAAAAAAACACAAAAATCTAGGGTTGAATGAACAGGAAATGCAGATTTAAATAATACAAAAATATTTTTTAAGAATAAAAAAAATTCAATACATTTAAAGCATATAAAAGACTATTGTTTTTCTTTAAATAGAATAATATTTTTTTAGTGAAATTAAAAAATTTTCAAGTTATTTATTAATATACATTAAGAATTTTTGTAATGCAATATACATAAAACTAATAATATCTTTGTGATGTCACTGGGGCAATTACATCTTGCAATTAAACTGCAAATAACAAGATAAATTAAAATAAAAAAAAAATTATAAAAAATATATATTTATATGTGTTATACTTTTAATTTAACAATAAATTTTTTTTTATGATAAATAATATTGTAAATAAATTAATGACATCATCATCATCATCTACAATATAATTTAAAAAAATAAATAAATAAATCAATCAATCAATTCAATTTATGAATGAATACTTGATAAAATAAAATTTACTCCAAAAAATAAATAAAAAAAACAACAAATTAATATTAATATTTTAAAAAAATGTAAAACATTACGAAGAATCAAGTTTCTTTTAAGTAATCTGATCTTTTCACTAATTTATCTCTTCAAAAAGAGAAAAAATAAAAATAATAAAATAATTTTCTCTTGTGGTATTTACATACGTCATTATACACCATATCAATTAACATAATCACCGGCAAAAAAAATATTAATAATTTAATAAAATGATAAATAAATATTCCCATTAAATTTCACACAAATACACAATAAATAAATAGATAAATAAATAAACAAATAAATAATATAATACACATACACGTGACCTTCATTAAAAAAAAAAACACACAATGTAAAAAATATTAAATAAATTTTCAAGTTAAAATTATAATTAAATAATCAATTGATTAACAACAACAACAACAACAACAACAACAACAACAACTTACCACAAGTATACAGTCCAAGTAGAAATGCAATAAGATACATGTATTTACATTTTGTTATAAATGTGAATGTTGTAGCCATTTTTTTTAACACTTTTATCTCGAAGAGCACATACTTCACTGTGACGTAGATTGAGCGTTGTTAAATTGTAAAGCGCAGACTACAACATTCGGTTATAATCGTGTTGTATTGAATCTATATAATATTATAAGAGAGGGAAAACTTCGTGTATATTCGGTTAAATAAAAAGTATAAGTGGGGAGGTTGAGAGATATGAGTGCACGAGGTTATAAGATACAACATATATATGTATAGGTATATACATATAAACTGAGGAGCACTGAGAAGCTGGGGAGTAAATAAAAAGAAAAAAAAAAAAAATGAAAAGAGAATAGACCAAATGGACGAGAGTGGACGAGAGAGTTGTGGAAAAAAGGCAAAGACAGACTTGTACATTTAAGGGGAGGGGTGTCGACTGTGGCGGGCAAAGTGAGTCGGCGCCCTACGGGCGCCACCATGCCGCGACGCTCGGGATCTTGTTTCTTTTCTTTTTTTTTTTTTCTCTCTCTCTCTCTCTCTCTCTGTAATCTTATTTTATAAATTTTTTTATTATTTATTTTATTTTATTTATTTATATTTATTTTTATTATTATTTTTTATTTTTTATTACTTTTTTTGCTTGTACCTCTAACAAACCAACCATACGGTGGCAGTTATCTCTAGATAATTTTTTTTTTTTTGCTCCTTTTTTTTTGGGGTTGATTTTTTTATTTTTTTAAAATTTCATGTATATTTCCCTCTTTTTCGCATAATTTTAAAAAATTTTTTCACTTGATGTTTTTTTGATTTTTAAGGGAGTTTTATCCTATGCATTTCTATGCACTTCTATGCACCCTTATTCCTTTTTTTTTTTTTTTTTTGACCCTCCCCTTGGATTTTTGTCTCATCGATCTTTTTTTTTTTCTTTTTTCTATATAAGAAATTTTTCTACATTTTCTTGGCATTTTTTTTTTTTTTTTTGGTAGACTATCTGAGATTTATCTAAATTTTTTTTATCAATTTTAAAATTAATTTAAAATGCATTGTGCGCGGGATAGCTGCGCAATTATATAAATAAATAAATTGAAATAATATTGTATATACATCTTTTAAATATTTATTATGAATAAATTAGTAATTAAAAAATATATTTGATTTTAATGATGTAACAAAATAAATAAATAATTATGCACAAAATCATTAATCGAGGGATTCTCTTGAAGTATATGGCGCCAGGCATGTTTGATATTTTTAGAAATGATCTTCGACATTTTTATATATAATAATATATTTAAAAAAAAAAACATTAATTTCTTATTTTAAAAAGTATATATATGTGAATTTAATTTAAATTAATATAAAAAAAAAATAAATAAATACTTAGACATTTTTAAAAATGTTATTTGCATAGTGTAAATTTAAATGCGACATAATATATTTTGTTGATTTTATTTTTATAATTATATGTTTTTTTTTTAAATTCAAGTATTTTATTTATTATCAACATGAAAATCTATATAAAATACTTAAAATTATTTAAATATTTTAACATTAAATTAATGATTAAAGTATGACAAAAATTTATAGAGCTAAATATTGAATTTAGTCAAGAAAATACAATTAAATATATGAGGATATACTTATATTAAGAAAAAAAATATTGTTAGGATATTATTTTATTTTTATTTTTTTTTAAATATCATTAAACAAGTATTTATTATTGTCTCTGTATGACTGCATATATTTTATTATAGTAAAAGTCATTAATATGATAAACATGAGGCAATCTAATCGCTTATCATATATATTGACTCCTTACATTAAATTTTCCATTAAAATATCATTTAAACTATACAGTAGTCAAATATAAAAGATTCCAAATCAATTAATATATATTTTCTGTCAAATAAAATTTAAAAAAAGGGCCAAAAAACTTCAATATTTTTGACCTCAAAGTTATTTAAATAAATTTGAAAAAATAAATCTAATAATTGAAACAATCACAATGACGCATCAACAATAATTTACTATCATGATAAAAACTAGCAAAAAAAATGATGAGTTATTTTATAAAATAATTAATTATCATTTAATAATGTCATATTTATTTTTTTATATATATTCAAATAATAAATTATTTAGCTGAGGTAAAATAGCAAAACACATAAATTTATGCAATATGTCCTTGTCCTTATTTTATTTCAATTAAAGAAAATTAAATCTCAGAAATTTATACAATTATATATATATTTTTTTATATATGATATTCATCATTCATTAATGAATATAGTAAACAAAAAATTTTTATCTAAATTGTCAATTGTGTGTAAAAAAATATTGATATACAAGCAATAAGATGTGAAAAGACAGATCAAAAAAGTCAAAGATAATATATTTGTAAAAAATTATTTCAATGATTTTTGTGTATAAATTATAACAGCTATTATTATTTCTTCATTAATGACTTATATATGTATATATATCTAATAATATAAATAATTTAATTGGTATAATCAAAACACAAGCTTCATTTCCGTCATCATCAAAGATAATGATTATATTTCAGTCGTATAAATAATACACATTGCAATCATCATTTGAATTATTATTTATATATAATATTCTTATATTTATTTTTATATTTATATTTTTATTTTTATTTGAGTAAGTATATAATGCTTACACACCAATTAATTTTTGCATTTAGATAAAACAACTGTTTTTTATAAAATTTATTTTCTTATCTAAAAACATGAAAATAAAAAAATAAAAATTTATAGTTTTATTTTTTTATTTTTAAAATTGTATATATTTTAAAAGTATTTAATTATTTTTTATGTTTGTATCTTTATATTATGTATAGATTTTTTTATTAAAGTGTTAATCAAGAAATTGAACCTTTTTTTTTTTTTTCGTTGGATTTTTTTTTTATTTATTTGTTATCTCAGGTAGGTCTTGCGTGGTGGTAATTTATTGGCACCCAAAGAGATTACCTTTTGGTTGCTTCAAAATTTTTAATGACTTCACGGCACCAGTGTTCTCCTCCCTTAAAAACCTCAAGAATCATATTAATTTATATTGTATGTCTCATAACAGGTGCAACAGAGATAAATATATTTTCTTAAAAAGTTTAAATCACCTAAATAATTATTATTTTTAAAATATATATATATAAATTTAATTTTTATATGCTACTTTGTTTATTTTTTAATTACACCATTTAATTTTTATAGTAAAAACTATATTATTTTAGTTTTTAATTTACTTCATATTTTACTCTGAAAAAAAAACAATAATACAGTAAATCGGAGTAAATATTGGAAAAAATTGTATATATTTTTTTTGAACAAGTGAATCAAGACTCAGGTTGTTTATTAACAAAAAAAAAAAAAAAAAAAAATTAAATTATTGTCTGATGGTGTAGCCCCTTTCCAACACCTCAACCACAGCTTTTTTTGAAAAAAAAAAAAAAAATAAATAAATAATAAAATAAGGCTCCAAAAAGTCTCAGCAACCCCACCTTCTCTTCCATCATCAGGATTTCATGGTCCGGCATATATCCAAGACAGTTAATCAAGGATTTAACGCCGGCTAAAATATATAATATATAATATAAAAAAAAAAAAAAAAAAAAAAAAAAAAACATCTTGTAAAGAAAATATATAAATGTAAAATATATAAGATGAATATATAAAATATATAAAAAAATATATAAAAAGAATACTTGAAAGATTCTCAAGTTGCGACAATGGTGTATAACTTTGTGTTGCTGGAACCGGATTCAAGAATTAAATCAGCGTCGATCAGAAAATAAGGCCCAATCTTATATATATTTGTTGTCTCGTTCTACGAAATATAACCAATGCCTTGTTACGCTTGATCGCGCCTCTCAAGGCGTTACATCTACACAAAAGATGCCAATAATAAAAAAAATATCAAGAATGGCAATTTAAAATATAAAAAAAAAAAAAAAGAAGAAAATTACTAAAAAAAATTTCACGTGTAAGCTTATATATATAAATGTATATTGTTGTTGTTTGCAAGGCACGAAATCTCAAATCTATTTGACGTACATTCGTATATATTATGAACATATAAAAGGTGAAAAAGAATATATCATTTGGTGAGACCAACATGTGAAGACTTACAAAAAATAAAAAATATAATTTTTAAAAAAAATCCGTGTCTTGAGAGCTTTGATGGCATGGTGAAACAACAAGGGTAAAAAAAATACAAAAAAGTGAGATTGAACAGGAAAAAAAATAATAAAAATAGTAGGGGATATAAAAAAGGCTCAATGTGAATGAGGTTTTTTTGGGTCCAGATATATACACTTGAAAAAAAGACCCAAAACTATAAAACCAGAATTCAACCAGTATTCATTTGATTTTTGTGACTTAAATTGATGGAAAAAGTCAAAAAATATTTTTAAAAAATTATGGGGTATATCAATTTCAAAAAAAAGTTCCATTAATATATACAAAAAATAAAAAAAACATTTAATAAATATAAAATCTAAAAATAAATTAAAAAAAAAAAAAATATATAGATCAATTGAATTTTACATATAATTTTTTAACTAGTCATTTATGACTAATATTTATCAATGGATTTATATTTTATATATATGTATACTGGTCCAATTTGTAATGAAAATTGATGCATGTTTTATAAATTTATTTATTTATTTTGTTTTTTTTTTTTTTTTTAAATAAGGACCACACATGCATAGTTGAGTTGGCGGCATGCCGAGAATAAAATTCACACCTGACATAACTTGACACCTTGGCGATAAAACTCTTGTTGCATTTGAGATAAGGTAAATTTTTTTATATATTTTTAAAAGAATAAATATAAATTTAAATTATTATTTATATTTTTTATTATTTTTTATTCCAGTTGATACGAGACAGTTAATGTCTCTCATCAGTTATTATCAAGTTGGATCCCTGATGTTCATATTGAATTAAATAACAAGCTGCACAACAAGCCTTGGGGCCAATGACTAAATAGACACAATTACGATTGATTATTCAATATAATTCTTAACCAACTAATCTCAATTTTGAAACAAAAATTTAAAATTTAAAAAAATAAAAAAAAATCATATGTATATAGAATGAGAATATTTTAAAAAAATATATTATATATTACAATAAATGAGCTCTTTTGCTTATACTTTTCATATTGATGAATATATTTATATATTTATAAATTTTTATAAAAAAAAAATCATGACCCATCTACGGCGACATTGGATATGTACTTTTGAGATTGTTCAGACTTACCAAGTGGATACTTGACTCAACAAAAGTCTCACCACACTTGAAATTATATATATTACATTCAGAAACTCAACAGACCACGATAATAAATTCAAATAAAATACCGGCATTCAATGTGTGAGAAATAAAAAAAAAAATATATATATATATAAATATGAAATTTTGATAGATTTTATTATAATTATTTTTTAATTTAATTAATCAAATATTTATACAAATTTTTTGAGTTAAATGTCAAAAAAAATTTGAAAAAAAAAAATTCAAATTTAATATATTGAAGGTAAAATGATACAAAAAAGGTATAAAAATAAAAATATAAAAAAATTTACAAAGAAACGAAGCCAAAGATGAGAGACAAGATGGTCATTTAAAACCATCCAACTTTTTGAATAGAAGATGAATAAAAAAATAAAATAATATAAAGCAAAAAGCAAAATGAACAATGTGATTCATCGGGACCGGTTTGATTCTAAAAAAAAAAAAACCTTTTTTTTTACCATTCCCCAGGGTTTTTTTATTTAAACATTTTTTTTTTTTTTCTTATTATATATTGGAACCACGAATAAAAGCCCCCTGTGGTACCTGGGTGTGAAAAGCAACACCCACCCACTTGTTATTTTGTCAAACACAAGACACTAAAAAATTATAGGAATCATGACTACTTTCATTCTGAGTATATCAATTATTTATTTTAATATAAAAAAAAATATAATTTTTATGTAAATTATATAATAACAAATCAAATTGAATTTTACTTTTTGTTGTTAATGTAAGTAAATATATTTTGATAAAAAATAACACAAATAATTTTGAAGCAATTTAAAATGCGATCATGAAATAATGTTCAACATAAATTGATATTATAATTTATGAATATAGAAATAAATAATTCAATATCATCGAACAAAAAAAAAATTGACGAGAGAAAAAATATAATAAATAAAAAAATAATAATATTATTTTTTAATAAATAACCACAGCCGTAAATTGTACGTGCAAAAATGAAATATGTATAAGTTGTCTTGAAATATAATTTTATATTTTTTAAAATGAAATAACGAATTTTTAAAAATTTATTAAAAGTGAGAGACGATGTATAGGTAGATATATTTTTTATTTTTATTATTATTATTATCTAAAGAAATCACTCAGTGGTTTTTTTTATTTATTTATTTTTTTTTTAAATATTTATTTTATTTTTTTTTTTTTGTGTAAGAGTTTGTTAATCCAACGCATTCTTGGGTTGTTATTCGTCTGGATTTTTGTTGAAACAGACGTGCAAAGATACATGTACAAAGGATCATATATATTTTTTAAGTATTTTATTTTTTTTTTATTTTTTTTTTGAGTGGTTGTTAAAATACTTTGGTAAATTTTTGGATTATTTATTTATTTTTATAAATTATTTATCTTTTTAAATTATTTATATTATTAATTTATTTGTTATTTTTTTATAATTTTAAATAATTAATTTATCAGATAAATTGATTGATACTTTAACAAATTTAATAAAAATATTAATTTATAAATATTGGAGTAATTTTTTGAATTATTTAAATATTTTTTTTGAACAAGAAAAAAATTAATTTGAATTGTATATAAAAATAAAAATGGAGGATTTTTTTTTTTTTTGATAGATAGTTGATATATTGTACCAAGAGTGGCAGCACTAACCAGAATGAAAAATAAAAATGATAAATAAAAAATCCACTGCCAACTTAACAATAATTGTTTTACTTAAATTTTATCAAAATTAATAATAAAATAAATTAAAATATATATTTAATTTAAACAATTAACTAATTAATATTTAATTAATATTAAAATAATATTCATCAAATTTATATTCCAAAAAATTAAACCTTTTTTTAATAATTAAAAATATATTTGTAAAAAAAGTTGGTAAAACTGATTTGTAGAAGGACGCCAAATAAAAAGAAAAAAAAAATGAAAAAAAAAAAAAAAAAAACGTCGGTCCAGCCGGTTTATTCGTTGCTGTGTATTTGTTACGGTATCCGCCATTTTATTATTAATAAAAAAAAAAAAAGCGTGTTTTGTCTCGTCATTAATATTGTAATTTTTCAACACGGATAAATTAGAATTGGTAAGTTTAATTAAAGCTTTCTTAATTAATCTTGCATTATTTTCAATAATAATATTAATTTACATTGAAAAATAAATAATCCAATGAAATTTATGCTTAGATTAATTTCAAGACCAATACGTTATGTATTATCAAAAAATACATCCTATTATTTTAAACAACCCCTTAAATTATTATCAATTCATAAAAAAATATCTCTTATAAATTTGCTTAATTATTATCCATCAACAATGATGATATTAAATATTTTTTCAAAACAATTTAATCATGGAAATAACATGTATTTATTGATAAAAATTTTACGTAAATTTTTTATAACATATACAATTTGTAACGTCATTAATAACCTTAAAAAATTATCATCATCAAATGTTGAAAATAATAATAATATTAATCAATTTAAATGTAATAATTTATTTATAAAAATTATCATCATCATTATCGTCATCATAACCTCAATATTAGCTGTAAATTTTTCATTATAATATTACATAATCAGCATATTTGTAAAAAAATTCATAGATAAAAAAAATGACGCATTATTTTTTAATTTTCTTTTTTTTAATATATATATATATATGTATCTACTGAGTCATATAATATCTAACAAAAATGGCGGACACCCGGTGAACGCGAGGGGAAAAGAGTAAAGAGAATTCGGTGGTTGTCAAGTACTAAAAAGTGTTATAAAAAAAAAAAAAAAAAGAAGGGGCGAAAGTTGTAGTCGCGGTGAATCAACGCCATTACATTTATCCGCATCAAGACAATTTTATTTTATTTTTTTTTTTTTTTTTTTTATAAATTTTTATCATCAAAGTTTATTGAATTATTATCATTTGTTCTACTTTTGAATGAATTTTCCATATAAAATGTTAGTAAAAGTTGTTATTGTATTTTATAGTTGATAAATATATATATTTTTAAAATTTTTTTCTAATCAAGCATATGTATGTGCTATTAGCTCCAAAATCCAAAGTTAAAAATAAAATTATATAATAACATTTTATTGATCATGTGTTGATCAATAAAATTCATGATTAGATTATAAAATTATATTAACTAATGAAATAAGTAAAATTAAATTAATATTATTATTATTGTTGTTATTTACAGATATTGAGTTGTAAAAAAAAAGAAAAATATATCTCAGTATCAAGATGCCAGGTTTTAGTAGTGTTGGAACATTTAAAATATTTATTGGTAATCTTGCTGATAAAACAACAAATGCTGATATAAAGCCATTATTTGAAAAATATGGTAAAGTTGTTGAGTGTGATGTTGTTAAAAATTATGGTTTTGTTCATATGGAAAATGAAGAAGCTGGTAGAAATGCAATACAAAATTTAAATGGTACAATAGTACATGGACAACCAATTAAATGTGAAGCTGCTAAAAGTCGTAAAGGACCAAATACACCAACAACAAAAATATTTGTTGGTAATTTAACTGATAATACAAAAGCACCACAAGTACGTGAATTATTTGCTAAATTTGGTACTGTTGTTGAATGTGATATTGTACGTAATTATGGTTTTGTACATTTGGAAGCAACTGGTGATGTTAATGATGCTATTAAAGAATTAAATGGTTCAACTGTTGATGGACAACCAATGAAAGTACAAATATCAACAAGTCGTGTTAGACAAAGACCTGGTATGGGTGATCCAGAACAATGTTATAGATGTGGACGTGGTGGTCATTGGTCTAAAGAATGTCCAAAGGGTGGTATGGGTGGTGGTGGAGGTGGTGGCGGTGGTGGTGGTGGTCCAGATAGAAATGGTTTTAGAGATAGAATGTTTGGACGTGATCCATATCCACCACCACCACCACCACCATTTTTACGTGATAGACTTATGGGTGGTCGTGGATTTGGTGTAAGTATTTATATTATTATTAATATTATATATTTTTTTTTTCTAAATTTATTTCTAAATCAACAGGAATATGATGGCTATTATGACAGACGTGGTTTTGATGATTCAAGAGAATTATATGAAAGACGTTTTAGTGGTATGAATGGACCACGTGATATGGATAATTCAATGCTTGGACGTGATTTTCCACCAATGTCAATGCCACCACTACCAGCAAGAAGAGATCCAATGCCACCAATGCCAGCACTTGGTATGGGATCAATGCGTGACAGTGGTTTTTCACGTGGTAATGATTATGGAATGTTTAGTAGACGAACACCACCACCAAGTGCTAATAATGGACGTTTTAGGTAAATATTTTTTATTATTAATTTTAATATTTTAATATTTTTTATTTTATTTAATAATATTAATATTAACGTGTTGTTGTTTTAACAGAGGAATGTATGAGGACTTTAGCAGGGACTCTTTTGATGAAAGAAGGTGAGTAATCATAAATTAAATTGGTTAAATATCAATTATTTATTTTTATTTTATAAATTAATATACAACTTTATTCAAAATTTAATATATATTTTTCTAGTTAATTTAATTTAAAAAAAAAAATAATTTTATAATATCAAAATTAAATTTTGAAAAAAAGTTGAATTATTATAAATATTTAAATATCGAAAAAGAAAATTTAAATTCTAGTCTTAATAATTAATAATAATAACTAGTACAAAAAATTTGAAATTTCTTTTTTGATATTTTATTGAAATAAAATATATATTCCTTTTTCCCAATCCATCCAATAAATTAATAATTATCTTTAAATCAATTTCAGTTACATTAAAAAAAAAAAAAAAAAATCATTATTATTAAATCATCATATAATCCTACTCCCAATTCCTATCCAAAATAATTAATAATTAATCGATTAATTATTTATTTTTCATGAGTTTTTGTATTAAAATTAAAAAAAAAAATTAAAAATTTAAAGCCATGATTAATGATGAATTGTTACCAAGATCAAAATTAAAAATTGTATTTCCGTTAGCAGACCGGGAATACGTGGACCATCGCCGTCGCGCCGGTTCGCACCATACTAAATAGAAAAGTCCCGTCGTCGTCGTCGTCGCCGCGTCGAAATAGGCCGGATCGTTGTGCTCGGTCTGTGTCGTTCGCCCGTCACTTCGTCGTCGTCGTCGTCGGGTCACACACATTCACTCACTCAGTGTCAATATCAAGTCGGATCACAAACAGAGAAATAAAGAAAAAATAAAATAAATATATTTACAGAAAAATAATAGAACCATGTGAGTAATAATAAAAAAAAAAAAAAGGAAATGTTGAAAAATAAATAAATGAAAATGATAACAAAACAAAAAAAAAACATCATCAAATTAAAAAAAAAAAAATAAATTAATCGGGTTTAACACGTCTTTGTCGTCGATCGTCAGATTGATCGTCGTCGTCGTTTGCAGGAAGCCCCCGTCGTGATCCCAATATGATATACAAGAACGATCAAAACATATTGATGTTTTATTTATAATTGTTACTAAAAATTATTTAGTAAAAAAAAATTTATCAACAAATAAAAAAGAAGAAAAAAAAAAAAACAAGTCAAGTTTATAAATATTACAATATTATAATCAGGGTGTTTATTTTTTTCTTTTAATTATTTAATTATGATATTAATATCATCATCATCATCATCATCATCAAGAACACTGAATTATTGTGGATATTGTTACTGCTGTTTTTTTGTAAACAATAAATAATCAAAAACATAAATTATTAAGAGAAAAGAAATATATAATGTAGGAAGCTCGGCGGATGTACCTGCGACTGCGAACGACGATGAACATAAAAATAATAATCATCTTTTTAATTAAAAAATTAATAATAAATGAAATATTATATATGAATTAATTTAAGAATATAAAAAAATGTATCCATCAGTTGTTTTTTTTTTTTTACATTTTTTCTTTTTAAAATTAATTTGTTGAAAAATAAATTAAATTAATTTCAAACTGTTGGTTACTATTTTTAATTTCTTTAAATAAATATTAACGAGTTTTTAATAATAATAATTAATAAAAATATTTTAAAGTAATTGTCGTTCCCAATTTTAATTTTTCTTTTTTAAAATTTTTTAAATCATTTTCTTATCGAGCCTCGAAGTCAAAACACATACAATTATGTTTTATTAACTTTTTGTTTTTTCACAAACAAAAAAATCACAAATTTAGTTGATTTTTAATTAATTTTTTTTTATATTTCGAGACTCGATGATTAAAATTATAATTATAACTCTGTATTATATTAAATTATAAATAAAAAAATTTATAAAATAACATAAGAAAATGAATTATTTAAAATTAAAAAAAAAAAGAAGAAAAAAAATTATTATAATTCGGTTTATTTGTCAATGAATGATATTATAAGAAAAAAAAAAAATTAAAAAACTACAAAAAAAATTGGTCTGACGATACGATGAATTATAAAAAAAAATAAAAAACCATAGTGGTAAATTAATCGTAATAATTTTTACTAATAATTTAGAATTAATCGAAAAAAATATATAAAATTAATAAAAAAAAAAAAAAAAGAAAAACAAAACAAATCATTGAATTAAATAGTTGGTATTCCGGCTTTTTTGTGTTATTTTGTAATTAATTTTATTCATTTTATTCCAACAATATTACAATTGTTTTTGACGCTGATTGTAATGATTTATTTTATTTTATTTTTTTGCAAATTAAAATTGCACATCTACACAATAAAAAGACAAAAAAAAAAAAACAATTTTTTTAAATAATCAAATTCACTTGTTGTTATTAATTTAAATAGTCATTATAAATAATTTTTTTTTATATAAAAATAATTACACAAGATGAGAAGTACTCATTAAAAATAAAATGATAAAAAAAAAATGAATTTACTTATATTATTGATATAAATTTATTAAACATTTGTATATTGTATTGCGAAAAAAAAAAAGGCAAAACGACAAATTTAAAAAAGAAAAATAATAATTGTAATTGTGAATGATAATTTTGAAGAAAATAAGTAAAATAACAATAACGTGTTTATTTATTTATTTCTTCATTTTTATTTATATAATATTATTATTTTTTATTTTAATTAATTTTTTATTTAATTTTTTAATTTAAAAAAAAAATCATTATTTTTATTTCCCTTAAAATCCCATTTTAAAATTCCTTTGCCTTATCACTCAACACGATAATTTAATTGTATTTTAAAATAATAAAATATAAAAATAAAATTGTTTATAATAATTTTTAAATAAATAAATAAATAATTTATTGAAATTTCAATTAACAAAACAGTGTATTGCTTTTTTTTTTTTTTTTTTTTTTTTTTTTTTTTTTTTTTTTTTTTTTAATATTATAATCGTGTCAAGTGTTGGGTTTTATTATTGTTTTAATTAATTATGTAATTTTAATTTTTTTTATGAAAAAAAAAAAATGCGATTCGAACGGGTGCTTTGGCTTCCTGCATCGTATGCGTCGCGTTACCGCGCTCGTTCGCGATTCGCACAGACGTGTACACTTCCGTTTCGCATCGCAATATCCCAAATTTTTTTTTTTTTTATATTTTTATTTACTTTTATTATAAATATACCTCATTGTTTAATTTATAATATTTTATTTATATTTATATCATTTAAATAATAATGCAGTTTTAATAAACAATAACTTGAAAAATAAATTTCTAATTAAATTTTTGATATTTTATTTTAAAAAAATATTTACATGATATAAATATTAAATTAATATTTTTTTTTTTTTTGCATTTTATTTTTAATTATTAATTACATTTTATTTTGTATCATTTTTTGTTAATTGTATGATTATATATATATTTTTTAAATGACTTTGAAAATGAATAAATAAAATATAATTGAAAAAATTAAATTAAATTTTGTGTTGTTTTTTATTGAATTTTCCCAATTTTTTTTTTTTAATTATAAATAATATTTATTTTGTTGTTATTTAGAGTAGATATTTATTGTAAATTTATAATTATTAATAATTAATAAAACAGTTTAAGTACAAATTTAAAATACTAACTTATTTTTTTATTATTAAAAATTAATAACAAAAATAGTTTGGATAAATATTTAATTAATTTATACTTATTGGTAAATTTATAATGATAAAATTGTATCAATAAATCAATTCAAATAAAAGTTAAACATGTAAGAAATACAAATTTTTTTATTTATTTAATTTATGTTATTTATTGATAAAGAAGATATATGTAATATATTGCTTAACATTTGTGAGATAACAATTGTATTTTTTATTAAAGAACATTAATAATTTGTATGTTAGGGGTAATTTAGATAAATAAATTAATAAATAAAGTCTGCTGATAATAATAACATTGCAATTTTGGCTTCTATTTTGTATTACTTGATCAGTTGGCTCCAATTCACTCCAGTTTGCTCAGTGTGTTGATCAGTAAATTTTGTCACCATCATCAAAATAATTTATCCAAATAAATTAAATAAACAAATTAATTAAATTTATAAATAATGGCAGTAACATTAGAGTAAGTAATTATATTTTTAATAAATAAAATTAATAATTTTATAATAAAATTTAAATAAACAAAATTTGAGGTTAGATTACCCAAATAAAAAAATCCACGTTTTTACAATATAAAAATAATTAAAATTAAAAAATAATATTAAATTTAACAGAAAAGGTTTATTATTGGGATTGGGAAATCCGTTGTTGGATATATCAGCAAATGTTGATGAAGATTTTTTAAAAAAATATGATCTTCAAGCAAATAATGCTATTCTTGCTGATGAAAAACATAAACCACTTTATGATGAACTTATTGAACAATATAAAGCTGAATTTATTGCTGGTGGTTCTGTTCAAAATACATTGAGAGTTGCACAGGTAAATAAAATTAAATATAAATTTTATCTATAAGTATAATTGTAAAAATAATAATAATAATAACAATAATTTTTTTTTTCTAATAGTGGTTTTTGGAGCAACCTCATGTTGCAACATTTATGGGATGTGTTGGAAAAGATAAATATTCAAAAATATTAGAAGATAAAGCACGTGAAAATGGACTCAATGTTTGTTATCAATATCATGATACAGAACCAACTGGTACATGTGGTGTTATGATAACAGACAAACACAGATCATTATGTGCTAATTTAGCAGCTGCTAATTGTTTTTCACCACTTCATATAAAAAATTCTGATAATCGTAAACTTTTAGAAGCTGCTAAATATATTTATATATCTGTAAGTTTAAAATTAATTATTTATAACTTTTAATACTTAATGTGTAGATTAAATATCTATTAAAAAAAAAAACCAATTGTCATTTCAGGGTTTTTTTTTGACTGTCAGTCCAGAAACAATTCAAGAAGTTGCTAAACATGCACATAATAATAACAAAGTATTTATGATGAATTTAAGTGCACCATTTGTATGTGAATTTTATAAAAAACCAATGATGGATGCATTTCCATATGTTGATATATTATTTTGTAATGAAAGTGAAGCTGATACATTTTCTAAAATTCATGAATTTAATACAACTGATAGAAAAGAAATTGCTATTAAAATGATGAATATGGAAAAAATTAATAATAAAAAAAAAAGAATAATAATAATAACACAAGGTGCTGATAAAGTTATTCTAGCTAAAGATGATACAATTAATGAATTTGATGTATCTAAAATTCCAAAAGAAAGAATTATTGATACAAATGGTGCTGGTGATGCATTTGTTGGAGGTAAATTTAATTTATATAATTACATTAAAATTTTTGTTAATTAATTTATATATTATTATTTTATTTATAACAGGTTTTCTATCTCAATATATTCAAGGTAAAAATATTGAAATATGTATTAAATATGGTATTTGGGCTGGTACAGCAATTGTTCAACGTTCTGGTTGTACATTTGAAGGAAAACCAGATATTTCAATTTAATTAATTTTTTTATCATCAATAAAACAAATTAATTTTACCTATATTTAGATATATTTTTTTTTAAATATGTATTTTCAGTTTTAAATAAAAGGTAAATTATATATAAAAACAATAAAAATATAATTTTTTGACGTTTAAAATTTGTTATTATGAAAATTAACATTAAACGCCATCTAGATGATTTTTTAAATAATTATTAAATAAAACCACTAGATGTCGCTAGGTGAATTTCAAAAAAAAAAATTGTTTTTTATCTCTCTTTTTTATTAAAATATAAAATTCGCGTGTGCGCAGTAGTCGGCACACGGCCATTTTTGTCAAGTGTGTAACTTTTGTTGATTTGTGAAATGTGACGCCTGTGTGTGAGGGGTCAAAGTAAGGCAGTTTTAATGTTAAAATCCCTTGTAATACAGTGCGTCGTTAGTTGATAATCATTGATTAATAATCCTGTCAAAATAAAACATTATTAATTACTTGAAAAAAAAAAAAATTATTTTAAATTGTGAGTGAATATATATTGTAAGTTTTTTATTTAGGCGTTTATTGTTTTTTGTTTTATTCAACGACAAATTTATTATTTTTTTTTTTTTTTTTTTTTTTTTTATTTCAATATTTTCTGAATAACAAAAAGTGATTGTGTGTGTTTTCATACAAGCCAGAGTATATATATAAAAAAAATAACTAAGGAAAAACGGTTGGATTATTTATGACGTAGTTGAAAGGTAATTACTACTATTTTTATTATTTATATTAAATAATATTGCGTTATATTTATTCTAAAAATATACAGTATTTATATATTTATAATTTAATTATTATATTTGTTTTTATTTGAATTTAATTTTTACAAAATAAATGTCTCGCGTCTGCTCATTTTTTTTTTTTTTTTTTTTTTCTTTTTTTTTTTTTTTTTTGAATAGAAATTAATTAATGACAAATATACAACTTTTAAAGTTAATTTTAAAATTTCAAGGTAATCAAAAAAAAAAAAAATATTTGTAATATAAAAATAAATAAATATATTAAAAATAAAAAAAACGTGAGTCGAGGTGGACAACATTCGAGAGATGTAAAACCTCAAGATGGCCGTCGGCTTTCAATAAATTGTGTGCTCAACTTGACCATATATAAAATACTCTTAATAATATTAAAAATATAATAATATAATAATAAAAGTAATTCATCAAATATATATCTTGTTAATAACCAAATTTTTAATTTTTTTAAATGTTAATATTTCATTAAAAAAATTTAATATTTGCTTGAATAATATTTAACAATCCGACGGATACTTGTCCTTCAAAATATATAAATTAAATCTTAAAAAAAAATTTATCTATTAAATATACATCACAAACATAAAAAATCTTGCATCAATAAAAAAAATAAATAAATAAATACTCCAAAAACAACAAAAAAAACAGAAAAATCTCCAAAATGAAAAATTAAAAAAAAAAAATATTATCAGTTAAAAATTTATTAAAACTAATAAAACCCCCTTAAATAAATTATCAATAAAAATATAATAAACTAATATAAATTATTAAAATATATAATTAATATTAAAAAAACAATATAATTATTATTAAAAATATAAAAAGTGTCGCACGACGGTCAGCGCTCTCATGCGTGGCAGCTGCCGTTTTTTTTCCTCTTTTTTTCCATAATAATATAATTTTATCAGAGTTATATTTGTATTTGTGTGTTAAAATATCAGTAATATAAGCATTTCTCTATCTATCTTAATATTAAAACACGTAAAGCCCAACTGCGACAGATATTGTCTATATATATATACCTATACCTATACCTATATAAATATATTTAAACTGAGGGAGTTGAATTAAAAGAGAGAGAAAAAAAAAATATATATACCTATAAGTATATAACATACATAGAACACGTTCAAGGCGGGCGATGAAACACCCGGCACATACAGCCCACTTTGGATCGACAAGTAAGACAAGTAAGACAAGCAAGACAACCAAACGAGATAAATAAAGACACTAAATAAATTCCATCTCTTTTTAACTTATTTGTTCATATTTTATTATTATTATTATTATTATTTTTTATACATATATACCTGTTTTTTTTTTAAATGTAATATTTTTTTTGCAAATGTATTTGTGTAATGGTTTGCACAAAGATACCTTGGATATTATTATTTTTATATGAATGTGTATGTATTTATAGGTATATATGTTTTTTTATTTTTTTTTTCATTTACTCTTATAACTTTCATGTATAATCGCAGGTATTTATATGTGTATTAAATTCAAATGTTTTGATGTGTGTTGAATCAAGTATGTTACTGACAGAGATAACATCCAGACACACATATTTTAACACACCCCAAAATAATAATAATAATATATGAATTATTTGATGATAAAATTGTGATTACGATATGTTTAATTTTATTATGTATTAGTCATTCAAATATCAAAGACAAATATTATATTTTATACTTGATTATTATTATTGTCATTTAGATTTTTTTGTAAAATTATAAAATTATTTTTATAATTAAATTGATTAATTAGTTTTTTATATTGATGATTGAAAATTTTATTTTATTTTACTAGTTTATATTTAACTTTGTATAATTAATTAATTTTTAAATGTTTATTTTGAGCTTTAATTAAAAATTATTTTAATAATATACTGTTAATGGGAAAATATATTTAACAACAAAATTATTTATTCGTTGAGACTGTGATATTGAAAGAAGAGGGTCTTTTTTTTTATTATAGAATTAAAAATAGAATAGGTCTAGGTTGTTATTTTATTTTTTTGATAGGGGAATATATATCCGGATAAAATTTTCGGTTTAATATTTTGTAAAATTTCGATGGGAAAAAAAATAGACTGGTAGCTTATATTCAAAGAATATATCATCAAACAATAATTGTTGTCTAATAACAGCTGTTGAATAAAATTTTAAAAAATGGGGAATAATTTTTTAGTCAAGTAAAAAAATTTTGTAATACACTGACAAATGTTGGTATAATTATTGTTGAGAAAGAATTTATATATTACAAAACCTAGGTCAAGGTTAATTTTTAAAAAATTAAAATAACATTCAAGTATGTGTAGATTTAAATAAATATTAATAATTTTAATACACTGATAAATAATAATAATAATAATATAAAATTTAACACATAACTATTATTTAAATTTTGATTGATTGTAAAATAATAATTAACAACATAAGTGTTGTTCCAGTGGATGAACATTTAAAAAATTTAAATCTTGATGCAAATTTTATTATTATATATTTATCTATTTAATATTTAGTTTATTATTTTATTTTTTATGGTTGTATATATATTTTTTTGCCAGCGTGAAGTTGATGGTAATTTATCATTTAGAGCTGCTACCGGTTGAACGAGCTCAGTTTCACAAATATACACAATCCTAGGTCAAGTCTTTCCATCCGGCATCATCACGTTCCACTCATCAACTCTTATTTCATATTTATTTATTATTTTAATTTATAATAAATTTAAACAATATTTTATTTTTT
Source organism: Lysiphlebus fabarum (assembly GCA_011426435.1). Classification (NCBI taxonomy): domain Eukaryota; kingdom Metazoa; phylum Arthropoda; class Insecta; order Hymenoptera; family Braconidae; genus Lysiphlebus; species Lysiphlebus fabarum. Next base: position 163,810 of record WSYQ01001097.1, read on the forward strand.
TATTGAAAAATATCAAAATTTTTTGATATTATTTTTATATTTTGATGAATTAAAGTCAGTCAAGTTATTAACTGATTAAATATGTGAGAAAATTATTTTTAATTAATTTAATTTAAATTTATTAGAGTAAAAGTTTATCAAAGAAAAATTAAATTTTGCTTTTCAATTATTTTTATAATTTTATCTCAAGTTAAATGTCAAGTACACAAAGTGAAATGGTTTTTATATATATATTTATTTTTATTTATCATATTGAGATCGGCTTTCCATTCTAATATTTTATACTTCCGTTATGTTGACTTGGTCACGATTATAAATTTAAAAAAAAAATAAATAAATAAATATGTATAAATTGATATATTTAATTGTTTGTTTCAGATTGATGGATTTTTATTTTTCAAAATATCAAGTGAAAAGGTGTTTAATTGTCAAAACCAATATGTGAATATTTTTGAAAAAACCCTCATTATTAAATAGAGGGTAAAAATTACAAAAAGTTATATAAATAAAACCAGTCAAAATATAAATAAATAAATTATAAAAAAAAAAAAAATATTTATAAAAATAACTTGTAATAATATAAATTTATTAATAAAATTAATAATAAAATGGGTGAATCAGCATCATCAGATACTTGGTCACATTGGTTTTTAGATGCAATACGTAAAATTCGTAGTCAAAAACAACGACCAAGTGTTGAACGTATATGTCATGCAATACGTCAACATCATAATTATCATGAAGAAGAAATTGGTGAACATTTAGAAATAGCTGTTAAACGTGGTCATGTATTAAAAATATTTAATAAAGGACAATCATCATACAAAGATCCTGGTGGTTTATTATCAAAACCATTAAAAGTTAATAAAACAACTGATTTATGTAAAGTATTAGGTAAAGCTGTACGTGAATTAGGTGAAAGAGATGGTTCAACATTAAAAAATATTGAAAAATATGTACGACAAAGTCATAATGTTGAAGAAGAATGTGATGGTGATTTAAAAATTGCATTAAGAGTATCAGCTAAAAGAGCTGTTGATAGAGGTTTTATATTACAAGATGGTAGATTATTTAGACAACCAGATAAACCACCATCTAAAAAAATTGATACACCAAATTCAAGTAGTAATGATTCAACAGTATCACCAACAACAACAACAACAGCATCATCTGCAGCAACAACAACAGCAACAACAACAACTCCATCATCAGTAAAAGTAAGTTTTTATTTATTTTATTTGTCTTAACAGAAAAAAAAAAAAAAAAATTATATTAATTTTCATGTTGATAATATTATAATGTTGGTTGGCTTTTTTTTGTTTTTGCATCCACTTAGTCCTTCAAATATTTTACCAAGAATTATTATGAATAAAACATGAGTACATGTTACCATATTTTAGGATCAATAATATCCCCTTTGGTTTTTTTTTTTTTTTTTCCCTTTCTCGTTTACTTGCAATCACTCCAACCACCCCAATTCTCGCGTATCAAGTCAACTCGAGACCTGTCTCTCTTTGCTCCAAAAAAAAAATGAAAACAAATATGTCGTCGTTCACCATCACCACCACCACTTGTCAGCCAAATATAAAAGTACAGAATAATTTATTTTAAAAAAGAGTATTTTTATTATTTTTTTTTTCTTTTTTATATATGTATATAAAAATCCCATGTGGTTTTGTTGAATAATCTATGGTTTATGATGGATTTAAATTTTACATGTTCATATATAAATTGTATGTCCATTTTAGGGTCAATAAATGATGACCTGAATTTTTGAGCTATATCAATTGTAACAGCGCAAGCCCTGAATTATTGCGCAAAGTCATTTTTTTAAAATTTTTTTATACAAAAATAATGGCGTTTCTTTGACAAGTGGATTATCATCTTGCATGATTTATCATATATCATTTTTTCAATGAGAATTTATATTTTCTTGAAAAAGATTTTTTGGAGTAATTTTTTTTTTTATCAATTGAAATTGAACAATATTATTATGTCATTGGAAAATTTGATTCATCAATTTAATAACATAATTATGAAATTAAATTACAGAATAAAATGAATAATCATAATGAAATTTAATTTACTTTGAGAAAATATTATTTGAAACAATTATTTTTATTAAGCATTAGATAATTTAGATTTGTAATTTTTTTTTTTTTTTTTTTAACAATTTTTTATTGTAAATTATTGTCTTGGAAAATAACTACAATGGCTGATGAATTTTACTGTCTGTGTTAATATAATGTTTGTATAGGTAAATTGTATTTGCGTCGACAGATTGTGAGGGCTCGATTTTTACGCGCCGACGCGATTCAAGTTTCTCGAACATGATCGAATAAAATGAATCAAGTGGACAGATGATACTTTTAGACATTGATTTATCAATAAGTACATATGATTTTATTTCAAATGACATTATTTTTATTTTATTTTATTTTACAAATTTGTATTATTTTAAATTTTTTTAAATGAAAAAAGTATTTTACTTTATTTATATATTTTTTATATAAAAATTAGCCTTGATATTTAACTAAAAATATTTATTTTATATATTTTTATATAAAAAATAAAATAAATTTATACAAACTGGTAATTTTTTTTTTCTTTTTTTTTAACTTAATATATATTTTTGTATGTCCAAACTCTAAAATGACCTCGAATAATTTGATCAAAATAAAATACAAAATTATGGAAAATAAAATAAGATAAAATATGTAAAAAATAAAAGAGAAAGATGAATTTTATAAATGATTGTTGAATTTGCAATGTTGCCATGTTAACATAAAGTGACTGGATTTGTTACAACCAATGAGTGATTGGATCGTTGATGATGATGAGAATGGATTGATCATGATGGTTACAGTTGGCTGGATGAGACACATTCACTTCTTCTTCTTCAACATCTCATACAATTTTCTCATTAAATATTTAATAATATTTCTATAATATATGTAGAAATATAATTATACTTATTTAATATTATTATTATTATTATATTTATTTATCAATTTATTTATTTTTAATTATCAAAAGATTTAATTTGTATAATTTTATGAATGCAACAGGTTGTAAATTTGGCACTAACTATGTTTATGCGCACGCGGCATTCTTTTCTTATTTGATCACGTGTATATTTTATTATTATCTAAAAATTTATTTCAAATTATTATTTTAAACTTTCACAAAAATCAAATAAAAGATTTCTAATTTATTATGACTAATTTCGATATACAAATATGACTAGTTAAATAGATACTAAATTAATTTAAAAAAAAACACATTTGTTTATTTGCAATGTTTAAATTAGTCATTGAAATTCTTGAATTAATATTTATTTATTAAAAATGTATGTCAGTTTTGAATAATAATTTAAATAGAGATTGTGATAATAATATGCACCCTATTTTTAAAAACTTGAGAAAGAAAATATATAAAAAAATGATAATGATTTATCAAAATAATAAATAAACAACTTAACTTCCCTTTGTATATTTATAAACCATCACAAACACACTTGACTATATCATATATGTACTTATATATATTACAAGTTCAAACAGGAATGAATAATAATTACGTTACACTTGGCTTGTTGACTGACTCCCTTTTGTTTTGTGTTGTTTTTTAATTTTATTTTAATTTGACTCAGTGCATTTAATAATAATAATGAAATATAGTTTATTAATTTTTAATTTAATTATTAAATTTTATATTTACAGTTACCAGCACCATTACCAATATGTCGTGAATGTCTTGGTACAACATCACAAAATAATAACACAACAACACCAAATAATAAAAAATCAACAATTGAAAAATTAAGTCGTTGTAGTGTATGTGGTGCTGCATTACATTATTCATGTGCACCACAAGAATTAACAATTGTTGTTGAACGTGGTACAACATGGTCATGTGATAGTTGTTCACCAACATGTGCTGGTTGTAAAGTTGAACATGAAACACAAAATTATTTAGTTAAATGTTCTGGTTGTCCAAAATGTTATCATCCAGCATGTTTAGATCCAGCATTAGATAAAAAAAATAAATTACCATGGAGATGTCGACATTGTTTATTATCACATGATGATAATAAACGTGGTAATAAACAAAATAATGATAGTGATGTTACAACACCAATTAGTGCTAGAAAAAGGATATCTAAAATACGTGAAAATAGAAAGTAAGTTTTATTTTAATTTAATAATAGTTTTATATTAATTCAAAGTTGATAATTATTTTCCAAGAGAATCATCAATATAGTCTTGGAATTTTATTTTATTTAATATATTTTTTATAAAAAATAAAAACAATTTTGATACAAATAAATATATATTTATTCTTTTTACAAAAAAAAAAAAAAAAACAAAAACAAAAAAAAAAAACAAATATAGATCAGCAGCAACACGAAAAAGTTTGGCTTTGACACCGACAACCAAGAAATCAACAGCATCTAGAGATATCATTGGTACACCAGATACATGTGGCAGAAGTACAACGGTGTCACAGGTGGACAACAGCTCGGACGGTAATGCGGGTGTTGTCTTCCCTCATCAATCATCACCCACAACCACCACAACCACCACCACAACTACCACAACAATCACAATAATCCCATCCCAACAGTCAATTGATGATAAATTATCAAATAACGCGAGCCAGGGTAGGCAATTAGAAGAAAAAAATGATATTATATCAAAAGAAAAACAAAAATTTTTTCGTACTTCAGTATTTAATACTGATCATACAAAATTAAAAACAATTAAACGGGCTGTTGTTTTAGATAAAATTTATAATATAGATAAAATTGATGATTGTAAAAATAGTAAATCATCTTTAAATAATAAAATTGATAGTAATAATAAATTAAAAACAAATAAATCTTCATCAAATATTAAAACAAGTGGTGATAATAGTGAAAAATCAAATAACAATAATAGTAATAGTAATAATAATAATAACAATAGTAGTAATAGTAATATGAAAAAGAAAAAATTATTAAATAATAAAAAAATTATGGAAACTCCAACACCTACAACAACAACAACAGCCACACCAACACCAACAACAACAACGACAACTACAACAACAACAACAGCAGCAACAACAACAACAACAACAACAAGTTCAAATTCAAGTGGTGGTAGTAGTGATACTGAAAAATTAACTGAGTCAACAACAAATAATATCAGTGATGATAATTTATTTAAAATGAATAATAAAAAAAAATTATCGTTATTTAAAAATCAAGCAATATCTTCAATTTCTTCATCATCATCATCATCATCATCTTCTTCTTCATTGTCTTCGTTAAATAATAGTACAACAGTTAAAAATAAAAAAACAAATGAACCATTTTTAATTGATAATAATAGTGACAATGGTTTGTGGGGTTTTGCTGCTGCTGCAGCAAAACTCAGTACAGATAATAAATTTTTTCATAATATAAATAATACATTTGGTTGTAATTTATCAAATTTAAATAAATTTGATAAACCAACATTTGGATTACATATACAACCAGCAGCAAGTCCAGTTGATAAAAAAAATATCAATAAAATAAATAGTGATGACGATGAGGATGAGGATGATAATGATAACAACAATAACAATAAAAAGAACAACAACAACAATAACGACGACGATGACGATGACGACGACGACGACGACGATGACAATGAAGATTATGATGATGATTATTTAAAAAAAGATATGAGACCAGGTATTGGACAATTAAAAGGACTTTATGATGGTTTAAGTCATTTTTTTTCACCACCTGGACACAGTAGAGCACGTAACAGTGATAAAATACCAAATTATGCACCAGATAGAAGAAAAAAAACAATAAATAATGATGAAAAAGAATCAACAGTTAAATTAAATAATAAAAATGATTTATTAAAAATAAATAATAAATTAAATGAACGTAAAAATGATAAAATTAATGATACAAATGAAAAAAGTGATAAAAATATTATTAATAATAATAACAATAATAACAACAACAGTACTAATATAAATAATAATAAAATGACACCATCAAAATTAGTTAAAACAGCTGTTAATTCAAAAAGACATGAACAAAATCGTAGAAAATCAATGAATGCTGTTAAATGTATAAATGAATTTGGTGATAATAAGGAAGATGATAATAATTATGATAAAAAAAAATCAACAAAATTAATTGATTGCCACCCTGTGCTACAAAATACGATAAATCAACAAGAACAACATGACTCCAAGTCAAATCCTGGTCAATCCAAAAATTCCCAACCACGAGCCTGTACTAGCGCAACCACCACCAACACCACCACGACACCCCGCGCGACACCCTGCTCCATCAGGAAGGGTAAGAGTCTACCCCGCCCGCTGACAAAATAAAAAAAAAAAAAAAAAAATGATTATACCAGTTCCTACTGAATTATCAAATTAATTTTTTTTTTTCTCTTATTTATATATAAAAAAAGATAATTAAAAAAAAAAATATTCTAGTTGGATTTTACTTTGGCTTGAAGTTCAGATTAATTCAGTATTTTAAAAAAAAAAAATTAGATTAATTTTCAACAAAAAAAAAAATATATAAGTATATATTTAAATGTAAATTCAAATAATTTTTTAATTTTTTTAAAAGAAAAAAATTTTAGTATTTTTAATTGTCATGATTTTTTTTTTTTTCTCATATATTTTTGTCAATTTATTTTTTGCTTATTTATTTTTGTTTATTTATTTTTGCAATTTTTCTTTTCTTTTTTTTTTTTGCTATTATATTTTTTTATATTTTTTTTTTTGTTTCTGAATTTCATCAAAGTTGGATCAGCTGGAAAAATCATGATGGAGTCCTTTAACAGTTTGAGTACCTTTTCCTTGATCCTGATCATTTAGTTTTTTAAATTTTTTCAAATTATTTTTTAATGCGTTATCCTTGCACATTTACAAGTGCCTCGACTGTTTCCTTTACACTGAAATGAAAGAAATAATAAAAAAGAGAAAAAATATTAATTAAATAAAGTCCCAAAGCTCTTAATATATTTTTTGAAAAATATATATTAATAATAATCACCACCGTGGACGTGTTGGCGGTGTGGTGTGCGGTATTTATCGATAATAGTTTTCGTTAAGTGTGCGTATGCCTGCCATCCTTGATTCCTTAAATTAAAAAAAAAAAAAAAAAATATAAATATACCTTTCACCTTGCAACAACTCCTTTTACAACAAACCAAATATTTTATTTTATATTTTTTTTTTATTTTAATTATATTTTTCTTTGCAATATAACACTGTTTATACTTATTTATTTATTTATATATTTTTTTTAATTTTTTAAAATTTTAATTTCACAGAATTTAATTTGAATTTATTTTATTTTTATACATTGTATATCTAAAATAGATATCAAATATAATTCTGTGAATATTATAATTATTTAAACAAAAAATTTTTGGTTTAAATTAATTATTTTTTAATTATTATAAAAATAATACCAAAAATTTTATGTTTTTATTATTGCATGATTGCTTTATTTTTAATAAAAATTATTTATTTTATTTTTTTTATTTTTTTGCATGAATGTAGAAATTATAGATTTTAGGAAAATAAAATATATAAAATGATGGAAAAAATGAATATATAATTATTAAAAACTAACGAAGAAAAGATTTTTTTTTTTTTTTTAAATAAAATAATTAATAACAAAAAATATTAAATGAAACTTTAATCAAAAGAAAAATAGAGATACTTGATAATAAAATTAAAATACTAATAATGATAATAATAATAATTGATAAATGAAAAAATGAAATGAATGATAATTCAAATTAATTATTAATTAATATTAAAAATAATAATTTTATATTAAATTTACACAGTAATTTACACAAAAAAAAAAGAAAATAAATTATCCTGTTTTTTAATCCTTCCTTGCTTTGCTTTTTTGTCATCAGATTAAAAATTTATTAACAAAAAACAAAAAACAGAAATATTTAATAAAAAAAAAAAAAAAAAAAATCTTTTTTAATAAAAAACAAAAACGTTAGAAAATAATAAAAATTAATCAATGAACAAGTAGAACACGATCATTTTTAATAAAAAAAAAAAAATAATAAAAATAAACGATTAGTCGTCGTTTGCTTGTCTTTTTGCAATTAAAATTGTCTAATTAATCTGCAATTCATGTGCTGAATTAACATTTTAACTTTATTTTGAAAAAAAAAAAAAAATAAGAAAAAACAGTGAAAGGAAACGATCGAGACCAAAAAAGGGTCGATTCAAATATTATAATTTTTTTTATGTTTAATTTTTTAATTTGTGTTTGACAAGTTAACGATTGACAAACGTTATTTTTAAACTATTGACCTACAAAAAAAATTTAATAAATATAATAAATTCCATCAGTTGATTCAATTTTTTATATGAAAAGAAAATATAAAAAAAAAAAAAAAAAAAAAAATTGAAACAACAATAAATTGATAAAATATATTTTAAGTAAAATAATAATAATAATAATAATAATAATTAGAATAAATGAATTGTAAAAATAAAAAAAATATTTGCTTATAAATTTAATAATTTTTACAGAAGAAGTATTGGTGCCACAAACATTACCACCAGGTGTTACACAAAAAGATTTGGAATTATTTAAATCAGCACGTGAAATTGCAAATCGTTTGACTGATAATACAGAAACAAAAGATCCATCAACAACAAGTCCTGGTGGTACTGGACCAGGTGTTGGTACAAGAAATCCAGCAGCAATTGTATTTGGACGTTATGAAGTTGAAACATGGTATTCAAGTCCATTTCCACAAGAATATGCAAGATTACCAAAATTATTCTTTTGTGAATTTTGTTTAAAATATACTAAAAGTCGAGCTGTACTTGATAGACATATGGATAAATGTCAATGGAGACATCCACCAGCAACTGAAATTTATCGTTGTAATGGTTTATCAGTATTTGAGGTAAATTTAATTAATTTAAATTTGATTAATAATATTAATAAGCATTATTTATATTTATTAATTTATTTTATTTTATTTTTATTTTTTTTTTAGATTGATGGAAATGTCAACAAAATATATTGTCAAAATCTTTGTTTATTAGCAAAATTATTTCTTGATCATAAAACATTATATTATGATGTTGAACCATTTTTATTTTATGCTGTTACTAAAAATGATAAACATGGTTGTCATTTAGTTGGTTATTTTTCAAAAGAAAAACATTGTCCGGCACAACGTTATAACGTATCATGTATTATGACATTACCACAATATCAACGTCAAGGTTTTGGTAGATTTTTAATTGAATTTAGTTATTTATTATCAAAAGTTGAAGGTATACCTGGTACACCTGAAAAACCATTATCTGATCTTGGACGTGTATCATATCATTCATTTTGGAAATCAGTTGTACTTGAATATCTTGATGCTAATCGTAATATTAAAGAAATTAAACTTGGTGATATTACTAAAGAAACTGGTGTATCTGCTCATGATATTGCAACAGCTTTACAATTACTTGGTTTTATACGTAATATAACAAATAATAACAACAACAATCATAATAATAATAACAACAACAACAACAACAATGATAATGCTAATACAAATGGAAAAAATATTAATAAAATTGGTATTGTTATTGATTGGAATAAAGTAACATCACATATGTTAAAAATTAAAAAATGTAAACGTATACAATTAGATCCAGAATGTTTACGTTGGATACCATTATTAACACAAATACCAAATCCATATTTATCACAAGATGATGGTGATTTAAGTTGTGAAAATTCACCAATTATTGAACAAAAACCAGTACCAACAATTGTTGAAAAAATACAAAAAGTTAAAATTAAGAAAAAACCACGTGGACGTAAAAATAGTGGTAGAAAAATAATAACAAGAAAACAACAAATTAATAATAAATTATCATTAAAAACAAATGAATTTAATAAAAAAGATGATAGTTTAATTATTGATGAAAAAGAAAATGAAGAAGAAGAAGAAGATAATAATGATACTGCTGATGATCATGATGATAATGATAATGATTGTAATGAAAATAATAATAATGATGATGATGACGATGATAAACACGAAGATGATAAAAAATTATTAACACCAAGAAATACAAAAAATTCAAATATTAATTTAAGAAATTCAAGTGTTAAAAGAATAATACGTCCACCAAAATCACTCATTGATGACTGTATTACATCATATGATAACAAAAAAATAACAGTAACACCAACACGTAAACGTAAACATTCCGAAAAGACTGATGATGATGTTATTAATAAAACTGAAAAGAAAACACCTAAAATATTTAATTCACGTAAACGTACACGTGATTCATTGAAAGATAATAAAATTAAAGATAATAATGTTGATAATAATAATGATGATGACAATGATAAGGATAAGGATGTTAATGTTAATATTAATGGTGATAACAATGTTGATGAATCATTAATTAAAAATACAGATAATATCAATGATATACAACCTAAAAAACGTTGTAAATTAGATGATATATTAGTTAAAGTAACAAATCGTCAAAATAAAACAACACCAGCAAATAAACAAACAAAAAATAATAAAAAACAAATTAATAATAATAATAATAATAGTAATAATGATGAAAAGTGTGATAGTGATAAGAATATAATTGCCAAAGAAAAAAATGATATTTTATTGGATAAAGAATGTAAAAAAGAAGATGATAAAGAAATAATTGTTGCTGGAACAACAACAACACCACTAGTAACAACACCATCATTAACACGAAGAAGAGGTAAAGCAATATTAAATAAAACAAATGAATTAACAACAGCAGCAACAACCGTACTGAAACAAGAAAATTTAAAAGTTGAAAAACCAAAAAGAAAATACATGACAAGTTTAGCAAGATCATCATTAAATAAAAATGAAACAACAAAATCACCACGTAATACATCAAAACAATTAACAATACCAGAAATGGTTAGTCAAAATTCAGCACGTAAAAAACTTGCTGAAGAAGAAAAGAAAAAGAAAATTGATAATAATAATAAAATAACTGATGAATTACCAGTTACAATTACAATTGAAAATGATATTGCAACAGCAAGCCCTGGTGAATATGAAGGTGGTGATGAAGATGATGGTGAAGAAGATGATGAAGATGTACCAAGATCAAAAACTATTAATAAATGTAGAAATATAACAAATAAATTAAAAAAATCACAGAAAAAAATTGATAAGTCAATTGAATCAATATCAGAAAAAATTAATTCTGAGCCTATTATTGAAACAGTAACTGAATCACAAAATATTATTATTGAAAAAGAAAAAGAAGAAGAAAAAAAAGAAGATATTCAAGAAAATATAATTAAAGAAAAAACACCTGAACCAATTAAAGTAACTCCAATATCTGATATAAATCAAGAAAAAAAATTAACTAAAAATGAATTACAAAATGTTAAAGAATCAAATGAACAAATGATAATTGAAGATATTTCTAAAATTTCTGATAAATTAGAAACACCACCAGCAGCACCACCACTATCATCATCACCACCCTCACCTCCAGCTTCACTACCACCACCACCACTACCACAATTAAATACACTTGAAGATATTGAAAAACCAGAAAAACAAATTGAAGAAATAAAAGAAATTGAAGAAATTAAAAAATCACAAGATATTGTAACAACAATACAACAAGTAGTATTACCAGAATTAAAAAAATCAACAGATGAAAATAATATTTACAAAGAAGTTAATATTAAAATTGATGATAAACAACAACAAAATAATAATCAAGAACAACAAAATCAACAATCATTAATTGTACAAAATAATAATATTACTGATGATAAACAAAATTCACCTGAAAGTAATGATACAATAATGCATTTGGATAATCCAGGTTCTGTTAAAAGAACACCACCTTCACAACCAGATTTACCATCAATGGGTGTTTATACACCTGATTCAACAACAAATTCAGTTCATTCATTGCATTATGCACAATGTGATTTAGATGTATCACAACTTGGTCTTGAATCACCAACATCAATTGCAAGTGATTTAGCATCACAACATAGTTGTGAAAGACCACCAAGTGTATTACCAATAACAACTACAACAACAATAACAACAGCAATACCAACTCCAACACCACCAACACCAACAACATCAATAACAACACCACCACCTCCACCAACACACAACAACAACAACATTAATAATAACAACAATAATAATATCAATAATAATAATAATAATCAAATTAATAATAATAACAACAGCAACAACAATATTCACAATAATAATAATAGTCACAATAATAATAATAATAATAATAATAATAATATAATTGGTAATATTGTTGGACCACCATCAATACCATCATCATCAGTACAGTTATCAGCAATGCCACAATATGAATCGATACATTGTATACAGCATCCAGCGCATATAACAATGCATACAATGCATCAAACAATGCAAGGTTCAAGAGTACCATCACAATCATTACATGGATCACATGGAAATCATTTAAATCATGGATCACATGTAACACATGGATCACATGGATCACATGGATCAGCTGTTTGTTTACCAATGCATTCGCCACAATCAATACCACAACAATGTCATACACCACAATCATTACCACAACAGTGTCATACACCACAGCCAATTATTCAAAGTCATACACCACAAGCAATTCCTCAACAATGTCATACACCTCAACCTCATCCTCAAAGTCGTACACCACAACCAATGCCACAACAATGTCATACACCTCAACCTCATCCACAAAGTCATACTCCTCAACCAATTCCACAACAATGTCATACACCTCAACCTCATCCTCAAAGTCGTACACCACAACCAATACCTCAAAGTCATACACCACAACCAATTCCTCAGAGTCATACTCCACAACCAATTCCACAACAATGTCATACACCACAGCCTCAACAACAGCAACAGCAACAGCAGCAGCAGCATCCACAAAATAATCACAATCAATCACAATCTATATCCCAACATCATAATCAACAAAATCATAATACTACACATACACAAAATATACAAGCTCTAAGTCCTCAACCGGTACAATTGATGAACCTTCAAGCTAATCATCACCAACAACAACAGCAACACCAACAGCAGCAGCAACAACAACAGCAACAACAGCAGCAGCAGCAGCAACAACAACATCAACAACAACAACAACAACAACAACAGCAGCAGCAGCAACAACAACAACAAGCAAATCAAAATCATCAGCATTCAACAACAACATCAACACAATCATCTGGTACATCCAAACGTGGCAATGGTTCACAATCACACAGATCAAGATCAAGTCAACAAAGATCATCATCAGCATCACATCGTGTAACACCACCGTCATCTTCATCATCGACATCGTCATCATCGTCGTCATCAGCAGTAGCAGCTGCAGCAGCTGCAGCAGCAGCAGGATCACAACATATAACAAGTCATTCTGGTAATCATACAACAGTTGCACATGTTAGTACAACATTATCACCACAATATCAACAATCACCAATGTCTGTAGCAGCAGCAACAGCACCACCACATCATGGTCATACACATTCACATAATATGGCTGTTATATCACAGGGTAATTATATGACAACAGTTACTGGACAAGGTTTTCCATCACAAAATGCATATGTTATACAACATCGTGGTGGTGGAAGAACAGTAACATCAACACCAGGTACAACTGGTACAAATTTTTATATACAAAGTACAATACCACCACCACCATCACATTCACATACATCAAATCCATCATCAATACAAACAAATAATCATCAAACACCAAATTCATGTAGTCTTACTAAATTACAACAATTAACAAATGGTTTAGATATGTTAACACCATCACCATCACCATCAATGAATTTAACACCACCACCACCAATACCACATACAATAACACCATCACAAAATTCACGTCAATTAACAACACCACCACAAGTACCACTTAGTTATTCTAAAAATTATTACAATACAAATTCATCAATATCACCAGTATGTACAAGTGGTGGTACAACAAGTAGATCATCATCAAGATCATCTCCAAATACAAATATGAGTTTAACATCAAGTTATCCAAGTGAAAGTTTATACAGACAAACACTTGATCCAGCAAGTGGTTGTCCACAAATGCAAACAGCTGGTTCACGTGTGTCATCAAATGTAACATTAAATACAAATTTAATGGCTGCTGCACAATATGGTTATAGAGTTGCACAACCAACAACTGGATATATGAATCCAGCAGCACAAATTGGAGGTTTTATAAATCAATCACAATTACCAGTTGGTGTTGTTAATGTACCAACACCATATTCACAAAATCCACATCAACAAAATCCAACAACTGTTTATACATCTTATCATGATTATTTAAATGGTGGAATTATACCATCACTAAATGGTAGTACTATGAGACGATAGAAAAAAAAAATTAAAAAATTAAAACAAAAACTATATTTATATACAAAAATTATTATTAAAAATAAAAAAATTATTTTTTTCCATTTTTTTTTTTTTCTATATGTTTATTAATAATTTAGTAATTAATTATTATTTTTGTAAATTATTATTATTCATCTATTGAGAATATGAATAGTGTTGAAGAAGTACAAAAAAAAAAAAAAAAAAAAAAAAAATTTAAAATTTAAATAAAATTAATTTCTAGTAAAATATCAAATAAAAAGAAAAATGTAATTTATTTGATGATTTAATTAATTTTATTATTTAATTTAAAAAAATAATAATATAATTAATTTATTATTGTAAATTATTTTCAAGTGAAGATAATATTTAAGAAAAAAAAATAAATAAATTGTTAATTTTCATAGAACAAATAGAATATCTAATTTATTATTATTTTTTTATTTTTTTAATTAAATAATTCTTTTGTTCTTTGAAAATTTATCAATTATATTTTTCATTTATAAAATTGCTTCCCTCCAGTTATGTTATTTGTATAAATATTTCAAAAGTATATCTTATTATATAAATAATATATTGTATTATAAAAAAAAAAAAATAATAATAATAATAATGTCTAATTAAATAGTTGAAATAATTTTTTTTTCTTTAAGAAAATGTTATTTACGTTGTTTAGATAAAAGTCATTTGTTGTTTGAGATTTTTTATTGATTGATTAAATAATAATAACTATAATTATTGTCATTTTTTTATTATTATAAACACATTATTGAAAAACTATCAGTTTTTTTTTTTTTTTGTTTTTAATTATTATTGTTGTTTTATAAACACATAATAATTATTTATTTTTCAATTAGAAAAAAAAATATAAAAACAGCCGAGGAACAAAGATTTTCATAAATAAAAAATTTTGAAAAAAATAAAAAATTAATTTTTATATAATTTTTTTACTTATCATGTTATAAATTAATTATAGCAAACATATTGTAAATATTATTTATCATAAATATTATTCAGTTTTACATAAAAATTGTTTTAAAAAAATAGATAGAAAAAATTAATAAATAAATAATTATTCTATTAAGCACAAAAAAATTAAAAAAAAAAAAATGCAATAATGTGTAAAAATTATATTTATGGTACAACGTAAAAAATAAAATTGACATTTTTTTATAAAATAAAAAAAAAAAAACAAGGTTTAATAATAAATAATAGCTAAATGAAAAAAATAAATTAAAAATATATATAATTAACAAGTGTGATGGATATAATTTAAAAAATTACAAAATCTTTCGATTGAAAAAAATATATAAAAATAGTTTTTAGATGATAAGAAAAAAATACCGAAAGTCTTTTAATGATTATTATAGTGTAAAAAAAAAAAAACATCAATATTTATTGTAAATAATTAATTATTAACATTAAAAAATTAAAAATGAATAAGTAGTTGAAAAAAAAAAAACTGTATAGTCATTTATTGATGTCATATTATTAAATAACAAATTAATTTTTAAATGAATTTGATATATAAATTTTTTTTTTTTTTTTTCTTTTTTTTTCTTCTCTACGTTTTTTTTCAGCTTGTGCAATATCAATATATTTTTTTCGTTGTTCTGGTGTCATTTTTGTCCATAATTTACCAGCAAGTCTAGCTATAACAGTAACATGTTGTCTTGGTTTTTTACTTCTAACACGAAGATAAAATATTATAAATGGATTTGTTGCTGTTTTTTTATTTTTTGTTATTTTTGATATTGGTGATGCTGTTGATGATGATGATGATGATGATGGTATTTGTCCATCTGTGCTGCGCATTAATTTTCAATACTGAATAATATAAAAGACAGTACTCATTTTCAGAGATTATTTTATAAATTAATTTATATAAATTTAAAATTTACCTAGTTGATGGATTATTATGATAATTATTTTTTTGACGTTCTCCTATATTATTTCTTTTAACAGGAACTGAACTTCTATTGCCCATTTTATTATCAAAATTATTATTTGTTTTAATTGTACAATTAAAATATTTTAATTAAACTTGAAAATTTTGATATTATTTTTATAATTTTGTAAATGTTTGTGACATTTATTTAAAAAAAAAAATAATCTATTATTCTTTTGTTTTATATATAAAACAATAAATAATAAATTATTTGATAGTTTTTTATTTAATTTAATTTTAAAATAAAAATATCTATAGGTAATTGTAAATATTTAAACATACAAAATGAATTATCTATCAAATTTTAATAGGTATATTTATTTTTATAATAAATTAAATTAAATTAAATTTACAATTTTTCACAAATCACAATTCACCTCCATGATTGAACCATTTTTTTTTATTATTTTTATTTTTATCACCACACCAACATGCTTCCTTTTGTGCATCAACAAAACTTTTACATCCTAATGCTGTTGTACCAGTAAATAACATTTTAGCTGCTGCTTTACAAGTATTAACAATTGTAACACCAGTATTTTTATAGCCCTCACAATATTTATATAAACATCTTTTAAATTGTAAATCACATTTTTCTTTATCATTTAGACAAGTGTCATAGCATATGTCATGTTGATCACAACATTTTGTCATTTCAGTGAGTGGTAAATACTCATGATTAATCTGCAATATAACAAAATATATTTATTTATTAATATTAATTTTTTTAAATTACATACATTTATTCCCAATGATCCACATCCATCACTTTTTGGTACATGATTTCTGTCTGGTTTTGGTACTGAGCCTAAAAATAATTAAAAATATAAATTTATAAAATAATATATTTATCAATTATTTTGTTGTTAATTCAATATTATTATTATTACCTGATGGACATTGAAATATACAATTTTCTTCAACAGCAGCATCAAAAACTTCATGAATGTCTTTGATTTTTTTAACAACAGTTATTGCATTTTCAAAAAAATCACCAAATACTGTTTCAGCAGCAAGTACAGCATCTCTTAAATTACCTAATATATCAGCACCATATCCAGACCATGCATATGCCATAAATGTTAAAAAATAAATAATCCATTTACGATACTTTGATATATCCATATTCTAATGTGTTTTTTTATGTCAGACAATTAACAATAATTTGGTGACTTATTGAGACATAAATATTTTTGTGGTTAGAAGTTTTTTTATTTTTAGACATTTTGTCATTTGAAATTAAATAAAAAAAATAATAAAATATTTTTATATCATGATATATAAATGTATATAAATAAGGTTTTATTATTATTATCATTATTATAAAATTATTCATTTGTTAAAGGTTTGCCAATAAGTTCTTGTTCACGACGAAGATCTTCTTCACGTTTTTGCTCTTTATATAATGCTTCTTTTTCTTTAAGTTGTTGCAAACGTAATGCTCGTTTCTAAATTACATAAATAATATTATAATATATTGTATTATTTTGTAATTATTTAATTGAATATTTACCTTTAATTTACCTGTTCTTTCATGAACAGAAATAATTTCTTTTTTAATTCTGTGTAATTTATCATTGTATGATTTAATTAATGGAAACTAAAATATGATAAAAATAAATTTATATTATTAAAATATAATTATTAATAATTTATTATAACAAAATTTAATAACCATTCTGGAACACATGTCATCCTCAGCAGTTTCAGTAAGTTGTCGATTTTCAATTTGCATTTTATCAATAAGACCATTTTGTTTATTTCTAAAATTATTATATAATAAATAGTATTTAATTATTTATATATTAATTATTTTATTTATTTATATATTACTGTAGTTCAAGTAGATCTGATTTTAATTGTCCAAGTTCTGTTGAACAAGTACCCAAAACAAGTGGAAAATGTTTTGCAATTTTTTTAATATTTATTAACTCTTCATTGCTGAAAATAAAATGTAGGTATAATAAACATTTATTAACAATATATAAAAACAATTCATTTCTACTATTATACTCATTTGTTTATTTATCAAATTTAACTAATAAATAAAAAACATACAATTCTTGTGATGACATATGAACTTCAGCTGCAGCAGCTTCTCCAATGTCAGACATCATTTTAATTATTTTTATTTTTAATTGATTATAAACAATTAATTAATGACAATTATTATTAACATATATTTTTATAAATTTACATTAATTTAATAGAGAAATATACATCATGATCATGTAGCTTTTGACATTTACTCATTCAGGTTGTTATTTGTTGTTATTATTGTTAAATAATCATATTGATTTTGTCAGTTGTCTACATGATCAACAAGCAAGATCATATAACAGGCGTCAAAAAATAATTTTGATAAACTTGTTATTATGTATTTTATTATTTTTTTATTAAACAATGAAAATAAACAAGTATTTTTTATAATTTTTAAATTACTTTTTTTGTAATTTATAAATACATATTTAAAATAATTCAACGAAAAAAAAAAAATACAATATCTATTTATAATTTATAATAAAAAACAATGACTTGAAAAAGAAAAAAAAATATATATTAACAAATATAAATTTATCATCAACAAAATGATTAAAATTTACTTATTAAATATTTTTGTGGTTGAATTAATTTTCATGATGTGTTTAATATTTTTTTTAGACAATGAAAAATAATAATTACAATAATTTTTTTTGTAATTCACCATTGTCAAACATTTTTTTACAATCAGTACCACCTCCAATACATTCACCCTTGATGAATACTCTTGGTACAGATCTTGCACCAGTCATTTCCAAAAGTACATCTTGTATTTCATCACAATCATTTCTCTCATCTAGCTCAATTGTCTTGTAGGCTTGATTCAATTTATCAAAAACCTAAACAACAATAATAATAAATATAATATATTTTTATAAATAATATTATTTCATAAATATTATAATCAATTACTTCTTTAGCCATTTTGCAATATGGACAATAGCTTTTTGAAAATATAACAACAGTATCTGCTGCAATAGCACTCTCAATGAATTCCTTGGGTGTTGACATGATAATTTTTTTTTTTTCCAGCTATATACTGAAGTTAAAAAAATATATAATTATTATTTAAATGATATTCAATGTTTATTTAATAATAATTAATACAATTGTTAATTTATTATATTGAATATAATATAAATTTTTTTGACCCAGGTCAAACTCACCAGCTCAATTGACTGCTTGTTGATCACGGTGACAGTTGATGACGTGGATGTTTTGTAAATACATATAGACATTTACAATGTCGACAACTTTCTAAAATAAATAAAATCATGAAAATAAAATACCAGTTACTGCCAGTTACTTATATTATTATTTATATCATTATCGATGCAACAGTGAACAGACCCCCATCAAACCATATCTGACAATCTAATTTTGATCCAAATTATTTATTGTTGATAATAATTTTTTTTTATGATATTTATTCTAAATAAATAAATGAGTAATAAATGAGTACAATAAATGAGTAATAAAATTTAATTATTTTTAAGGGTAGTGTTCACTCTAACTAACTAAAACCAATCTAAATTCTAATAAAAAATTTTCTTTCTCTCTCTGTTGGCGCACTGTCCTAAAATTAAAATAATAATTATTTAAATAAGTTATAAGTACATAAAAAATATTTACAATTTATATTTAAAATCTGGAAATATAACATTTTTATTAAATTGCAATTGTCATGAATTAAATGAGAGAGAATATTTATTTTATTTTTTTTAACAATTATTAAGGCTGATGTCCATCAAAATTTTTATATTACCAAAGAAAAAAAAAAACTAAATTTTATATTGAGAAAAATAAAAAACAAAAAATATAGAAGATTTGAACTAGTCATCTACTTCTAGAACTAAAAATCATCTACTTTAGAGGTCGCTAGTTTAGATAAGTTGCATGATTGCATCCAGTTACATCTAACTGCATCTAACCATAAAATCATTTAGACATTTATTCTATGTATCTATATATCAACGTCCATTTACGTATGAACCTTGGTTGAGAGAGCACATCAAAGAATACACTGTCACTTTTAGCAGTTTATCAAATCAATTTTTTATTATATTATTTAAATATTCAATATTGTTTAAAAAAAAATAAAAATAAATCCCAACAATGGCCAGAATTTTAATAAATGGATTACGTTTTATTGAAGCAACAAAAAATATTAAAATAAATACAAAAAAATATTGCCACGTGCCGAACTGTTTTCATAATAATACTGTCGAGATTTCAATTAAACAAGATCAATTATTTAATTGTGGATGTATTAGGTTGCAACTTATTCAAGGTAAATAGAAATTATTGTATTTTTTTTTATATATGCATAATTTTAATTAATTAGGTTTAGGCTTATAACATACCATGTGTATTATTTTATTTGATAATAAACTTTGAGTATTTTCATACAGCTCCTCCTACTACATATTTACATATTAAAAAATATTTATTTAATTTATTTATTTTAATTTTATTACTGTGTTACTATTATTTGTTTTATAGCTCAAATGAATTCAGTTAAATATTGCAATAATTGCAATAATTGCAGATACAGTATACCATCATTTAATGCTGATGCAACATTAGATAAAATGTAAGTTGAAATTATATTACCTGATAAATATTTCTAATCAATTTTTTTTATTATTAAAATTATTTAATTTTAATAGATATACTTTTTTTCTTGTATTTTATAATGTAAAAAAAAAAAATTAATATTAATATTATTATTTTACAGGGTTTTTGAAGAACAAAAAAAAAATACAAAAAAACAAGAAATATCATCAAAACTTAGTAATTTAATTTTAATACCTGGTAGTGGTAAAATGACAGTAAAAATACAAAAAAACGATAAATCGTGAGTTGATATTTTTATTCAATAAAATTTAATTAATTTTTTAATTATTTTAAAATTAATAAATTATCATATTTATTAATTTTATCACTAATAACAAAAAAAATGTACCTATAATTAATGATATTTTTTTTCTATTATTTTACAGTTATATTGATCAATTTATTTTTAATAATACAGCTAATATTAAAGTTAAAGGAAATATGCCTATAACTTCAATACATAATGCTGCTAATGAAAAAGATCGAATACTTGAATCAAAAAATGTTAAATTTAATGTATCTTTTGATAATGGTAAATTAATATTAAAATCAAGAAGTGGTGGAACGTAAGTTGAATCAATTAAAAAATATTTTTTATTGAGTTAAAAAAAAATTTTATATTTATGAATATTGTTTATTATTATTTATAGTTATACTATCAGTCAAACAATTTTTATTAAAGCTGACAATAAATTTAATAAAAATTTAAAAAATGAATATGCTGCTGAAGAAAATGCTCCAATTAAAACACAAACATTAGACATTGGTAAATTTAATATGTCATTAGATAAAGCTAAATGTATAAGAGGGGATAGAGTGTAAGTTGAATATTGAAATTAATAATTCTAAACCTCTTTTTTATATTATAATTGTGATTAGTAATTTACATGATTTTAAAATATTTATAAAATATACATCATTATTCATTAGTAACATTATTATTGTTATTATTTTACAGTATAATAATGGATGGCAAAGATGGCATAGATGACAATACTGTTATCAAAGAATTAGATGAAAATTTAAAAAAGGCTATTGGTTGTGCAAACAAAACTTTTAAAACTCAATATTGTCCAGCAAATTCGTTTCTGTATAAATCTTCATTAAATTTAAGTTATCATAGTACTAAAACAACATTAAAAACATTAGAAGGTGATGAAAGGTATGTGAAATGTTAATCAATAAATTTAAATTACTATTATTATATTTATTATACATAACATTAACAGTAAAAATATTATTATTTTTTAACAGTTTATCTGTACATCAAATAACTGATGTTCGAATTGAAATGCCATTTACTAAACATATACTACAAGTAGTTAAATCTAATCTTGAATTAACTTCAACACCTCAATTTGATAGATGTGTTGTACAAGTCGATAGTGGTAATCTGATTTTAAAAAATCAAAGAGGTGATGCATTGTAAGTTAAATATTCATCATTATATTATTAAAATTATTTATAAATTTTAAAAATGTATCATTAATGATATTTTTATTATTTTATAGTCATATAAACAAACTAATTAACATTGCATTTAATGAAACAGAAGATGGTCCAATTGTTGATTTTTTATGATAAATTTGCAGTCGATGTCGAAACAAAAAATACAAATAGTTAAACAAAATTATAAATAACATATTGAAAATTACAATATTGAAACAAAATTAAGTAATAGTTTTGATTTATTGTATGATTAAATCGTCAACAAAATTTTTAGTTACAATATTTATATAATAATAATAAATAATAATAGTAATAATAATAAAATGTATTTAATAAATTATTTAAATAAATTTATTCACAAATATTTAATCATGAAATATTGCCTTTTTTATATATTATTATTAATCATTGTTTAGTAGACTCATGGAAAATTAATTCATTCATCTTTAATAAGAGCTTTTTCAGCTTCCTTTCATCTAGCTTTAGCTTCTTCTTTAGCTAATTTTTTAGCTTCTTTTTGTCTAGTTGTTTCAGCTTTTTCTTCTTTTTGTTTAGCTTTTTTAATTTATTTTTAATCAAAACTTACATCTCTAGAAACTAACGTTTATTTAATTCGTAATATTTTTGCTCTACAAATAATCATCTTAATAGTAATAATTTTGTGATACAGCCATTTGTATTTTTTTAACAAAACATCGTCTAAATAAATAAATAATAAAAAATTAATTATAAGATATATATATAATTAAATAGTTAATTAACGTGTATTAAATATATTGAAAAGATAAAAAAAAAAAAAGGAAAAATAATTAATAATTTATAAGATTTTATTCACCAAAAAAAAAAATTTGTTTTGAATATGTATACAAAATTAGCATGAAGAAAAAAAGTACATGAGTAAAAGTCACGAAGTTGAAACAAAAAAATGATAGTTTAATAATAAATATACAGAATAAAAAAGAAATATTAAAAAAATCATGAAGTTAAAATAAAAAAATGATATAATAATGATATTGACAAAAAAAAAAAAATTGGTGATTTAATTATAATAATTAAGAACGAAAATATTTATTGATAGCCTCGTATATGACGTGAAATCTAAGGAACCAGTCTACAATTGGTGTTATTTTCTTAATACATTCAATTAAACGACGAAAAGATTTAGAATCTGATTTATCATGTAAAGGTGTAGAAAAATGTGGATCTCCTGTTTTTTGAAAAAATTGAGTTGACGATTTTATGTTAATGTCAAAAGTAATCCTAGATGGAATAGCAATTTTTTGTTCCATAATATTTCCAGTATCTGTTTGTCCTTTAGTTTCTGAAAAAAAGAAAAAAATATAAAATTAATTAATTAATTATCTAAATTATTACTATTAATTGTTGTTGGTATTTTAACATGTCCACGTTTTGTATAAAAACAATTATCACAAAGATTATAATTATCACATATTTTACATTTAAATCTTGAACCAGATATTGGTGATCAGCAACACCAACAGCAGCAGCAACAACAACAGCAGCAACAACAACATCAACAACAACAACAACAACAACAACAACAACAACAACAACAACAACAACAACAGCAGCAGCAACAACAACAACAAGCAAATCAAAATCATCAGCATTCAACAACAACATCAACACAATCATCTGGTACATCCAAACGTGGCAATGGTTCACAATCACACAGATCAAGATCAAGTCAACAAAGATCATCATCAGCATCACATCGTGTAACACCACCGTCATCTTCATCATCATCATCGTCGTCATCAGCAGTAGCAGCTGCAGCAGGATCACAACATATAACAAATCATTCTGGTATTCATACAACAGTTGCACATGTTAGTACAACATTATCACCACAATATTAACAATCACCAATGTCTGTAGCAGCAGCAACAGCACCACCACATCATGGTCATACACATTCACATAATATGGCTGTTATATCACAGGGTAATTATATGACAACAGTTACTGGACAAGGTTTTCCATCACAAAATGCATATGTTATACAACAATAACATTTTGTTGTATAATAATACTATGTTCACCACCATTTTCATTCATTTGAATATGAAATAATTTACCATCACTATATAATTGCCAAAGAAAAAAATGATATTTTATTGGATAAAGAATGTAAAAAAGAAGATGATAAAGAAATAATTGTTGCTGGAACAACAACAACAACACCACTAGTAACAACACCATCATTAACACGAAGAAGAGGTAAAGCAATATTAAATAAAACAAATGAATTAACAACAGTAGCAACAACCGTACTGAAACAAGAAAATTTAAAAGTTGAAAAACCAAAAAGAAAATACATGACAAGTTTAGCAAGATCATCATTAAATAAAAATGAAACAAGAAAATCACCACGTAATACATCAAAACAATTAACAATACCAGAAATGGTTAGTCAAAATTCAGCACGTAAAAAACTTGCTGAAGAAGAAAAGAAAAAGAAAATTGATAATAATAATAAAATAACTGATGAATTACCAGTTACAATTACAATTGAAAATGATATTGCAACAGCAAGCCCTGGTGAATATGAAGGTGGTGATGAAGATGATGGTGAAGAAGATGATGAAGATGTACCAAGATCAAAAACTATTAATAAATGTAGAAATATAACAAATAAATTAAAAAAATCACAGAAAAAAAATGATAAGTCAATTGAATCAATATCAGAAAAAATTAATTCTGAGCCTATTATTGAAACAGTAACTGAATCACAAAATATTATTATTGAAAAAGAAAAAGAAGAAGAAAAAAAAGAAGATATTCAAGAAAATATAATTAAAGAAAAAACACCTGAACCAATTAAAGTAACTCCAATATCTGATATAAATCAAGAAAAAAAATTAACTAAAAATGAATTACAAAATGTTAAAGAATCAAATGAACAAATGATAATTGAAGATATTTCTAAAATTTCTGATAAATTAGAAACACCACCAGCAGCACCACCACTATCATCATCACCACCCTCACCTCCAGCTTCACTACCACCACCACCACTACCACAATTAAATACACTTGAAGATATTGAAAAACCAGAAAAACAAATTGAAGAAATAAAAGAAATTGAAGAAATTAAAAAATCACAAGATATTGTAACAACAATACAACAAGTAGTATTACCAGAATTAAAAAAATCAACAGATGAAAATAATATTTACAAAGAAGTTAATATTAAAATTGATGATAAACAACAACACAATAATAATCAAGAACAACAAAATCAACAATCATTAATTGTACAAAATAATAATATTACTGATGATAAACAAAATTCACCTGAAAGTAATGATACAATAATACATTTGGATAATCCAGGTTCTGTTAAAAGAACACCACCTTCACAACCAGATTTACCATCAATGGGTGTTTATACACCTGATTCAACAACAAATTCAGTTCATTCATTGCATTATGCACAATGTGATTTAGATGTATCACAACTTGGTCTTGAATCACCAACATCAATTGCAAATGATTTAGCATCACAACATAGTTGTGAAAGACCACCAAGTGTATTACCAATAACAACTACAACAACAATAACAACAGCAATACCAACTCCAACACCACCAACACCAACAACATCAATAACAACACCACCACCTCCACCAACACACAACAACAACAACATTAATAATAACAACAATAATAATAATAATAATCAAATTAATAATAATAACAACAGCAACAACAATATTCACAATAATAATAATAGTCACAATAATAATAATAATAATAATAATAATAATAATAATAATAATAATAATAATAATAATAATATAATTGGTAATATTGTTGGATCACCATCAATACCATCATCATCAGTACAGTTATCAGCAATGCCACAATATGAATCGATACATTGTATACAGCATCCAGCGCATATAACAATGCATACAATGCATCAAACAATGCAAGGTTCAAGAATACCATCACAATCATTACATGGATCACATGGAAATCATTTAAATCATGGATCACATGTTACACATGGATCACATGGATCAGCTGTTTGTTTACCAATGCATTCGCCACAATCAATACCACAACAATGTCATACACCACAATCATTACCACAACAGTGTCATACACCACAGCCAATTATTCAAAGTCATACACCACAAACAATTCCTCAACAATGTCATACACCTCAACCTCATCCTCAAAGTCGTACACCACAACCAATACCACAACAATGTCATACACCTCAACCTCATCCACAAAGTCTAATCACAATCTGGTTGTGTTTATTAAAATTCAAAAGTTAATAAAATTACTTCCTTCTCACCTGATATTTTTTTGTGGCATAATTGTCTCCCAACTTGAGAAATCCAGGGGGTATTGGTGCATCGTTTTTGTCTCCCAATCACTGGAATGTGAATTATTTATTAATTATAATTGATATTATTGTAACTTATAATAAGTGTATTTTTATTTACCTAAATTTTCTCTTCCTTTACATTCAGTAAAAATTTTTCTCAACATTTTTTTTTTTTTTTTTTTAAAATCAATGTCTGCACTTTTAAACGGTACAACAACAACTAACGATATTTTCTTTTAATATTTGGGATTTCTGTCCGTTGATGACTCACGCTTTCTTTTGTTCACCAAAATTTCAAGTTTTTATATTTTATATTTATTTGTGTATTTTTATTTTTATCTATTTTTATAGAAATTAACAATTTCACAAACCGAACACAATACAAACAAAAAATAATTTTGATGTCAATATTATTATCATCATCAAATGAAAAAAATCTGAACGTTTCATATATACTGGTAGTCATGGTGCTACTGTTACAACTGGTGTTGATGATATTGGTGTTGCTGGTGTTGTTGGTATTGAAGTTTGTAATAATGATACAGATGATACAATATTTGTTGGTAAACCCATTTCAATAAGTTGTGTAATAATTGGATTTATATTATTATTATTATTATTATTTTGTCAACAATGTTTTTTTAGACTTGATGTCATTGATGCAATTGAATTATCAGATAACTGATATTATTATTTTGGTGTAACTGATACAGAATTACCTGTTTGATGAACTGGAATTTGTTGTAATTCAGAAGTATTTTAGCCATTTCTGGTAAACGTGAATAACGTGTTGCTTTAATATCTCGATTTGGTGTACGTGTCATTGCATCTAATGCTTTTGCTGCTTGTTTTGCACGTATTTTTTCAAGCAAAGCTGTTGGAATACCTTTTAATTTTTTATCAATTATTTTATGACAAGTTGGTGTTGCTGGTGGTGTATCAACAATACTTTCATTATTTTTATTTATTCCATCAACTGATGATGCTGTTGATGAATCATTTGCTGATTCTTGTTTTTCTTAGCTAAACGTTCAAGTGCTTCTTCCATTCTTGAATTACATCCAAAGTAATTTTTAGCTTTTTCTAAAAACAAACAAATTATCAATAAATTATTTAAAACAAAAAAAAAACATTCAAATTATTCAAAATTATTTAAATCTATTCTTTGAATTGCATCATAATGATTTAATTTAATTTTAAAACCATCATCAAATGCCAACATATTGTTATTTAAATAAATTATATGATACAACATTTTTTTAAATATTAATTTTTTTATAAATAATATGATAATTATATTTGCTTAATCATCAATATCATTTTTTTTTTTTTTGTTAAATATTTACATAAAAATTAAATTACCACATGAATGTTATTAATATTGTGCAATGAATTGTGTGTTAATAATTTTTTTTAAAATAAATTATTTATTATTTAATTATCTCGGTCACCTATATAATAATTTAAATTAAGATCATTAACATACCAAGGACATCTTGAGCTGAATGATGTTTTTGAATCATTGGTGGTTTTGGTAATTCAGCTTGTTCAATTTTACAACAACTTTCAACATCAAATTCTGGATGCCAACAATTTATTCTATCCTTTGATACAATCAGTGGTTGTTCTAAATTTAATAAAAAATTTTCATGCTCATCTTTAACACGATCTGTAAAATAAATTAAATTATAATAATTAATAAATATCTATAAATATATTAATTAAATTATTTTTAATTTTGTTATTTACCAATGAGAATATTATAAAATATTCTACGACGTTCAAGTTGTATTGTTGATGTCATATTTGAATCTTGTATTTTTGGAATTAAACAAAGATCATATTGTTCATGTTTTGATGATGAACAATCATATGTCTTGACTTTTTCTTGTATTCATAAAAATGCATCTGGATATATTTTATGTATTTGAGCAAGATGTTCAATTGATATATTACGTCTCAATAATTTTTGTATATGCTGGTACTTTTGATGGACTACTTTTAATTGGACTTGATGGTGCTTCTTTTGGTTCAAATAATAAACGACGTTGTGGACTTGCTGATGCTAATAAATGATTATTTTTAGTTGGTGTTTTCATTGGTGAACGAGCTATTTTTTGTGGACTGTAATTAAAAAATAAAAAAAAAATTATCAAAAATATTATTAAATATAAAATTTTATCATTAACATTACCTCAATGGTACTTCAAGTTCAATTTTTTCAAATTTTTTAATTTTTAATGGTTTTGATTCATCATCATCATCATCATCATCATCATCATCATCATCATCATCATCATCATCATCATCATCATCATCATCATCATCATCATCATCATTATTATTATTATTATCATCATGTTTATTTTTATCATTTAATAATGTATTTAATTTTTTATCTCATTCTTTAAAACGATCAATTCCAGCTTTAAGTTCAGCTAATCTTGATGATTTATTAATACGTTTTTTAATTTCAGCAAGACTCATTTCTTGTTAAGCTAATCTATCAATTAAATCTGTTGGTTTTTGTGGTGTTGTTGAACCAACAGATGTTTCTTCATCATTATTAATTTGTTGTTTTGTTGGTGTTTTATTTTTTCTTGGACTGGTTCTTTATTTACAATTTGTTCTGTATTATTTATTTTTGAAAATGAATCACGTATATCAGTTTGTCCTTCTTCAACAGACATTTTTCTTGTTTTAGTTGTACGTAAACGAGTTATCATTTTTGGTCTTGATGGCGATGATAATGCTGATAATCCAGATGATGATGATGATGGTGATGATGTTGATGTTAACGATAATGATTTAACTGTATCAAATCTTATATTACGAACAACTGATGGTCTTAATCTATCAATTGGTTTTAAATGATTAATATTTGTAACAAATTTTGTACTTGTTATTCCAGTTGGTTGTTTAACCTCACTTATTGTTGTTGCTGTTGCTGTTGTTGTTGTTGTTGTTGTTGTTGTTGTTGTTGTTGTTGTTGTTGTTGTTGTTGTTGTTGTTGTTGTTGTTGTTGTTGTTGAAGTTTTTTCATTATCTAAAATAAGTACTTTTGATTTACCACGTAGATCATCAGTTGCTCCTCTTTTTCTTGTATTAAAAAATGATGTTACTGAAGGCTGGGACATGATTGTTTAACTTTTTATATATATTGACTTGATGATGCAGTTGGAAATATATAATGTAAATTGCACACAATTTGTACTTATTGAGACAACAAATAATGCTTTAATTTATTAATAAATATTTCTCTTTTTTTTTTTTTTCAATTTATTTATCTGAGCAATCAAGCTATGAATAATTTTATCATTATTATATTTATAATTTTTTCATCAATGCCATGTTAATGATTTTTTATTTTTTTTATTTTTTGTCACACCCGAATGGAGCATCAATGTGCATCAATACCACATTAATATACAATACATGTACCTATATATATTTTTTTTTATATTATTTATCATCACACTCAAATGAACATGATGACTGTCAACTTGAAGAATATATTTTATATTTTTATTATTAAAATTAAATATGTGAATTTTAAGAACGAATAGCTTCTTTTTTTATTAACAAAAAATCCTAGTGTCAACAATAAACAAACACACAAATGTACACACACACACACGAAAACCTAGCGTCGGTTTTTTTTTTTTAATGGTTAATTCCATGGAGGTCTACAAGAAGCGTAAACTAGCTGATGGGTTAATTCCTAACGGCTGATTTTATTATTGTTATTTAAAAATGGCTGACAATGTATATAAATATATTTAGTTGACATTATTTACAAATGATGGCGTATGTTGATATTTCCAAATCTTTCAAAATTTTTTCCTTATAGCTACTTCAAGCAGTATGTACACTTGTCAGTTGTCACTGAATTAATTAATTAGATATTTAGATATCTCTCAAAGACAATACAACACGTAAGTCTACCAAATAATAGCTGTACCTGTAACATTAATATTTTCAATATATTAATTTATCATTATCAACAATCATTAAAAAATATATTAACAAATTCAACTGCTTTAACAATAATAATAATTTTCATTGTTATCTATAAATTATTTATTGTTTTTTTTTTGTTTTTTAAATGACACATCAACATAACAACTTGATAATTAAACAAAAAACAATCGTTAACAATTAATATTATCATTATTTTTTTATTTTTTAAATTATTCATTTGTTTTATCATCAAATCATCAAAAAATATTTTTAACAAAATACATAACCTATTTATTATTATCAATTTATTATTAATAAAATTGTTGTATATAAAATTAATTAAAAAAATAAAATAAATAATGTGTATAATAAAATATTTATTGAGTGAAGCAACTAGAATGTTCTTGACAATTCCACCAATGAATTTATTAATTGGAAATAATGATGTTAGATTTAATTGCAAAGCTTCAATTGAATCAGGTGATATGATATCATTTTTTTATTATCAATATTTTACTGATAAAGAAATCATCAATAAAATCAAATAAATTTACAATATTTTTTAGTCAATTAAATTATTAATTGTAAGCTTTGCTTTTTTTTAAATATTGATAATGTTATGATAAATGTTCTTAGAATAAAATCCAATATGGGTTCTTCAGTTTCCAGCACAGCTAGAAGAGTCATAATGCCAGCAGCCAAGGAATTCGTTGAGAATGCTATTGCAGCAGATACTGTTGTTATATTTTCAAAAACCAGTTGTCCATATTGTAAAATGGCTAAAGAGGTAATTGATTATAATATTTATGAAATAATATTATTTATAAATATATATTATATATATTATTTTTGTTATTTAGGTTTTTGATAAATTAAATCAAGCTTACAAGGCAATTGAACTCAATGAAAGAAAAGATTGTGATGAAATACAAGATGTACTTTTGGAAATGACTGGTGCAAGATCTGTACCAAGAGTATTCATCAAGGGTGAATGTATTGGAGGTGGTACTGATTGTAAAAAAATGTTTGACAATGGTGAATTACAAAAGAAATTGTAATTCAAAGTCTTCAAAAAAATTATTCAAATGCAACATGAGAATCACACCAAATGAAAATCTTTAATGAAATATTTAATCAATAATTGATGGAAAACGTATTTATGTACTTTATAACTTGTTTTCTTTTTCTATTAGTCAAATTGTTTTTTGCATTTTGAATCCAATCATTGTCAATGGTAAATTATACAAATTATTTACTTTTTTTTTTTTTTTTTGAATTTTCTTTTGTAAAAAATAAAAAATTAAATACGTAATTAAATTAATTTCAAGTTATTTCATGTTATTATGTGTTGATCATTTTATTGCTATACTGTTATCTTTATCCAACATTTATCCTAAAATGGTGGATTAATTTTCAGTTAAAATACTTGATATTATTGAAGAAACAATATCAACATTGTTCTACTATTTAGAACTTCATTTATAGAAATTAGTTACAATTTTATCATCAATTATCACTACCACTTGCAATGGTACATGCAATTGATGCTGAAAAAAAGTATAACACATGAAAATAATTCAATTATTAAATTTAAAGTTGTTGATTTTGCTTCTGCTGTTAGTTGGGATAGTAGTGCTGTTAAAAATCATTTGAAAAATAAAAAAAAATAATCAATTTTCAAAAATTTTTATTTTATAATTATTTATTTTTACCATTGAATTTTCCATTGACTCTCAGGTTTACAATTTTTTTTAAAATTTTCACCACCACAAAAACTATTAAATGTTGTACTCACTGGAAATCCAATTATTTCACGTTCTTCTTGAATTCTAAATGTAAATGTTGATTCTTGAGTTCCAACAAAATACCTTTATAAAAATGATAACAAAATAATTATCAATCAAAAATTATTTGTTTATTTATTTTTTTTTTATTTATAAATTAAAAATACCTTGAATGAGAACAAATTATTTGATCAATAATTGCAACTCCACCATCTTTTATTTTTTTTAATTCATCATTCGTTGGTGTGTATTTAAATACTTTGTACTTTGATAGTAAATTTTTTAATTTATCAAATTCTAAATAAAATAAATAGATAAATTAATAATAATATTTTTATATTTAACAATATTATAATGAATAATTTAAAAAATATATTATATAATATACCTTGACTATCAGCATCTGTTGCAATAAATATTTTTTCAAGATTAAATTTTTTCATTTTATCATCTAATTGTGATGCTGCATTAATTAATGATGGTACATAATTACTATGACCATTTACAAAATCACGTCGACGAAGATGAGCTGCTAAATATGGACCACCAATTGAATTTCTTTGTTCCTATTGATAAAAATTAATATTAAATTAAATTGATAAATTATTTTCATTTACATTTAGGTATATACTTTTTCATTTTGCCAATTAGATGGTCTTATTGTGTTGTCATTATCATCAGTTGAATTTAAATATTTTTTACGATAATTTTTAGCAATTTTAACAAGATATTTATTGTAACGCATACTTCTTCTTGCTTGCCAATAATATTTTGATCCATAATTATCATGAAGTGGAATTTCCATGTGATCAAACATAAATGTTCTAAATAAATAAATTTTTTAAATTAACAAAAAATAATAATTTAATAATTTATGTAATTTTTTTTGATGTCTTACTTGTATAAATCTGGTTGTAAATTTTTCTTTAAATCAGACATTGATCCAAGAAATGTAACACAATCAAATTTATTAGCAGATATATTTTGGTATCCCCAAAAATTACCAATATATTTATTATTATTATTTTTTTTATATCCAATATGATTATTGTTACAATTTTCAATTATATTTTTTTCTTGAAAATCACCACTATCAAACATTTTTGGATCAAATTGTAAATAATAAATTCTATCTATTATTGTCATTTTATTTTCAGATTTATATTCTGTAAATTTAAATAATTTTATTATAAAATTAATAATTAAATCATATTTTATATTTAAAAATAATTTACCTTTTAAAAATTTATACATTTCAATGACTGGTATGAATTTATTTAAACTTTCAATATCAAAAAACAGACTCCATGGTATTTTTGATTGATCACCAATATTCTGGCTTCTCCAGTGATATGATTTACCTAAATATTAAATAATTTTAATATAATTTTTATTGCAATTTAAATATAATAATAATAACAATAATTACCCCATGGTGGTAAAACTAAAATCCATTTAAATTTATCATTAGATTTATTTAATTTATTTATAAAAACTGCAACTCTAACATAAACATCTCTTCTTAGATTAAATCCTTCTGGTGGATTAACGTCATACAAAATATATCTAAATATAAACAATTATATTATTAAATAAATATTATTAATTATTATCTTATTTAAATTTGTATATTTTTAAACCTTTTTTTATCAGACAAGTATTTGTTTTCACTACATTTGTCTAATGATTTATCATTATTTGTTGCTTCACAATATCCAGGGTCATCAAATCCAGCAACAATAACAATACTAATTAAAAATAAATATAAAAAAATATTATAAAAATTATATAAAAACATTGTTTTTTCCTATATCTAATAAATTTGCTAAATAATTTTTACATATATGTATATTATCTAATATTGTAAACAATAATTGTCAATATGTCATGTTTTGTTGTTTGTGTTTATCAACAACAAACTTGAGCTTTGAAAATATATTTAAAGGTAGCAGCACAATCTTATCATAAAAAAAAATTGGCTTAATATATTTTGTAAATATATGACAATTAATTTATAAATAATTATAATAAATTATAGTGTATATGACTTTATTGAATAACAATTTAAATGTTTTTTTTTTTTTTGATTTTTATTTTAATAAATTTATTACATAGTTTTATTGAAACAATAAAAATATAACATGATTCTGATTATAAGATATTGTTTATTAACTGATTTTTTTATTTTATTGTTGTTATGATGGCATAAAAATAAAAAATAAATGATTACATTGAAAAAAAAATAAAGATAATATTAAAAAATTATCTTCTATCAGTTTTTCCAACACCTCTCTTGCCAGCAAAAAGATGACGAGGCATTTTGGTACCAATAAAACGATCAGCTTCACCTTTAAGACCTTTTTTGGCAACCTTCTTTTTAATAGCTTTGTGGGCAACCTTTTTGAGTTTATCTTGCATCTGTAATTATCAAAATAAAAAAAAAAAAACAAACATTTAATAAATAAAATAAATATTTTAAAAGTTTTAAATAAATAAAATTAAATATAAAAATATAATTACAGCAAAATCTTTGACACCCATTTCATCACGAGCTGGTCTTGATGAACTACGTCCACGTGAATGTGATACAACTGATTCAACACGAAGACGTTTTCTATCTGGTCCAGATGCTGATCTAGAACGTCCACGTGTTTTAGTAAAATGAGCATTTTCAGTATCATTCATATCAACACCAAGTTTTTCCATTTGTTCCTTTAGTCTTGTTACTGATCTTCCACGTACTTGTGAAGCAGCAGTACGTGGCATATGTGGTTTTGTTGATTGTTTATTAACACGTGATTCTTTTAAAGCAATTATTTTAACTTCACTAATTTCTTTAGCAAGACTTTGTATATCTTTCATTGTTTGTGTTAATTCTGGTACTTTATAATCATATATACCACTTTGAGTTCTTAAATCTTCTTCTTGTTCTAATTCATTTAATTTTTGAAGTATATCAGCATCAATATAATCAGCAATATTATGTCCTTCCCACATTTCTGGTATATTATCATATTTTTGATCACCATCAATATCATAATTTTTTTTAAGATCAAGTACATAATCATCACCTTGTTCTTCTTCAATTTCACGTTCTAATTTACGTTTATTTGTATTTTTATTTTCTTCTTCTTGTTGTTGTTGTTGTTGTTGTTGTTTTGATTGATTTTTTTTCTTTTGTTTTTCAGCAATAATTTGTTTTTGAGCAAGTACACTATCTGGTATACATGCTGGACGTAATTTTTGATCACGTGGTGCTGGTAATGCAACATGTAAACGATTTAATAAACCATCAACTTTTTTATTTTTAATTTTTTGATCAACACGATATGATAATAAACGTTTACATGCTTCATTTTTAACAGTCATAACAGTATTATTATACATATAACCAGGACTATCAGGATCAGTTTCATCATTTGAACCAACAGTACTCATTTCAATAATTGGTACTTTATTATTATCCATTAAATCTTCAATTGCTTTACGTTTATCATCATTTAAATCTTTCATACTAATAACATCAATTTTATTAGCAACAACAATTAATGGTTTATCATTAAATAATGGTTTAATTGATTGAAATAATTTAACTTGTTCTTCAATAGTATGACCACATTGTTCAGATAAATCACAAAAATATAATATTGCTGCACGTAAATGTGCAAGTGCTGTTATTGCTTGCATTTCAATAACATTACGATCTTCAAGTGAATGATCTAATATACCTGGTGTATCAATAACTTGATATCTATTATATTTATATTCAGTATGTCCAACATATAATGATTTTGTTGTAAATGCATATGGTTGTACTTCAACATCAGCTTTTGTTATTTTATTAATAAAACTACTTTTACCAACATTTGGAAAACCACAAATAATAATTGTACCAGTATATGGATCAATACTTGGTAAACGAGCTAAATGTTGACGTACTTGTTCTAAATATGTTAAATTTGATGCTTGACGTTTCATTATTGTTGCCATACGACCAAGTGCTGCTTTTTTTAATTGTTTACAACGATATAATGAATCACCATATTTTAATAATCTAACATAATCTTTAGCAACATTATCAATTAAATGTCTTGCTGTATTTGTTTGTCCAAGAGCTAATTTATAATGATCTTTATCATAAAGTACATTCATTAAATCAGCATAAAATGGATGTACATCATCAAGTTTTGGAAATTCTTGTATTATTTGTGATAAACGATCATGAAATGTTTGTTGAGTAAATTTTACTTTTCTTGTATAAAATGCACGTATACGTGATATTTTATAATTTTGATGTACAACTGTTGGTGTTTTTCTTTGAGTTTTTGATAATGTTATATCAATAAATTCCTAAATTATAAATGAAAATTAAAAAAAAAAAAACAATTATTAATTAGTTTAATTAATTTAATTATTATTAAAACATGTGCTTATTTAAAATTATAACCCTCAAATTTTATTATTTACCTTTGCTGTGGGAACCACTGTTATTCTTTTAAAATTATACATTGCCACCATTTTGACGTATTATTTATTTCAATATTTTATTTACTTGATTTATTAATTAATTATTATTAATTGTATATTTAATATGTAATATTTAATAAGAAATAAATATATTTTTTTATTATTCCACGTGTTTGGATGATCAGCGAGCTGATCCCAAACCAAGTAAATTTATCTACTCGAGTTTCAATATGGCTACTTCGAGACAAAAAGCGCAGCCAATAAAAAAAAAAAAAAAAATCAGTCTTGCAACTTAAAAAAAAAAAAAGCGGTAAATTCAAAATGACAAATTATTTTTTTTTCTAAAATTATAAAATTATTTTTATTTATTTTTTTTAATTATTAAAAAATTTTTCTCAAAATTAAAATAACAATTTTATTTACAAATTTTATTTATTTCTAAATTTTTCTTCAATTTCATGATTTGTTTTTCCTCTTGTTTCTGGTAAAAATAATGCAATAAATATTGTTGCAATAATTGATATTAAACAATAAATACAAAGTGTTGTTATCATTCCAATATCAATCAATGAAGGATAAATTTGTATTGTTAAAAAATTAAAAAATCCACCAAGACATGTTGTTAATGGTCCTAAAATATTAACATATTTTGTTGGATATAATTCACCAAGTAATGACCATGGAATTGCAGCAAATCCAAATTGTCCAGTCATCTATAAAATTTAAATAATTTAATTTTTAAAAAATAAAAAAAAAAAAACAAATAAAAACTTACAACAAATGTAAATAGACAAATTATTGGAATACTTGTATAATTTTCATAATTATTTTTAATAAATTTTAAATAAATTATTAATAAAGCCAATGAAATACTCATTCCAATACCAGAAATTAAAGATATTGGTCTTGTTCCAATTCTAAAATATAAAAAATTAATAATAATTTAAAATAAATAAATTTATTAATTATAATATTTAATTTAATATTAATATACTTTGTACTCATTAAAACAAGTATCAGTGATGAAATAATTTGTAGTATTCCAATTAATGCTGTTATTAAAAATGGATCAGCAATAACACCACTTTTTTCAACAAAATCAACAGCATATGCAGTTATATCAGATATACCACAAAATTGTTGAAATAAAAAATATGTATTTAATATAATAAATGGTTTCCAAACATCTGGTTTTTTAGATGTTTTTAAAATTTTTCTAATTATAATAAATAAACGTTGATACAATGTTGTATTTGATGTTGATGATAAATCAATTGTTTTTTCATTATTTTTATTTAATTCAATATTATTAATGTCATTAAAAATACTATGTATTGGTTCAATTATAATTTTTTTATTATAATCAATCATTTTTTTAAATTCATTATTAAATTCATCTGTTTCAATTGTTAAACCACGAATTTTAAATAATGATTTTTTAGCTTTTTCTTCATTTCCTTTGTGTAAAAGCCACATTGGACTTTCTGGAATAAATATTGTAATACATATTGCTGATATTGCTGGTATTAAAGCTGCTAAATATGCAATCAATCTCCAATTATTCTGAAAAAAAATATATAAATTTAAATTTTTTTTGTTTTTTTTTTTTTAAACAGTTAGCTTGTTTATTTTAATTTTTAAATATTAAATATATTTTACTAACAGGTATTATAAAACCCAGTAAATAAATCATCATGACACCAGTTGAAAATGTAAAATTTGATGAAGTTGTCATAATTATTCTGTGTTGTGGTAATGAAATTTCAGCAAGATAAACAATTGTTGGTGTTGATACAACACCAGTTGAAAAACCTGATTTAATAATAAATTATAAAAATTACATAAAGACAAGAATTCAATTAATTTAAATAAATAATTATATAATAATATAAAATTAATTGTAAAACCTGTTATAAATCTTCCAATTAAAAGTTGTGGAATATTATAACTTGTTGCAATAACAATCCAACCAAAGACTAACAAATATCATTGAAAATTTTCTTCCAGTTTTCATTATAATACCACAAAATAAACATCCAATTAAATTTGCAATTGCTATTATTGATGCTATATTTACAAAATAAAAATTAAATCAATAAATAATTTATAAATAAATAATTTTTGATTATTTAATTTACCAAACCAAGTTGATACTTGTTCATTATCATATAAATAATTTGATCCAATTGTTTCAGTATTATTGCTAGTTAATACTGGAAGTGCAACTGATGAATAACCAATATTCATTCCAGGACCAATCATACCAATCATTGCATGAAATCCATAAAAAAACTGTAAAAAAAAAAAAACGAAATTAATTGAACTTTTTTATTTTTTAATTACAGCAATTATTTATTTTTATATTAATTAATTATAAATGATTATTTATTTATTATTTTATAAATATATTATCTTATTTTCTTATATTTTTTAATTAATTCATTGTGATAAAAAAAATGTTAATATTAATAATTATCACATTTGTAAATATATTATCATTTATCATTGATAATAAATTATAAATTTATTATTATTATCTTTTTAAAATCCATTATTGTCAAATTAATTATATGGATAATAATTTTATACATTTATTTATTTAATTTAATTTTTTCAAAAATCAATAAAAGTATCAACTTTGTAAAAAAATATATGGTGTTTGTGTGGTCAACTTTATTAACAACACATTGATGAAGAAGTCTTAAAAAAATTCATAAAAAAATAAAATAAAATATGCCACTAGTAATACCGGTTCATTATTTATCATTTATATATAAAGAAAATTAAATATTTTTTATGAAAAATTTATTTATAAATATAAAAACTTACTTCATAAAAAATTGTTCGATCAGAATATTCCATTTTAACACTCATTTGTAAAATAAAACAAAAAAATATTATCAATAGTTTAAACAAATTTTTTTCAATATTATTTAAATAATATATATTTTGTTTTATTGGTTTTTTTTTTGTTTTTATTTTTAAAAATTATTTTTCAAAAATTTGTATGATTTATCACGATGTTGTCATGTACACGTTTGTCTGACGACTAAAAGTACTTATCGACTTATCACATGCAAAATAATTTTATTTATATTTATATTTTCATACATATATTTATTATTTATTGTTTGATATACATAATTTAAGTATAATAACATTTTTAAGATTATTTTTATTAATATAATATATTTAACACTTATTATTGAGTTAATAAATTTAAATTAATTATCATAATTATATTTGAATGATATTTTTTTATTATGAGATAATGGACTATAATTTTTTTGAATGATATATACATTTAAATATAGATCATTATTTTATTTCATTGTCATTAATATTGTTTATATGTTTTTTTTTTATCATTTAAATATAATGATATTATCAGAAAGAAAAAATATAATTGTTTTTTTTTCTTTGATAAACAATTGTGGGTATTTAAATTTGACAAGTGAAAAAAGTAATAAATTATAAAATAAGATTGATTTATAAAATTATTGTCAAAATAAAAATTAAATTTAGGTAAATAAATTGAATGAATAAATTTATTATTCATTTAAAAAATTTATATCAATGATTGGCTTTGTTTTAAATTTCAGGAAAAAAATTAAATTTATTTTAAATATTTAAATAATATATAGCAATTTTAATTGTTTAATTTTTTTTTTGTTTCATAAAATTAATTACAAATATATAATTCTGCTAATCCAATTTAATCGACTTTAAAAATATTTATGAGTTTAAATACCTGTCTGACTATGAGTTATTAATCTGGTCGGTTAATGTCAAATGTTCTTTGTCAACTTTTTGAATAATTAAAATAAATTAATAAATTAATTTATATAAACATCAAAATAATAATTAAACATTAATTTTATTTGTTACTTTTTGCTAAATATTTTAATTAAACAATCTTTAAATTACAAGCAAAAAATAATATTATTTACAAGCAATTAAATTGAAAAAAAATCACTCAAAAAAATTAAAATTAAAATGTAAAAAAAGTTTTAAAAATTTGAAATATTATTTTAAGAAAACAAACTTATCAACTGAATTATTAAACAAAAAAATTTAATCAACAGATGCAAAATTAGTACTCTACCAAAATGTTTAATAAATAAATTGATAATTAATTAAAATTAAATTTAAAAAAAAAATTGAATCAAAGTTTAATTTAAAGAAAAAAAAAAAGTTTAATTTAAAATAATTATGTATTGTTAATTAGCAATGATAAAAATTACCTAATTATTTTTTGTAAAGATGAACATATCATTGTGATTGTTTGATTATTTAATTTTTTAATTTTATATTTTATAGAATTTTATCATAAATTATCTGACTCAATTCTTTGATTATAATTTGTCAGTTGATAACTAAATCTTGTGCCATTCGAATCTCCCACTTGGAATTTATTTACAAACACAACATTGAACAAGATAAAATCATTTTTTTAATAATCATCTTTATTTATAATATTAAGAGTTTACAACTTTCGATTGACTCTGAAATGAAACACAGTCTTTATCAATATTTGATGAGAGACACTTCTGTCTCTTTATCTCAGTAACATTATTTTTCTTTTTTTTTATATTTTTTTGTTAATAAAAAAAATTAATTTAATTACTTTATAAACATATAATGAGTAAAATAATAATAATTAAATTATTTTTTTAATAAAATTTTTTGATAGTTAATATTATACGATAATTTATCAGACGTTAATTTAATTTAATTAGTGTAATTTTATTATTTTTTTTTAATTAAATAAATAATATGATTAATGAACAAATGGAAAGTTTAGAAATGAAGGTAAATTATTATTTATTTTATTTTGTTAACTTAAAAATTGTATATAATTATTTTTAATTTATATTTCATCTTTTTTTTTTTTTATTTTAAATATATAATTAAAATATTTAAATGATGAATAATTAAATATAACAAAGTCTATTGTTAAAATGACAAGTGTTTAAAACTTCCGGATTTATATTTATAAATTCTTTGTCATTTGTAAGATTTATAAATTTAAATTGCATAATATTATATCTGTCATATTTATATATATTAATTCAAACATTGATTGAATGATTTAATTTATTCAAAGATTTTTCTATTTAAAAAATATTATTAAATATTTATTTAATTTTTAATTTAATTAGGTTGAACCAAGTTCACTGGATGAAATTAAAATCCAACGAAGAAATGGATTAATTTATCAGGTGAGTTTATTTAAAATTATATTTGTTTATATTCAACTGAAAGTTGCTTGATTAAAAAAATTTTTGGTGATATTTTTTTTATTTTATTTAAATTTTAAAAACAAACTTTTAAAAGGTGAATTGTTGTTGTTATTATTAACTTGATTAGAGTCTTTGTTTTTCAATAATTTTAATTTATATATTATAAATTTTATATTTTTTTTTTTGTGATATCTTGGGATTGTTAAGTTTATGACTTTTTAACGCTTATCTTGTTGTGAATTAACTGTGACCTCGTCTTACCCTCTGACAATATTAATAAATAAATAAAAATATTATATAAATTTAATATTTTTGAAAGTTAATTTGATGATACAACTAGATGAAAGTTATTTTTTGAAAGTTAAATTTTTGTTTTTGTAATGGCTTTATTTTTTTTTGTCAAGGTCAGTTTTATTTAAATTTTTTTTGACTATTATATATTTTGTAAGAATAAAATTATAATTTTATAAATTTTGTTATGAAAATGATTATATTACTAAATGTTTGATGATATTTTAAATAATTAATGATAAATAATATCTATGTCATTGCTGATAAACAAGTTGAGGAATATTTAACGTCGATTATAAAAAAAGAAATGTTAACTTGATCTTTTTCAGATGTCTATGAGTCTTTTTGCAACATTTTCAGTACTTGGACCAGCAATGGGATTTGGATACAGTGCTGTTATTATTCCAACATTGAGAAAAGGTCTTGGTGATTTACCAATTGATGCTAATCAAGAATCTTGGATTGGTAATTTAAAATTAAAAAAAACAAAACACTATTTAATATAATTAATAGATTACTAATATTATTTTGATGCTATTTACTGAATGATAATTTTAGCAAGTGCAGCAGCAATTGGTATACCAATTGGTTGTATATTGTCAAGTTTTATAATGAGAAAAGGAAGAAGAATGAGTTTATTAACAACATCAACATTTTCATTGATTGGTTGGTTTTTAATATACATATCAACAAATTATGAGAAATTAATTGTTGGTAGAATTATTGGTGGTATTGCAACTGGTCTTGCATCAGTACCAGCAACAGTATATACTGCTGAAGTTGCTGAACCAGCATGGCGTAGTACTATGGTTACATGGAGCAGTATTGCAATTGCACTTGGTATATTAATTGTCTACATATTTGGTTATTTTATTCAGGTAATTAATCATTACATAATAATTTATTATTTCTTTATTTTTTAATTTTAACTTGATTGATTTTAATTTTGAAATCTGTTACTAAAATGCAAATGTTTAAATTGATGATTATTATTACTTTTTTTTTTTTTTTTTTTGACAAATATATAAACGAGTAATAAAAGAAAAAATCGAGTATCTCTTTACTTATTATATTTGCTTAATAAAAATTCAAAATTTTTTCAAAAAAAAAAAATTCAAATACCTCTTCGGTCATTATATTTGCCTAATAAAAATTCAAAATTTAAAAAAAAAAAAAAATTCAAATACCTCTTCATCATTATATTTGCCTAATAAAAATTCAAAATTTTTTCAAAAAAAAAAAATTCAAATACCTCTTCACTTATTATATTTGCCTAATAAAAATTCAAAATTTTTTCAAAAAAAAAAAAAAAAATACCTCTTCACTTATTATATTTGCCTAATAAAAATTCAAAATTTTTTCGAAAAAAAAAATTCGAATACCTCTTCACTTATTATATTGGCCTAATAAAAATTCAAAATTTTTTTCAGAAAAAAAAAAAATTCAAATACCTCCTCAGTCATTATATTTGCCTAATAGAAATTCAAAATAAGATAACTAAAAATTTTTTTTAAAAAGTTTTAAA
The DNA here is from genome assembly GCA_011426435.1 of Lysiphlebus fabarum. NCBI lineage: Eukaryota > Metazoa > Arthropoda > Insecta > Hymenoptera > Braconidae > Lysiphlebus > Lysiphlebus fabarum. The sequence continues at coordinate 207,985 of WSYQ01001097.1, forward strand.
TGTGTTACTGTCGATATCTCGAAAAATATTGATCCTAAAAAAAAAGTATAAAGCAATTTGGAAACCTCTTTTCGAGATCTAGAATATCGATATATCTCGAAATTTTTTCGATATATATTTCGATAAGTTACTATCGATATATCGAAAAATATCGATCTTAGAAAAAATGTATGAATCGATTTAAAATCGTCTTTTTGAGACAAAAAATATCGATATATCTCGAAATTTTTTCGATACATTTTTCGATAAGTTAATATCGATATATCGAAAAATATCGAACCTAGAAAAAAAGTATGAATCGATTTGGAATCGTCTTTTCGAGACATAAAATTTCGATATATCTCGAAATTTTTTCGATACATTTTTCGATAAGTTACTATCGATATATCGAAAAATATCGATCCTAGAAAAAATGTATAAATCGATTTTGAATCGTCTTTTCGAGGCCTAAAAGATCGATATATCTCGAAATTTTTTCGATACATTTTTCGATAAGTTACTATCGATATATCGAAAAATATCGATCCTAGAAAAAATGTATAAATCGATTTTAAATCGTCTTTTCGAGGCCTAAAAGATCGATATATCTCGAAATTTTTTCGATACATTTTTCGATAAGTTACTATCGATATATCGAAAAATATCGATCCTAGAAAAAATGTATAAATCGATTTTAAATCGTCTTTTCGAGGCCTAAAAGATCGATATATCTCGAAATTTCTTCGATACATTTTTCGATAAGTTACTATCTATATATCGAAAAATATCGATCCTAGAAAAAATGTATAAATCGATTTTAAATCGTCTTTTCGAAGCCTAAAAGATCGATATATCTCGAAATTTTTTCGATATATATTTCGATAAGTTACTATCGATATATCGAAAAATATCGAACCTAGAAAAAATGTATAAATCGATTTTGAATCGTCTTTTCGAGACATAAAATTTCGATATATCTCAAAATTTGTTCGATATATATTTCGATAAGTTACTATCGATATATCGAAAAATATCGAACCTAGAAAAAATGTATGAATCGATTTTGAATCGCCTTTTCGAGACATAAAATTTCGATATATCTCGAAATTTGTTCGATATATATTTCGATAAGTTACTATCGATATATCGAAAAATATCGAACCTAGAAAAAATGTGTAAATAGATTTGAAATCGTCTTTTTGAGGCCTAAAAGATCGATATATCTCGAAATTTTTTTGATACATTTTTCGATAAGTTACTATCGATGTATCGAAAAATATCGATTCTAGAAAAAAAGTATATATCGCCTCGAATACCTCTCTTCAAGCCCTACAACCCTGATGTAACTAAAAATTTTTTCGGAAAAAATTTCGATGAATTATTTCAGTTGAAAAAAAATTCGAATACCTCTTCACTTATTATATTTGCCTAATGAAATTTCAAAATTTTTTCAAAAAAAAAAAAAAATTCAAATACCTCTTCACTTATTATATTTGCCTAATAAAAATTCAAAATTTTTTCAAAAAAAAAAAAATCGAATACCTCTTCACTTATTATATTTGCCTATTAAAAATTTAAAATTTTTTAAAAAAAAAATTTGAATACCTCTTCAGTCATTATATTTGCCTAATAAAAATTCAAAATTTTTTCAAAAAAAAAAAAATTCAAATACCTCTTCACTTATTATATTTGCCTAATAAAAATTCAAAATTTTTTCAAAAAAAAAAAATTCAAATACCTCTTCACTTATTATATTTGCCTAATAAAAATTCAAAATTTTTTCAAAAAAAAAAAATTCGAATACCTCTTCACTTATATATTTGCCTAATAAAAATTCAAAATTTTTTCAGAAAAAAAAAAATTTGAATACCTCTTCAGTCATTATATTTGCCTAATAAAAATTCAAAATTTTTTCAAAAAAAAAAAAAAAATATCGAATACCTCTTCGATCATTATATTCGCCTGATACGAAATCAAAATCCTGTTATATTTGAAATTTTTTACTTTTACTAAAAATGAAAAATTCTCCGGTAAAATTCTGAATTATAACAGGATAATAGAACAGGAAAAGAGGTATTTAGAAGAGGTCATCTACTATTAAAGAAATCCTGAAAAATTCAAACCAATTAGATTACGAATAAAATGCGATCAAGTGTTACTAGGATTAAGATGCAAGAAATAATTAAAAAACAAAATATAATTATAAACTATAATATAATAAATGTATTATTTATTTATTTTGATTATAGGAAAATTGGAGATTGATAGCATTAATGTGTGGTCTATTTCCAGCAACTTCAATTATTTTAACATTATTATCAATACCAGAATCACCAATGTGGTTACGTGATCATGGTCGTATTGATGAAGCTAAAATAATTATGAAAAAATTTCGTGGTATACCAAAATACAAACAAATAACAACTGAAGTTACAGCTGAATTATTAAATTCAAATCAACAACAACTAGTACAACAACAACGTTTAATAAATAATAGAAAAAAATCATTAGTTGATAATTTAAAAAAACGTAGTTCATTACAACCATTTATAATAATGCTTATATATTTTTTTTTTCAACAATTTTCTGGTATATTTGTTATTGTTTATTATGCTGTTAATATAACAAGTGAAGCTGGAATGAAAATTGATCCATTTATTGGTGCAATATTAATTGGTTTAACAAGATTAATTGGTGCTATTTTGGTATCATGTGCATCAAAAAAATGGGGAAGACGAGTACCATCAATTGTATCTGGTACTGGAATGACAATATTTATGAGTATATTATCATTATATTTATTTTTAAAAGATAAAAATTATAAAATTAATGATCATGGTATTGTACCAGCAGTTTGTATTATGTCATATATATTTATGAGTACAATTGGATTTTTATGTTTACCATTTGCAATGGTTGGTGAAATATATCCAGCAAAAGTTAAAGATGTATTATCTGGTTTAACAACATGTATTGCATATATATTTAGTTTTATAACAATTAAAATTTATCCAAATATGATTAATATTATGGGTAAACATGGTGTATTTTTTTTTTATGCATTAATGTCATTATTAGGTACAATATTTGTTATTTTATTTTTACCAGAAACTAAAGGTAAAACACTCAATGAAATTGATCAATTATTTTCAATTAAAAGAAATAAACAGCATGATATTATTGATGAAGAAAAAATTATTCCATTAAATGATGATAATAACAATAATAATAATAATCATAATATAACAATTGTATCAGAAAAAAGATCATTTTAATTTTAATTTATATTAGTTGAAATTTTTAAATTAAAATATATCTATATCTTTATGTTAATTTAATTTAATTTTTTTTTTTTATAATAAGTAAATAAATATTTAAATAAATTTATTCAGTGTTTAATTTTATTGTCTGTTTTTTTTTTTTTTTATATATGATTTAATGAAATATTTATTTGCCAGTCAAGTAAAATTAATTTAAAAAAAAAAAAAACTATAAATTTATTAAATAAAAGCCAAATTAAATAATTAAATAATCATATAAGTTATTAATCAAATGTAATTAATTATTATTTATCAAAAAAAATAAAAAACAAAAAATAAATATATCAAAATAAAAAAGGGCATTTAAATTTCCGAGAAAAGAAAGGTCGTACAAATTGCGGAGGAAGAATTGGCATTTAAATTTCCGAGAAAAAAAAGGGGACATAAATTTCAAAAGGGCATTTAAATTTCTTGGAATTAAAAAATGATATTAATATTTTTATTTATTTTTTTTTCCAAGAAATTTAACTGGGTTAATTCAATTATAAAAAATAGAAGGAATTTATTCCTGGAAAAAGTTTTTTAAATTTTATTTTATTTAAAAATAAATATTTACATTTTTTTTTTTTTTTTTTTTTTAATTCTTTAATATATATTTATGCTTTAATTAAATTGAAATAAAATATATATATGATATTTATAATGACAGTAAATAATTTAAATTATAATAACATTTATAACATTATAAAATTTTATTTTGTTATTTTTTTTTTATAATATTAATATTTTATTATAAAGTATTTATTTAGTCACCTTATCAACGAAAAAGAATTTATATATATATTCTTTTAATATTTTTTTTGTCATAAAATATTATCTATATTTTTATTATTATTATGATAGACTATTTTAGCTTTTAATATACACCTCATCAAATTGACTTTAGACGTCAAAGCAATCAAGTCTTTTACAAGCTTATTTTGATAATTATAAAATAATCTAAAAAAATCATGAAAAAATTTTTATTATTAATTTTTTATTGGATAAATTTATGTGATTTATTAACTGCAAATTATATTTTACAAAATAAAATTGGTAAGACAAATATAAATATTTATAAACATAAAAATATATTTAAAATTTATTATTATTAATTTTGTGATAGATGATCAGAAAACAATTGTTAATGAATGTAATTTGACTAATGAATTGAGTAAAACTATAAGTATTTTATCAACAAATGGTGTTACTGATAGCTGTTCATATTTTATCTCAACTTCAACAACAGAGGCTGATGATTTTAGAATTCGAATGACAATTGAAAAAAATGAAAATGTATGTGAAACTGGAATTCAATATGTAGATCCTCAAAATCCACAAATAGTTTCACTAAAGGATGATGCTTCAGTTATTTGTTCATTTAAAATTTATCCAAATATTATAGCAAAATTGGAAAAAAAACATTCCAGAGGTTTTAAATATTTAGGAAAATATTGGAAAATTTTTCACGTTTGTAAAGTAGAATATAAAAAATGTATGGATTCTGATTTATTTTTTATGAATACTGCAGATTGGTGGAAAGAAATAACTTATAATTATTTAGAAATTCGTGCAGATAAATTTCTTCTTTGGAATGAATATTCTAAAATTGAATATTACATTTAAATATCAATTAATTAACAATGCAATGAATTATTAATAAAAATAATAACAATGTAAATTATTGTCTTGTTTTTTTTTTCCTCAACAAAATTAGAATAATATAATAATTTTAAAATGTTTTAATTTTATTATAAAGTATTCAATGTCTTCTTATCAACGAATAAAAATTTATATATGTATGTTTTTTTATATTTTCTTTGTCATAAAATATTATCTGTATTTTCATTATTATTATTACGATAAGCTTTTTTCGTTTTTAACATGTAATTAATCAAATAGACTTTAGACGTCAAGACAATCAAGTCTCGCTTATAAAATTTTTTGATAAATTTAAAATTATAATCTTAAAAAATCATGAAAAAATTATTGATAATAATTTTTTTTTTAATAAATTTATGTAATTTATTTACTGCAAGTTATATTGGTAAGAAAAATACAAATATTTATAATAATAATAAAATATTTAAAATTTATAATAATAATTATTATTGATATTATGATAGATGACCAGAAAAAAATTGTTAATAAATGTAATTTAATTAATGAATTGAGTAAAACTATAAATATTATATCAACAAATGGTGTTGTTGATAGTTGTTCATATTTGATATCAACATCATCAACAGAAGCTGATAATTTTAATATTAAAATGACAATTGAAAAAAATAAAAATGTATGTGAAACTGGAATTCAATATGTTGATCCTCAAAATCCACAAATAGTTTCATTAACAGATGGTGCTTCAGTAATTTGTTCATTTAAAATTTATCCAAATATATTAGAAAAATTGGAAAATAAACGTTCCAGTGATCCTAAATATTTGGGAAAATACTGGAAAATTTTACATCAATGTAAAGTAGCTGGATATAAACGATGTGAAGATATTGGTTATTTTTTTATGAACAATGCAAAATGGTGGAAAGAAACAACTTATAATTATTTAGAAATTCGTGCAGATAAATCAAATGTATTGAGCCAATATTCTAAAATTGAATATAATGTTTAAATAAATTTTATATATGATTTAATTAACAATGTAAAATTTAAATATTTTTGACTATATGCCAACAAGATACATAATAACAATACTGCTATTGAAAATATAATTCGAATTGAAATAAAAACTATATGTAATAAATATTAAATATTGTCTTGTTTCTTTATTTTGTTTTCCTCAATAAAATTAAAATAATATAATTTTTTTTTGAATAAAATAATTGTACACGTGGATAAATATATACCACTTGAAACTTTTAAATATTTATTATGATGTATTCAAAGTCACCTTATCCATATATAAGATTTTATTTGTTTTTTTGTCATAAAATATTATCTGTATTTTTATTATTATTATCATATGATAAACTATTTTAGTTTTTAATATATGTATACCTCATCAAATTAATTTTAGACGTCAAAGAAAATAAAGTCTCTTATTAGTTTTTTTGAAAATAATCTAAAAAAAATCATGAAAAAGTTTTTATCAATAATTATTTTTACTATAAATTTATGTAATTTATTTTCAACAAATATTTTGCAATATAAAATTGGTAAGACAAAAAATTATGTAAAATTAATAACGCAATATTATTAATATTTATTTTTAATATAGATTCTCAAAAAAATAATAGTGAATGTAATTTAATTGATGAAATGAGTAAAACTATAAATATTTTATCTACAAATGGTGTTGTTGATAATTGTTCATATTTTATATCAACTTCAACAGATGCTGATGAATTTAATATTCAAATGAAAATTGAAAAAAATAATAATATATGTGAAACTGGAATTGAATATGTAGACACAAAATATTCACAATCAGTAAAATATGATGCACCAGTTATTTGTTCATTTAAAATTTATCCAAATATTTTAGAGCAATTGGAAAATAAAAAAGGCATCAAATACTTGGGAACATATTGGCAAATTATTCATGTTTGTCCAAATTATTGGACAAATTGTTTAAATATTAATTTATTTTTTATGAACACAGCAAATTGGTGGAGAGAAAATTATTATAATTATCTCAATATTCGCTCAATAAAAAGTTATTGGAATAATTATTCTGACATAAAATATTACATATAAAATAATATTTTATTAACAATGTAATTTTAATGAATAAATAATTCAAATTATAATATAAAATTTTGTCTTGTTTTTTTATTATTTTTCTTGTATAAAATATCTACTAAATTTAAATATTTATTTTAAAAAAAATATAATGTGTTCAAAGTCAAACTGATAACGACTTATTATTATTTTTTTATTTTTTTACTTTAAAGTTTATCTTTGTCAGCTCTTATCAGTTGGGTTTTTTTTTTTTTTTTTTTTTTTTTATTATTTTAATTTTATTGTAAAGCATATTTTATTTTTTAAATTAATTTTAATTATCATTATTATTATATTTGACTATTTTTTAATACGTATTTCATCACCTGATTGACAACTCATCAACAACTCATTATAAATTGAATTTTATTTGTCAATCAAGACACAGTTTTTAAACAGCATTTATACTGTTCAAATCAATTTAAAAAATTTTATATAATTTATAAAATCTACTCTGTATTATAAAAAAACATTATGAACAAATTTTTTTGCTTATTATTTTTTTGCATTAATTTGCCTGAATTATTTTTGACAATATCTATCAATTCAGACAATAAAATTGGTAAGAAAATTATTATTTATTTGATAAAATAAAATAATTAATAAAATTTAAAACAAAATAAAAAAAATAACTTTTTTTAAAATTATTATTACAGATATTTTTGTAAAACAACAAATTGCTGATGATGAATGTCAAATAAGTGAAGATGAATTGAGTAAAACAATACATGTTATTACATCCAAAGGTTTTACTGATTTTTGCTCAATATTTATAACTAGTTCAAAAGAATCCAACACTTTTGGTGTTCGTATTCCAATTGTTAAAAATATGAATCCATGTGAAACTGGATTTCAATATATTGATCCAGAAAATCCAAAAATCGAATCATTAGATGATGATGGTTTAGTGACTTGTTCATTTAAAATATATCCAAATTTAATTGAAAAAATGGACAATGATCGAGATGAAAAATATTTGGGTAAATATTGGAGAATTTATTATTATTATCCAATTGGTAATAACAGATATTATGAATTTGGTATCAATGATTTTTTCATGAATACTGCTAAATGGTGGAGAGAAAATAAATATACTCATCTTGATTTACGAGAATCAAAACAACGACTTAATAAATATTATTCTCACATAAAGTATTACACAGTTTAATTTAAATAATAAATTAATACTCAAATTATTGATAACTAATTCAATTAGTCAACAAAAATATCAAGATAATTATTTTTAAATAATCTAAATTATAAACAATATTTTCATTCAAAATAAAAATTAAATAAATGTTAAACAATACTTATTAATTAACAGTATAAAATAAAGTTGTTATGATTGGATAAATAATTTCTAAATTCAATATTATTTATTGTTTTTTATTTTATAATTTAATTAATATAAATATATACAATAAATTAATTAATAGAGCAATTAAATGACTCTAAAAATCAATGCAATCAATTAAAAAGAAAAAACAAAACAAAACTAGATTATTTGATAATAATTGACTAATTTGTTTTTAATAATGAATGAAATGAAAAAAAAAAAAAAAATCTATAATCAATATGTAACACATAAATTTTTTGATGAATCAATGAAGAATAATTAATCTATTTAATAATAAATTAAATATTGATAAAAAAAAAGTCATTTTTATCATCATAGTATAATATAAATAATAATAAACTTAAAAAAAATCAGTCAATTCTTCTATATCAAGAAGAAACATCATGAAAAAAGAAACAAAAAAAAAAAAAATGTTAAATTTAACTAAATAAACTAATAATTTCTTTGAATTTAAAATCTATAGACTTTTTATCTCAACTGTTTTCAATTAATCTTTGGATTTATAAATTTAATTTTTTATATAAATAATTTATCGTTTGATAAATTTAAAATCATATGTTGTTTGAGGCAATGCAAGATTACCAACTGGTACATTATAATTTTGTCCTTTGATTGGCATTATTGTATAATTTTTTAAAATACTAGCTAAAATTGAAAAACTTAAATATTGTACTAATTTATATCCCATACATGATCTTCTTCCACCACCAAATGGAATAAAAAATTCTGGTTTTAATATTTTTCCATCAATTACAAATCTATCTGGTATAAATTCATCTGGTGATTTCCATAAATCTTTTGACATATTTAATTCATAATTATTAAGAAATATAAATGTATCTTTTTCAATTTTGTAACCTGTTGTAACAAAAAAAATAAATAAATAAATAAATAATGTTAATTATCATTTAAAAATCATTTTTAAAAATTACTGTTTTATTTATTTTTTAACTTACCAGCAACAGAACTATCACGACTAGCAACATGTGGTACAATTGGACTTGCAATTATTCTAATTGTTTCTAATAAAATTGCTTCAGTATATGGCATTAATTTACGATGTTCTAATCCAACAATATTACCATCAATATCAACAGCATCAATTTCATTTTGTGCTGTTATTTGTACATTTTTTCTTGTTGCTAAATATCCAAATATTTTCATTAAAAAATTACCAACAGCAGCATGACCACCTTTAATAAAATGATTAAATAAAAAAATAAATAATAAATATTATAATTGAATAATTAAAATAAATAAATAAATAATGTATTAATTATTAAATTACCTAGTATATCTTCAAGTGAAAATAATGCTGTATCCCATGACATAATTGGTTGAGTATTTGTATTGACATGATTAATAAGACAATCAACATAATCATTTTCTTCAATAATATTTTTCCAATTATTTTTTCTTTCATTAATAATATTATTTTCAACAAAATTACGTATTTCATTTGTCCATTTTTTCATTCTTTTCATATTTAATTTATGTAATGGCATTAAAAATGGCATAAAATCAGCAGCATAACCCTGATTAACTTCCCAAAAAATTTTATCAAAATTATAAACAATTTTTTGAAATTCTTTATTATTAAAATTAAATTTTTTTGATGAAAAATAATTTGTAAATATATTTGCACATGTTTGTAATATCAATGTTTTTGTTGTTATATTATTATTATTATTATTTTTTAAATCAATATAATTAAATAAATCATAAATTTCATTTGATATTAATTCATTTAATTGATGATATTTTTTTGTAAATGCACGTGGAAATGCATGTGCTCTTAATGTTTCACGACGTGTTTTTTGTAATTCTGACCAATTACTGAATGCCAATGCTAAAAATAATAAATAATTTTATTATAAAAAAAAATATAACTACATAAAATTATTTAAATTATTTAAAAAAAATAAATAAATAAACTTACAATTTTCTTTATCACCACTGAATAATAAATTATAACGTACAAAATTTGGTCTTGAATCAAAATGTTGTCCTTTTGTTATAAGAATTTCTTTGATATTATCAAGACCATTAACAACAACACATGGTACTGATCCTAATTTTAATTTAATTATTTGACAATTATATTTTTTAGCAAGTTCACCAAATGCTTTATATGGTACATCATATTTTCCAAGTATATCAAGTGATCCAATAATTGGCCATGGTTCAGGTCCAGGTGGTTCAATTAATACATCATTTTTTGTTAAAACATTATTATCATTAACATCAATTAATAATGTATTTGTTAATTTTTTATTTTTACTTTTATTTTGATCAATGTATAATAATAATAATGCAATTAATGATGAAAAAAATAAAAAATATGTTGTTGTTCCAATAAAAATTTTTCCCATTATTTTTGTTGTTTCCATGACAATTGATCCTGTCATTGTTAATTGACTCATTTTTTTTTTTATATTTAATTACAACACTTTTTATTTCACTATTTTTTTAAATATATATATAAATATTATCACTTGAAAAATTATAAATATATTTAATTGAAATTATTTTAGCTATTTAGTATCAATCTGTTTGGTGATCGAACTTGATCTGAGGATCAGATGTTGAGAAACGGATCTTATATACTCCTTCCAATGTAGTCAGAATTTTTTTATCAGCTACCTTATACCCCATACATATGTATTTAACGTATTTTTAAATAAAAAAAAATTCACAACATGACATGAAGAACTTTGTGCTATATATATATTATTTTTTATTTTTTTATTTTTTTATTATTTTACAAATTATATACAAAAAAAAAAAACCAATAGATAAGAAAAATAAAAAAAAAAAAATGTAACATTGGGGGAGGAAATGTCTAGACTTTAGAGAGGACACATATAAATTTTCAATTTAAAAAAAAAAAAAAAAAAAAAAAATAGAATACATAAAATGCATGTTTGATGATGAGAAAGATATGAGTTAGAATAAATCTATTGATTTAATTTTCTATTGACTATTTTTAAAATTTTATTTATCAATTTTTTATTATTTAAATAAATTTTTTTTTTCCAAGTAATTTTTATTAAATTTTTTTAATTACAGTGTAATTAAATTGGATTAATTTTCTTGTTTTATTTATATAAATTTTATTTTATTTATAAGTCAACTTGTATTATGGAAATTTTATTGAATATTATTTTATTATGACGTAAGTAAAAGAAATGATCGAGAAGCTTCTATTGACCCCGGAAATAAAATTCATGTAAAGAGATTTAAAGGAAAATATATTTATCACATTGAAAAATAGAAATGTAGTAAATATACGTGCGTAAAGATTGTCCTACTTTTTAATATTATAAATGAAAAATATGTCTATGGAATTTTTAAATTATCACTTAAATTTAAATAATTTTTCTTTTTTTTTTTTTATGTCATCATGAGTCACTTGTTTATTTAATATTTATTTAATTGTAATTTTAAATTATTATTCACAATTTTTTTCTTTATTTAGTTGATGGAATATTTAGTCAACTGTCAAAATTTATATACTAAAATATAACGATAATTATATCAGACAAAAAGCCATTTAGATATTTTTTTAAAATAATATTTTAATTTTATTATTTCTTGCCTAGTTAATTGTGTCAATAATACTGATGATAAAATTTTTAAAAAACGTTAAATATATCAAAATGTTAGTTGGTCAGTGATTATGAACAACCTTGATTAGAAAATTATTTTTAGTAAATCAATCAACAGGACATTCACCTTTTGTTGTCTTTTTTATTTTCACTGTCTACTGTCTTTTTTTTTTACCAAGACTAATTAAAAAATAAAAAAAAAAGTCATTAATTACTTTATCTATAATTATTAATTCATATCACTGTAGATTAAAAAATATAATTAAAAAATAAAATAATATAATATCAACTGGTTTATCCCAAAAGTAATTGTATATTTATATAAATTAAAATTAAATTTTTTAAATTATTAAACCTCAAATAACCTACCTCAATTATTATTAGATAAAAAAAAAATTTTAAAACAAATATTTATGAATAAATTAAATTATACAATTGAAAAAATAATAATACATATTTTTAAAGATTTTAATTATAATTTAATTATTTTATTTTCAAATTTATTTTATATGAAAAAAGTTGAGAATATTTTTAAGATGACGTAATTATTTAGGTAATATATTTTGTATATTTAAAAATTACATGGGTTTATCATGTTTTTAAAAATTATTACAGAAAAACTAGCGGTAAAAAAATGAAAAGATGTAAACAAGTTTTGAATTTATACATTTATATATTATAACGGTAATACACTCACTCACTTTTGCTGTCTGACATTATATTGCGTATGTAAAAAAAAAAAATATAAAAAAATAAAAAAAATAAATAAAAACCACCTTGCATTTCAATTTTCCCTTTCCGTTAATTCTCCCTTTTTATTAATTTTTTTTTTAAATTAATCAAAAATTAATAATAATTATTAACTCAATAACAAAATAACAATAAAAAATTAATGAAAATTTTTAAATCAACAATTACAATTTAATATAAAAAATATACAATCAAATTTAATTATAAATTTTAAATTTCATATATGAAAAATTCATTTTTTTTATTTTTTATTTCAATGAATATATTTTAAATATTTTTTAATTTTATTAGGTATAATTTAATTTATTTATTTTTTTTTGTATTTAGGTGACCCAATAAATTGACCTCTTTTTTTTTTTTTGTTTTAATATATTGTTATTTTTTTGATATATGCAAAATTATAATATTTAAATGAAAAAATAAAAATAAAATAATAATATGACCTTAGAAAAATGTATGTAAGTGCAAAGTAGGGATTTAAAAGAAGATAAGTTTTTTTTTTTTATTTTATTTTTTATTATGGTAAATTTAGTATATTATTTGTTAGGTGATACATTGATTATGCTAGACTTGGTCGGTCTCGATCTTCATGCCGAAATCAAGGTCTAAATAAATTCTTATTGATGTACCGATTTTATACCGATGTTGGTACAAGATTTACAATGAATATTTGAATATTGGCCAGACATATTTTATTGTAATTTTTTTGAACTTCAGACTGTAATATTTTTGAATTATATATATTTTATTAAAGTAGTCCAGTTTAATAAAATTATATACGAATAATTTAAATTTTAATATTGTTTTAATTTTAATATTAATTTTATATATTTATTTAATAAAAATTATATATATATTTATTCAATAGTTGAATAGAATATCAATTTAATTAACAATTAATTTTTTTTAAATTATAAAAAAAATAATTTTTTATCAAATATTTAGGTCATATAATTTCATTGTCTATAAAAATTGTTATGTAATGGAATTTTTTGCATTTTTATTTATCTAAATTTACAAAGTATTAAATCAAATGTGAATGCATGTTGTTTAGAGATTTTAATGATAAAGTTTGACCTCAAATAAAAGACTATACGTCTGGAAAAATCTAAATGCTATATATCTTAATTTTTTTGTTGAATTAAATTTTGTTTTTTAAATAATTATTAAAGAATTTTTAAGTTTTTAATTTTTATAAATTAATATATTTAATTTCATAGAAAAATTGATTTATCAATGAAAAATTAAAATGATGAAATTTTATTAAATTGAGATGATTTAATGACATACTTTTTCCAAATGTTTAACATCGTCATACAAAATTACGTATTTTATTATTTTTTAAAAAATGTAATTTTATTTTATTTTCATTCAAAACCTACGACAAAATTAATTTATTTTCAGTGGTTATGGCAATATAATATTTACTATGGTGTTGAACGGGTTTTGAGGGTCATGATCAAATGCTAAGACAACAAGTATTATAATATCATTAAAAAAAATAAATACTAAAAAATAAAATATAAAATATACTAGAATTTTATTATTATTTTAAAATAATTTTATCATATAAGTATACTGAATTATATTAGAGTCAAATATTTAGAATAAATTTTATATGAATTTATTCAATTTTTCCATTGTAAATTTAATGAAAATATATTTTTTTTAATTTTTTTTATTTTTATTATTTATATTCAAATTATAATAAATATATAAATTTTCAAGTTATATATTTAAGGATAAATTTCTCTGATCCTTTATTTTGATTTTGCAAATTTTTGAATTGAATAATATATTTTACGCATTTGAATTTTATTGAATCGATTAAAAGGATCAAAAAATAAAAAAAATCAAAGGTCCTGATATATAGTTTCAGTTATTTTTTATTATAATATTTATTTATTTATTTTATTTTATTTTGTACATCATTATTTGGAATATTTTAAATCAATAAATTAATAAATAATAGTTATATTTTCATTTGATAAATAATTAAATTAATAATAAATATAATATAAAAAATTATAAAAATATTTGAATGCTTATATTTTTGTATAATCGAGAAAAAATACATGAGAATAAAAAAATTATCATAAAATGATAAAATAATTTGAAATCCAAATGTGTGTCGTTGCATCAAAATTTTAAAATGTCCATTATAAAAAAATACTAGTAGACAGACACTTTTTATTTTTTTTATTTTGAATCACAATTTAAATATATTTTTTCTTTTTTTAAATTTTATTGTTTAATATTTGTAATGTTTTATTGAATTTTTATATGAAAATAAACTGATAAATTGATTCAAACAAATAATGATTAAATGTTGTTATAATTCATTTTAATTGATAATATATATATTTAATGAATTTCCGGGTTCAAATGAAAAGTAGTATTTATTTTACATATTAATAAAAGTTATCCTTTCGCCTGCATTCACTAACCGAGACATTGGCCTTGACCGAGCTCACCTTGATCATCATCATCATCATAATCATCATAATCAACATCATCAACATCATTATCATTATCATCATATTAAATTCCTCAATATTTAAATTTAAATAATAAAATAATATATAAAAATTATATATTTTAAAATATAAATTAATATCAATAAAATATTTATTTAAATTTTTTAAAATTAATTTTTTTTTTTTCTTTAAATATAATTGATTAATTAAACTTAATAAAAAATATATTTAATAATTTTTATATTTAAAAAAAAATATACTTGAATAATAGAAATAATTATTTATTTGATTTTTAATTTGTTTTATAAACATTATTTTATTTTTATGTCCTTTATGTGAAAAATAAAATAATAATACACATGTGTTTATTTGATCATCAATATTCTGATTTGATATACTTATATGTGTAAAAAAAAAATAAATAAAACATAAAAAATTGAATGTAATTTTGTAAAACGAACGGTAAAAATTTTATTAAATTATGGAGTATTATTCCATGGTGTTTTTATATGTAAAATAAATAGAAAATAATATAAATAAAAATATATTGGCATTATTTACAGTAATTATGTGAAAAAAAAAAAACAAATAATATTATTGAGGTATTTATCAATTTATATATATATTTATAATGTAAAATAAAATATATAAAAGTGAAAAACACAGTGATCGATATTTGATGTATAAATTTTTCTACAAATGCCCTTGACTTTCGTAACTCACAGGAAATTCAAAGTGAAAATAAAATAATATATTTAAAAATCATGAATACATTATTGTGTGAAAAACTAAAAGTGAAAATATATATGTATATATAAATAAAAAAATAAAAAAAATTTCATGTCTGGATTATATTATCATTGACGGTTATCCATGAATGAATGTGACTTGATTTTTTTTTTTTTTCATTTTTTATTCCTTTCATTTTTTATTTATTCAGCTTTGTTTTTAATATTATTTATTTGTAATTATTTTTTATATTTGAATTTTAAAAAATATATAAAAAAATTATTTAATGGAATGATTTGAGAGAAAAAATAAATAAAAAGAATCATCAAAAAAAAAATTCTGATGTCAATCTATGTTGATTTTTATGGACAATTATTCAGAGTCAATTTATATATGCATAATGATTATTTTTTGCTTAAATATATATTCATATATAAGTATATAAATTGTTTTTTTTCAGTTGAAAAAAAAAATAAATAAATAAATAAAATACATGTATATATTTTCTCTACCTGGTTTTTCCATTGGCAGGTACATTTAACATAATTTTTTAAATAAAAATCATTTTGCATTGAGATATAAAAAAGTCCTCATTTCTTCTCATATTTTATGCAGTCAATTATGCAATATTTATATAAAAATATATTCGTATCATTTTACATTTAGCATTTAATTAGCAACATAAGTATATATTTTTTACTTTTATTTTCATAAAAAATAACAATAAATCAGATATATTTTTTTATTAATAATTTTTAAAATTGATTATTTATTGTTTATTAAAATTTATAATTATATGAATATATGTCATTTGTATATTTATAAACAAAAATGATGCAATATACTTATTTTTAAAATAAATAATATTGTAAACAAAAAATTGTTCGAGTGACCGAAATAATATGGAATGACAAAAATTATTTAATTTAAATTATATATTATTATTATTTGGCAATGATGTTTTTTTCCTTTCACCGTTAATATCTTCAACACGTGTCGTTAAATTGATATTATCAATAAAATAAAAAATAAAAAAAATAACAAATAAAACAAAAAAATCATGCTTATCGATTATAAAAATAAATTCAAAAATTTTAATGCTCTATATATTTATGACTAAAGGATATTATTATTAAGGACTAAAAAATAAAAATATATAAAAAAAATAAATAAAATATATATAAACATTGCTGACATGAAATATATTTAAATTTGCTATCACTTTTTTGTAAAGATGTGCTTGTAAAATAACGGTACTTTTATCATAATATAAATTTATTTATTATTTTTTTTATTTATAAATTATATTTGTGAATATTTTTTTTATTTATTATTTTTAGTTTTTGTTTAAAATTTTTTATTTATAAAAAATTAATTTACAGAAAACATTACTTGTTGAAATAATTTAAAACAATGACAAATATCCACCGGAAAGAAAATAAATTAAAGAAATTTTTTTTTTTTTCAATTTTTTTATTATTCTTTTATCAAGTAGATGATAGAATAAATTTAGTAGATAACATTAGAAGATCTCATATGTAATTCAAGGCTGAACTATTGGTTTGCAAAAAAAAAAAAAAAAAAATGAAGAAAAGATGAGATAAAATGTAAATAAATAATAATGCAGTGACCCTGAATCACAAGGGGTATAAAAAATATAAAAATTGACAAATAAAACAAATAAATTATTAGTAATTAATTTAAATTAAAATTGATATATAATTTTCAAGATATCCAGGATTCACGTAATTTTAAATAAATTTTTATGGTAAAAAAAAAAATGAATAATAATATCAACATCTGATTAAAATAAATCATGTAAAAATTTATAAATAATTGAATAAATTTTGAAGATGCTGTTGAAGTTTAAATTTTTTATATTTTTACTATTTTTATTTATTTTTTATCGATGATTATTTTCTGGTACTTGAATAACAAATAATAAATAATTCTATATTGTAGTTTTTGTATTCATTTATTTAAATAAAATTGAAACTTCCTGTGTTGTATGTATCATCTTGTTATGCACTTTTTAAAATATTTTTATATATTTTTTTCATAAGAAAAATATACGCAAAAATAAATATTTTAATTAGACATTTTCTAGAGGCTTTATTTTTTTTTTTTCTGTATTATTTAGATTGTTAATAATTAACAGATAAATATGTTTAATTATTGTAAAATAAATAATACAAATTAAACTTGTTTTGTTGGTTTTTTTTTATTAATTATTTTCAAGTCTTTCGAGCAAATAATATTTCATAATCAAATAAATTTAATTTAAATTTTAATTGGTACATTCAACTATTTTTTATTTATTTATTTATTTAAATGTTTTCTTTTTTTTTCTTCAAAATTAATATTATTATTTTATTTATTATAATTTAATTACAAGTTAAAAATATGAATTATTTTATAATTTAACAAATTGTTTTCTAAATGATTTTTAATAATTAGAAAATTGATTTTTTATTTTTTTATTTTTTATTATTTTTAAGGGAAATATTGAAAGAAGGAATTTGTTTCAAAAGTATTTTATATTTATTTATTTGTTTTTTTTTTCAATATTTTAATAATAATCCAGCCAACAAAATTCATTGAAAAAAAAAACAAAAAAAACCCAAAAATATTGATCCCTCATTTTGATAAATGTTTTAAAATTAATTGTAATTAAAATTAATAGTAAATATGAAAAATTTAATTTTTCATTTTACTATATTAAAAATATAAAATGAATAATTAATTTAATTTAATTTGTTAATTTACTTTTAAAAAACAAAAAAATAATAAATCATTTGAATATTTTATTTTTTTTTCATTTTTATTTTAAATACGATAATTATAATTTACTGAAATAAACTAAATATTTAAATTAATATTTTTAAAATTAAACTAGTATATTTAATTTTATAAAAAAAAAATTGACAAATTTATAATAATTAAATATTCATTGTTTAAAAAATTTAAATTATAAAAAAAAAAAAAACTTGTTAATTTTTATAATAATAATAATAATAAAAATTATAAATTAATAATTTAATAATTAAATATAAATAAACCAGTTTTGTAATTATTAATTTTCATCAATTATTATTATTTTTTTTGTTCTGCATATGCCTTTTTTTTTTATGACTAGATACAGAATAACGATTTTTTTGTTTATTTTTTATTCATTCATTATTTATTTCATTCATCATTTTTTCATCAAATTAACTAAACTCTCATCTATATAAATTTCGCTTTTAATTTTTTTCAATATTTTCTTTTTCATTATTATCATCATTATTATTATTATTACTTGTTTTTTGAATTATTTATTTAAAAAAAAGAAAAAAAAAAACATGGCTCTAATGACAAACAGTATCCTCATTTATTTTTTAATTTTTTAGTTAAAAAAATTACTTACAAATTAAAATTAATTACCAATAATAATAACAATAATATTAATGAAATAAAAAAATGATTTATAATGGAGAATGAATTAAAATAACGACAATATTATATATTTTTTTTGTTTACTTTTTTGATGTCGTGATTTAAAGTACAAAAGGTCACGATCTAAAAGATACAAAAAATTACAGATCTCGTATTATTTTTTTCTTTTAAATTTCTAAGATGTAATTTTTTTTTTATTTTTTATTATGTTAAATATTGTGCCGAGATTTATTTAAATTTAAATGGCGGTGATAAGGTCAAATGAAAAGGTAAAATATATCGCTACATTCACATGACTGGTACATTATTATTAATTTATTATTTTATTATTATTATTATTATTATTATTAATTTTTTTATCATTCATATCATTCTCAGTTGGCATAATTCTTTTAAACACATATTAGGAATTTACGATTAAAGCGATTATTAATTAGAAGATAGTTATCAAAAAATGATTATAAATTATTAACAGTAAATAAACTGTATATTATTTTTTTGTTTATTTTGCAAATATTCATTATCTGTATTTATTTTTTTTAAATTTAATTTATATTTTGACAGATAATAAAAAGGATGTGAGGATTTATATTTTATTAAACTATAAATTGTTTTTTTTTTCATTTCAGAATTTTATTTGATCGCAGTGCAATTATTTAATTATTTATTGTTTTTTTTTTTTTTTAAATGAAATTATATTTCGATTTATTTAAAAAAATTAAAATTCAAAATAACATCTTTTTTTTAATTATTAATATTATTATTGATTTATAAATAAAAAAAGATTGATGTTTTTTTGTATTTTTTTTTTTTTTATTTTTATATTTATTTATTTATTTATTTATTATTTTTTGTTAATAATAAAAATGAAAAACGTTCTTAAGGGTTTTACAAATATCCATTTATCATATATTTATTTTTTCGTGCTCCAGCCATATTTTTGCCGCGATTTATTTTATTTTTTAAACTGTGAATTCGACACCTTACAATACTTACATATTAAATATTAATATTTATAAATTACAATCATTATCATTAATATTATTACAATTTTTTTTTTTTATTTTTTTTGTTTTTTTTTTTTTTCATTTAAATGCATACACAGTTGTTTGTTTAATTTTTTTTTTTATTTTAGTTTTTCAATTAAACATCTAGTTTTGACAAAAACGTGAAAATTTATTTAATTTCAGGAAAAGGAATGGGGTTGAAAAAAAATAATTATAATTAGACGAAAAATATAAGAAATTATTTGTTTTTAATATTATTTTTTATATACTCGTTTTTGGATTCTAGTTTGAAAAATTATTTGATAAAACATTTTGTTTCTTTTTTTTTATTACAAGATAAAAGGGGTGACAGGTTAACAGGATTTGGTATTATCGAAAAAAAAAATATTATAAATTTTGACAAAAATTAGAAAATAAAATTGATTTTTAAAATTATATTTTTCATTTATTATTTATAATGGATCTGGTTTTATTTTAAATGATCAGTTTAGGATATTATGTTGGCTAATATATGGCAAAGAGATTTATACAAAATAAATAACTTTATGATTAAAATAAAAGAAATTAAAAAAAAAACACAATAGTGTATTTATTTAAAAACTTTGTTTTGTGTTAATTTATATGTGCGCCCTGATATTTATTATTTTTTATCATTTCTATTTAAAATTAATTAATTTTGTTTTTTTTGTTATGAAATATCAATAATCATTGTTTGTGTTTAATTTTTGCGTGTTTATTTATTTAAATATTATAATAAAACTAATATATATTATCAAATTGATTAATGAACTTGATGTTTTATTTATTTTATTTTTTTTATTTTGGGCATGCTTTATTATTAATTAATTTTTTCTTAATTTTATATTTCACTTGTTCATTCATTTTGTTTGTATTTTTTTATTATTTTTTAAATATTTAATCTTGTGCCCAAGAACAGAAAATTTATCAATCACTTGGCAACCATTCTTATCATTTTTATCTTCATTTATATTTTGTTATTTATTTTATTTTATTTTTTTTGTTTCATTTATTATTTGTGCGAGTTTAAAATTACTCGAGATCGTGCATATTTTATTTCTTTCAAAAAATTTAATTTGTTTTATTATTATTTCCACGAATTTAATAATCATATTTATAATATTTTTTATAATTTTATTTTGAACATTTGAAGCCATTTATCTCAATGAAATAATAATAATAATAATTCATCGATATTTTAATTTAATAGACAATTGCAAAAAAAATAAATAAAATAATAAAAAAAATTGATAAATAAAACTAGCATGCATTAAAAAAAAAAAAAAAAAAAAATTGGCTTTTTTTGTATTAATATTTAATTTATTTTAATTTTGTAATTGAGTTGACTAATTTCAAATGTTCAATTATTTGAATATTTTATTAATTTTAACTTTTTTTTTTTCTTAGTATATTATTCGTGTACTTGTTATCATTTTTATTTTATTTTTTTCTTTTTATTTTCTTAAATTCTAGACTCGTATTTTAATTATTTTTTGTTTTTATTTTTGGTTCTTTGGGGATAATTCGCCAATGAGTCTACGCATTAGGAATAAAAAGAAAAATAATAATAATAAAAAATATATAATTAAAAAAAAAATAAAAAAAAAAAAAAATGATTGAAAAATATGGTAATGATTTAGTTCCATATGCGAAGGAATGAATCCCATGAGCCTGTCGCTACTGCCATTCCATCTTCCGTTACTCCCAGACAAGAAACACGATTATCATGTCCAGCCAATATTCCTAAATAATATATAATATCAAAAATTAATACATAAATAAATAACTAATATAATATTTAAATAATATTATATTCAGAGAAGGACACTGAAAAAAAATTCACTTCTCAATTTGAGTAAAATAATAATTTAAATTAAATGAAAATGAAAATATATATTACCTGCACGTTCACTTTTCATTGAATCCCAAACATTGCAATTAAAATCATCATATCCAGCTAATAATAATCTTCCACTTTTACTAAATGCAACACTTGTTATTCCACAAATAATATTATCATGACTATACATTGCAAGTTCTTGATCAGCACGTATATCAAAAAGTCTACATGTCGCATCATCTGATCCAGTTGCAAATGCATAACCATTTGGAAAGAACTAAATAATAAATAATATTTAAAGTTTTAAAATTTTTATTTATTAATATAATAATTATAATACATATAATAATAAACATACCGTTACAGCATTAATATCACTTTCATGACCAGGAAATGTTTGTTTACAAGAACCTTCACGAATATCCCAAAGTTTAGCACTTGCATCACATGCACCAGATACAAATGTACGCATATCAGGTGCTAATGATAATGACATAACATCACCAGTATGTCCAATAAATGATGTACACTGTTGACCAGTTTCAATATCCCATAATGCACTGTTAATAATAATAAATATAATAAATTTTATAATAATATAATTAATATATAAAATAATAATAATTAAATAATTACCATGTCATATCACCAGAACTTGTGACAATTTGATTGTCATCAAGAAACCGACAGCATGATAAATAACCAGTATGTCCTGGTAATTCACGACTAACACGTACATTACCTTCTCTTGTTTTTAAACTATAAATTGAACATATATTATCAAGACCACCACAAGCAACATAACTACCAGATGGTGCATATGCACATGTCATAACCCATGATGAACGTAATGGTATTGCATGTACTTTATTTGTAGTATAACTGTCCCAGACAATTAACTTGCCATCCTGGGATGCTGATACCAAATTCCTATCACATCAGTTAATTTGAAAAAAAAAATACATAATTAACATAATTTTTTTCAACTTGATAGTAATAATATCAATCAATTCATCAAGACATTATATTTGTTTTAAAACAATGTCAATAAAATAATTAATCAAATCACAGAGTTGATATTTACCTGGAATCACTTCCCCAATGCATTGCATATATTTTTGCCAAATGACCACGTAATGTACGTCTCGTTCTCATTTGTATTCTTCCAATTGGATCCATACCTGTTGTTGCTTGACCAAGGGTCGTGTCACATGCCACTTTTCTGGCATCCTAAAATTAATTTTAAATTAAAACATTTTAATTTAATTACAATAACATAATTAATTTAAAAATATCAATTTTTTAAATTTAATAAAAAAATTCATTTATAAATAATCAATACAATATCATTACAATATACTTATACCTATATATATTTTTTTTTTTTTTTTGATGAAAAAAATATATAATATCTTTTTATATATAAACCTATATAACGAATAACCACCCTTTTCATTTCCTTATTTTAAAACTCATAAAATAAAATGAAAAGAAAAAAAAAAAGGGCTGAACATGTCTCATGCAACATTGTCGTCTCATTTTACAATCTAAATACATAATAACCCTTGTACATATATATATATGCAAGAAGTTAATAAACTGGTGGATAAAAAAATAGTATATTTAAGTGACAAATGGCGCCTCAATGTCGTGAATTAAAATTCTATATAATATCCTCGTTACAACAATATAAAAAATAGAAAAAAAAAAAAAAAAAAAACATGAAATATATTATTTTTTCTATTTAATATTATGTTGTTGTGGTTGTGGTGGTGTTATTATTTATATGTCACATGTATTGATACAACATGATAAAATAAAATTGAGTTTAACAGAGAAAACATGAGTGTTGGGGTGAGAAAGAGGGATGGTGGTGTATTGATCAGAGAAAGCAACCGTTATGCCGCACCCTACTACTACAACAACTATATATTATTATTATTTTATATACGTTTTTTAACACTAAATATAATATCATCATCAACATTATTATATACTTTAAATAAGTTGCAAATTGTGACTTTAAAATCACTTGACTTTATCTATTTAATCATACAAGTATTTTTTTTTTTATCTTTTTTTTTTTCAATTTTTATTTATCATTTTGTTTCATCTGATTTGTCTGATCTAATACTGACTTTTACTACTTAATTAAAATTTTATTTTTTTTTTTTAAATATGTATTGTTTTTTTATTGGTATAAATTTTGATAATTAAATATGATTTTTCTAATTTTACATCAAGTACATGTATTGCATGAAAAAAATTTAATTGTTTAATTATTTTTTTTTTTTTGGTTTTTAAATTTTAAAATATTGAATCAATTGTTGATTTAATTTTAGTATTTTTTATTGTTTATTGATTTGTTTATTTATCTTGATAATAAAAAAAATATGTGATGGTTTGTTTTTAATTAATTTAAATAACTAGATTTTTTTTGTAATTAAAATCTTGAATAACCTGTTTATTGTAAAATTAGTTTGATAAATTATAAATGAAAAAAAATAAATTTGTTTATTTTAAAATTTTTTTAATTAAATAAAATAAATAACTTACTCGAATTGCATTTTTAAGAGTTTCCGCCTCTTGGCGAAGACTATCCAATTCGTTCATGTTGATATTTTGTGTCTAATTATTATTTTTAAATAAATGTCCAAATTTTTACTTGAAAAAAAATTTTTTTATTTCAAATATATATATATTTTTTTTATTTATTTAAATTCGTATTTTTTATTTTTTTGACAATCCAAACACCATCACCGGTTATGACACCTCCTAACACACTCTTTGCCACCCCTGAAACAAAAAAAAAACATATCAAATTATTAAAATTTAAATCAAGAAAAAAAAACAACAAAATTTAATCATTTTTTTTATAAATTGTTTTTTTTTTTTGGGACTTTTAGGAAAAAATGAAATTTCAATGTAATTTTTCATTTTTTTTTTTTTTTTTTTCGTCAGGACAATCGATCCTTGAGTACTTTTGTTGGTACCTGTTGATTCGTTAGAAATTACATGGCAAATTGCCACAAATATATGCCCGTGACCTGGTCGAGACCTTCCCAGGGTCCACGCCCACTAACTCTCTTTTTTTTATCAATAATTTGAACAATTCAATCATCACGACAAATATCTTCAAGACAATCATAACCATTCAACTTGAATATTATCCAATCATCAAACTAAAAATTAAATAACCAAAATAATAATGAAATTTGACGAAAAAAAAAAAAAAACAATTAATTATTCTTTAAAATTTTAATTGCAATCAAATAAATAATTATTAAATTTATCAATCAATTAAAAATAATCACAAAAATGTTGTAATTTTTCAACTTGAATTTAATTTTTTTATAAATAAAAAAAAGAATATTGCCGGGTTTATAATCAACGCATGCGTAAATTGTGAATAAATTAGGGAAAGATCTGAATTTTCTCTTCATCCCTTTGGAGGTCCCAGGAAACAAAAGGAAAAACCCGGTACTATAAATCAATTCAACCGTCAGACGATCAAACGCACATCTCACTTCCGTACGTTAAAAAAAAAAAAAAAAAAAATTAAATTCAATACTTAAAATTTTAATTTTAATTAAAAAAAAAAACAAAAATAATTTATATAATTTAATTTTATTACAATGTTAAACACTCACTCTATCTTTAACTCGTCTTGTCACGACATAATTTAAAAATTATCACTAAAATTATTATAAATAAATTTATATATATTTATTTAAATTAAAAAATTATTATTATTTTAAAAATTTATCAAAATAATATTCATTTTTGATTGAATTAAATTTCACAAACATTTTAATATAAAAATTAATATTTAATCACAATTTATTATTAAATAATTCACTTAATTTAATATTTTTTAATTCAATAGTGCTTTTATTTTTATATATATTTTTTGTCAATTGTCATTTAGCTATTGGAGCTTTTTTTTTAATTTTTTTTATTTCCGTATTTTAATGAAATCGATGAGGGAAGCACGACGCCCCACTCGGGACTGCGGTATAGAATAATTTTGCGAATAATGCACAGTGGCGCCACACACTGTATAACGGGGGGTTGAATAATATACGGAATAAGCTTTTTTTTTTATTATAAATATAGAGCTTTTACTGTATTGCCAGAAGAGGGACTAGAATCACTGAAATATAGTTATATATAGACAAAAATAAGACCACACCCAGGCAACTTACACACATGCAATATCAAATTATATTTTTATTTTATTTAAATCAACGTATTTTTAATAATGATAATAATAATAATAAATATAATATTTAAAAATTTATAAATAATATTAGATAAAATAAAAATAAAAAGAAGAAAAACTAGTGGCGCCAATAATTATTAAAAATATTTGAAATTAATCAAGTGTATTTTTAATTTTATTAAATTTATTTATTTAATTTTTTTTTGTAAATTAAATTTATTATTTTTAAATTATAAGGGATGTATATAAATTTAGAAGAAATGAAGCATTTGACACATTCGATTAGACATCAAGGAAATCTGCGATTTGTATGATTTATTTTTCGTTTGAAGCAAAATTTTTTTTACTGTATGATAGATAACGACCTTTATGTATGTTATGTTGAAGAGAAAAAAATAGACAAAATGTAAAAAGGGATGTATAAAAAATAATAATAAAAAAAAAAAGAGAAAATGGCTTTAGTCATTGTTAACACTTCAATTGTTCTCTCTCACGTTCGTCAGTCCGTAAATTTTATTTTGATATTCACTTTACTTGTCAATATCATTATAACAATATATATTTAAAATTTTTTTTTTTTTTTTTAACAAAATTACTATTTAATTTATCAACAAAAATTTATATATTTTAATTATTATTAATTATTAAGTTGTGTTAATTTTTTTTAGATGATAATTTTATTTTATTTTTCTGCAGTTTATTTGCATGTTTATATATATTTAATTTTTTTCTTAAATTATTATTATTATGGAAATGTTAGCCTTGGAAACAGACAGTTGAAATAAAATGACGGTTGGTTTAAATAAAAAATATGTATACCAATTTTACACCTGTCGTTTTATAAACTTGACTCGAGTTATTTAAAAATTTTTTAGTAAATTTAAATATTACTCAATTTTTTGTGAAATGAAATTTGATTTTTTTTATTTAAATGAAAAAATAATAATAGGTATTATTTTTTTACATATTTTTGGAGTATTTTGGAAATTTTTTTAGTGAGAGATAAATTTTTTAATCAAAAACAAAAAATTGGGAAAATTTAAAGAATTTTTTTGATAATTAGTTTTTATTTTTTGGAGTATATTTTATTGTAATGAAGCTGGCAATAACATGTGATTACAACAAGGTAAGTAACGGTAAGAAAAAATTTAAAAAAAAATTAAATAAAAAAAAAAAAAAATTTACAAGAAGACAGGTGAATGACGTCAACAGCCACCGGTGTGACGTCGATGGAGTTGCTGAATGCATCGCGTCGACGCAAGAAACTCACCAACTTTAACTAAAAAAAAATAATAAAAAAAAAAAACTAGCACTAAAAAAATAAATAAAAAAATAATACAGCTAACTAGCTAGCCAAACTCTTTAATACAAGTATAATAATACAATAAAAGTCTGAATAAAAAAAATTAATTTAAAAAAATTTTACAATTAAATCATCATAACAATATAATTTAGAAATTTCAAAAAAATATATATAAAAAAGCATTGATAACAATATTTTTTCAAGTATTTTTTACTACCATTAATAATTCATATTGTTGACTAAAAAAAAAAAAATTAATTATTCTTTAAACAGTTGTTGTTTTTAAGATTTAAAAAATTTGATAAAAAAATTTTTTTCTATTTTTATAAAAAATTACAATGACGTCAGAAATATAAAAAACAAATTTAAATAAAAATAATAAAAAAAGCTCAATTTTTAAATAACAATATGTATTAATTTATTTTGTAAATTAAAATATCTCCTAATTTAAAAAAAATAAATTTCTAATTAAAAAAAAAAATTGACAATCAAACAAGTTTTCCAAATTGTAAAAAAAACATCAAAACAAAAATTTTTTTCTACCCAAATAATTTGATAAATAATATTCAAAAAAAGTAAAATATTAATATACAAATAAATGAGTAAATAATTAATTAATAAATTAAATTAATTAAAAAAAATTAAATTTAAAAAACAAGATAAGAAAAATTCAAAAATATGTTATAAAAATATCTTCATGACATTTTTACATAATGTGTTGAAGATTATTTCTTATTTTGAGTACAAATATAATTCCAGCATATATGTAATATATAAAATATATATATATCTATGTATAAAATAAGCCAGGGGGAAATGTATCATAGAAAAAAATAAAATTAACAACAACAACGACGAAAGGGGAGAAACATTTTGAGTGTTTGCAGGACGTGGACCGTTCAGTTAGTTCCCTCACAAAGTTTTATCATCAAAATGTACATAGTACGAATATAGTAAAAAAAAAAAAAAATAATAATAAATAAATGAGACAGATGATACATATATAAACTTTTTCTTTCAAATATATTTCACCCTGGTATGTTATGATGTACTTTGTATGATCCATACCAAATACATTGACCTCACAATATTCTTTGAGGTTAAATGTAGATTGTCCTACTAACAATTTTGCTGATTTTAGTTATTTATTATTATTTTTTTTTATAATCTCAATGTGATAATGATGATGATGATAATAATATGCTTGATGATATTTTTTAATTTTATTTTTTTATATCATTCATAAGCATTTTTAATGAAAGCAAAAAAAAAAAAAATTATAAATTTTTTTTTATTAATTATATTTTTAATTTTGTTCCCACGTTTTGTTTATCTATTTTTTTTTTTATGTTTATTATAAATTATTGTTTTAATATTATGTCAAAATTATCTATTTAAATATGTCAAAAAAAATCATGTAATTAATGGGTATTTGAGTAGACAAACACTCAAATATTATGCAATAAATTTGTGTGTTTTTTTTTTTTTTAGAATATTTTTATTTATCTATTTATTTATGCCAAAAAAAAATTTTTTTTTTTAAAAGACTGGTTTAATACTTGTTGAAAATATTTTTTTTTGTTTGTTACAAGTATTGTTGTTGTTATCAAAAAAAATATGAATTTAGTTGAAAAAAAAAAAATTAATATTTTGGAGTAATTTATGAAAAAAATTACTACAATTTCAATTTCTCATGTTGAGAATTAAATGAACAAATGTTTATTATTATTTATGAGTAAATGGAGGTTTATATATGTATATTCTATTGGCAATTAAAGTCATTTAAAATATAATCTTTAACATCACATCATCATACCAATTGGTCAACCAATAAAACATATACATTCAACATTCCAGATGAAAAATAAAAATATCTATATTCTCATTAATAAATAAATAAATAAAATAATTTTATATAAAAAATTTCATCAATAATTAAACTATATACTCATATATATTTAAATAATAAAAAATAATATTATTTATTAATTAAATTTTTAAATAATGTTCAAATTAATAATAAAATTTTATATTTGTTAAAGTTTTAATTCTTCGCATGCGCCAAAAATAAAAAAATAAAATATATAGAAATATATTTTTAAATAATAATAATAATAATAACATAAATAATAGTAAAAATTAATTTTTATATTTATAAACATATGCATGCGTGAATTATGTAACAATAAATTTTTTTTTTCCAAAAATTCATGTAAAAATTATTAATTTGGATGAAAATTTTATATAAAAAATTCATCAAAATTAAAAATATCAATAATAATTTTAAATAATATCCGGAAATACGTCAACCGGAAAATTATCCTCAAATGAAAAATATAAATTTAGAAAAAAAAAATCAACAAATAATTATTTTTACTAATAAACAGTGTAATTGTAAAAAAAAAATTAAAAAATTATTATAAGATTTTGATTAAAATAAAATGATAGATAAATTATAATTAATTAAAAATTATTATAAAAATATAATTATTAATATTATATATAAAATATAAAAATATTATGTTTTTTTTCTCAAAAAATTTGACAGACATTGGTGACTAGGCGGCCGCCATATTTGTTCATACAACCAATCTCCTGTCTCATCAAAAAAAAAAAAAAAAAAAAAAAAACTTGCATTTTTTATATATTATTATTAATAACAAAAAATATACAATTAATATATTAAAAATAAATAAATATAAATAATAATAAAATAACATAAAAATAAACAAATAATTAAATTTTTTTTTTTTTTTATTTTACCTAATGAAGCTCCCGTGTGAAGCCGTGCCTTTTTCAATTAAATTTCCAAATATTATTTTATATTTCCTCAATAATTAATTAGTTTTTTATATAAAAACTAATCACAAACACATTTAATCACACAATAAATAACCACTACACAATTATAATAATAATAAACAAAAAAAAAAAAAAAACTAATTCACTGTAAAATTTATTATCTAAAACAAAAAATTATTATTATTTTTCTTCACTTGTTTGACTTTTTGATGTACTGTTTGATGACTTTTGTAATAACAAACAAATAAATATTAAATATATTAATTAATTTTTGTATTTAGAGAAAAAAAAAAAAAAAAACACGTAAAAGTATACACCGGTCTTGTCAGTGTCTTTCCGACCACCTCTACATTCAATCCTCCGCTATGTGACTGGTTTTTAGCCCTTCCTTAATCAACCAATAACACATACACAAATATATATTTACAAATTATATATTTTTAATACGTCATTTGTGTGTAACACACTGACCAATACATTCACAATAAGCGCACGCAGTTTTGCGATTATTATTAAAAAAAAAAAATAAAATTATTTACGCCGGTACTTTAGCAATAGCCTCCATTTTGCGGCATTTTTCTTGGATAACGGAATAATTGTTTATCAAATAATATATTGTTTATAAATTTATAATTTTTTTTTGGATTAATTTAAATAATAATTATTATTTTATAATTAATATTAACAAATATTATCAAGTAGGATATTTTAAATAAATAATTTTTAATAATATTTATAAACATTAGGGCGGGGCTCCGTAAACACCGTGATGGAAGACAATAGCTTCACCGATTATTACCGAATACAAACGAAATTCTTTCGGGAAAAATTATTCATCAATTGTTGATAAAACAGAAATTATAATTATCAATAAAAATTTACTTGACCATTTGTTGATTAAAATTATTTGAATTTTTTGAAATTTAAATATTGTTTTAAAATATAATTAAAATTTTTTTTTTCTATTTATTAATAATAATAATAATAATTATGTAAATTTATAATTTTATAACAATTAAATTAGTAACAATATTGAATTATTTATAATTTAAAAAAGAAAAAAATGTTTTATTATTGATTATAATACAAAGCAATGACAATGAAAATGAAACATGCAATTAAGTTTATACACAATGCCATTTACAAAATGTAGATTAAATGAATTGTACTGCACCTCATCAAATTTACTTCTGTTTGGTTTGTTTGACTCCTTTATTTAGGACAATATTTATATATATGGGACATCCTTGATCGTGCTTGACGAGTTACACGCGACAGTTTCGTGACAATACGATGAATTTCGTATTCATAATTACAAATTCAAAACTAGTGTTTATCAAGAAATATACAAGTTGCGTATTGTCATGATTATTACATGTTTCTAATAATAATAATAATAATAAATAAATTATTATAATTAAAAATAATTTATTATTTAAACAAATAATTTATTAAATATATAAATTTAATTATTTTTATATATTTAATTTAAATTTTTTTTAATTATTCGAAGGTCATATGTTTGTGGATATAAATTGTCTATTATATATTGACTTTAATTTATGTACAACATTGAATTATTTCAAGACATGATAAATTATTTATTTGATAGTTTGATTTATTTTTATAAATTTTAAATTTTATTACTTTTTATTAAATATTATTATACATGTATTTTAAATTAAAAGTTAATTATATTTGTAATTCAATTTATATATATTTTTTTTTAAATATTAAATTTTTTATTTTTTTTTTAATCAACCACAACTGGACATTGGTTTTTATATATTTTTTTTTCAATATTTTCCGTGTGTCATAAAAATAAACGAGACTTCTGTTTCTTATCAACGAAAAAAAAAAAAAAAAATTTTGATTATTGTTGGTATTTTTATTTTTTTATTTTTATGTACATTTACCAGCCTCTTTTTGATACATATAAAAAAGTTGTAAAAAAAAATACAATAATAATAAAAAATTGTTAAGTAACTAAACACAAGTTTTATCGAGATTTGTATGTATAAAAATATTTTCTTATCAGTTGTATGATAAAAGTAAAAATAAAAAAATATATATATTTTTTTTTATATTTTTTTTTTAACCCGACCTTGTTGTATATTGTTTATTCTAAAAAATTATAAATGGCACAAGTGACACCATTATTTTAAGTTTTAATATTCAAAAATAAAAATTTAATATTATTTTTTCATTTTTTATTTAAAAAATAATAACTTTTAAATAAAATTGACCATTTAGTGTTATCAATATTATTTCAGTTGGTTCATCTGGCATCATTTCCGTGATACTATTATTTATTTATTTATTTTTTTTTTTTTTTTGAATAAAAGTAAGTATAAGTATGTATATATATATATCTATATTTTTTTTTATTATTTTTTAAAGTTTTATTAAATTGTTTTTATTTTTTATTTTTTATATACTTTTTGATGGGTTTGGCAGTAGTATAACCGGGCAAATCTAGTAGTAGGGATTAATAACGCATGCGCTTAAATTTTATAAAAAAAGCTCTCTCTCGTTGATGCAGATACCCCGGTCGTCGTCGTCGTCGTCGTGGTCGTCGTGGTCGAGTAACAGACGTCGCGTAGTTGTCATCGTATTATCAAATCTCGCGGACCGTATATTACAAAAAAATTTATAAACAATTAAATTAATTAAATAATTATAAGTTTTATTAATTAAAAAATAAAATAAAACTCATAATTTAATTAATAAAAAAAAAACAAAATTTAATTAAAAATTAAAATAATTATTTAATAAATTTTTCAGTTTTTCAATAATTTAAAGTTTTTTAATTGAATAAAAAATTTGAAATATTTTTATGATTTTTAAAATAGCTAAAAAATATATTAAAATATAGAAAAAAAAAAAAAAAAAGCTTTTAGTAACAAGAGGGCGCTTTCAGTGAAAAATTTATAATTTTTTTTTTAATTTAAAAAAAAAAAACATATTTTGTTTATTTATAAAAATAAAAAATATAAAAATAGTGTTAAATAAGTGAATGAAAAATTTGTTTATTTAATTATATAATTTAATTTTTAAGTATAAATATATTTTTTAATTAAATATATATATATAAAAGTGGTGGAATTGATGGAAGAGAATGAAGAGAAATGTTCTTGTCGTGTATTATACGATGGATGAATTTTTGTTGATGTACGAAAATAAGTGTCCCTGGGCAACTAGGCAATGCCGATAATGTACAGCTGACCGAAAATCGTCGGTCATTAATTCACTCACCAATATTATTATTGAAAAAAGCCAAAATAAATATCAAAATAAACAACAACAACAAAAACAGCAACAACAAAATAAAAAAAAAAGTTTAAAAAATATACCAACACGT
Organism: Lysiphlebus fabarum; assembly: GCA_011426435.1. Classification (NCBI taxonomy): domain Eukaryota; kingdom Metazoa; phylum Arthropoda; class Insecta; order Hymenoptera; family Braconidae; genus Lysiphlebus; species Lysiphlebus fabarum. The sequence goes on from WSYQ01001097.1 coordinate 241,910, forward strand.
GCCTTTTAATAAAAAAAAAAAAAAAATTATAAAAAACGAAATTAAATATTTATAATTTTAGAAAATTAAATTTTCTTTTTTTGAAAATAATTAAATAATCAAAAGGTCCAACTTTAAGTGTAATTATATCAAAATAAAATATAGATATATAAAATTATAAAAATATCAAATTCAATTTGTTTTGATGTAAAAAATATTTATAATTAAATAAAAAATTTATAAATTACTTTTAGTAAAGAATAACGAAATGTCGAGGTGGAATGAATCTTTTTTACTTTATTTAATTAAATATAAACAATTAACAATATTTTATTTAAGTAAAAAATTATTTAATAATTTAATTGAAATAATTATTGATGAAAATAACAAAAATTATTTCTTTGTTATTTGTGTTATTGAAAAATATTTATCAACGAAATTAATTGAATAAACATTTAATATCAATTTTAATAGTTTTTATATATTTTGATTTTTTTTTTTTGTTACTTTTTGTTTAATTTATGGTCAAGAATAAAAATGGCGGACGTTTAATCAGTTGAAAGTGAAAATTTGTTTTTCTTTTTTTAATAAATATATAAATTGGAAAAAAATTTAAAAAAAAAATTAATAATTTGATTAATTATTAAAGTGCATACTTCAAGCACGTGGAGGATTAAATTCATCATAAAAAAATATCATCAAAATTAAAGGAGTAAACAAAGAATTTTCATGGCAATTTTTATTATAAAATAACTATAAAAGTTATACAAAAAATAGAATACAAAATAAAATTTTTTGACTTGTATTTCTTTGTCTTTGACTTTTCAATTAAAAAAAAAAAGAAATCAAAAGAATTTTTTTTTTTTTTTTTGCTTTACATGTATAACTGTCACTATTTCTACTCAATTTTTTTACCACAAAAACATTTAAAAAATATATATACAAGCTTCTGATAAAACGCATCTGCAAAGCAGATCATCTTGAAAATATTTCAAAGTAAAAAAAAAATCACACTGTATATAAAAAAAATATAAAAAAATAATATTAAGCAAATAAAGTAATAATAAACTCAATTAATAATTGACATGTAAAATTGAAAATAAATTTACACTAAAATATTAAAATCTAATCATCGAAAATTTTATTTATAAAAAAAAAAAACATAAATGAATAAAATTACATTGCCGAATAAAATGCTCAATTCGTGCTGTGTTTTTTTACAATAAAAAAAAAAAAAACCAATAAATAAAAACAATTAAAATAAATTGTTTTTTACATACAAAAAAACAATAAAAACTTAAAAAATGTAGACAAAAATGTTTTAACGTTTTTTTTTTTTTTCCAGTGATTAAAAATATCAAAAAAAAAAAAAAAAAAATGATTGTGATTGTAAAATTAATAAATTAATAAATTATTAAATTAATTATTTTTTTTTCTTTTAAATTATCCAAAAAATAATAGTGTCTTATTGTGTTAGTGTATAAATTTTTATATTATTATTTATATTTTTTTTTTAAATTATAATTTTTGTGAAAAAAAAATTTTCATTTTGAAATGCCTGTCAGACGAGGTCATGTTGCACCGAGGACCACTATCATTGAAACAATCATCAGAAAATTTGATACTCATGGTAAGATTAAATATATAATCATAAAAATATTCAAAAAAAAAAATTACAATAAATTAATTTACATTAAAAAAACTAAATAATTATTATCCAAATAATTTAAAAATACCTGTAATTTATTTTAATAAAAAAAAAAAATATTAACATATTGTTAAATAAAATTGATGACCCTGGCCGATAAAATTGGCTAGAATTTTTTTTATATTAAAAAAAAAACCAACAAAAATACTTCAGTACAATATCAACGACAATAATTATGCTAAAAAAATTATAAAAAATATAAAAATTATACATAAAATAATAAAAAAAAATAATTTTATATAAAAATTTGGATAAGTGTATATTAAAATGACCACTTGTTGTTGTTGTTGTTGTTATATTGAATATAAGTAGTTTGGCGTTGATGCAAATATAATATTGATGCATGTGTATGTCGCGTGATGTCTGATTCACCCCTAGACTTACAACCCCTCTTCCATTAACCCCTGAATTTACCCCCGCAATTTTTATTATTATATATTTTACACACAACATAATTTATAAAAAGGTTACATAATTTATATATATATATATAAAATGCCATCGAGCTATCGAAAAAATTATAAATATTGTTATAATCAGATTGTTTTTGTGTCTCAACTCAATTTTACATGACTAATCAGTTATTTTCATTGTTAAAATAACAATGCTGTTGATGCAAATTGTTGTAATTATTTTTATAATTTTATTCAATTTAAAAAATATTAAAATACTTTTGTTTTGTTTTTATTTTTTATTGTTTTTTTTCTTTTTTTGTGGTGATCAAGTCAGTAGATATTTATTTTTTCAACCCCAATTAATTATTTTTATAACTTTAAAATTTAACCCTAAAATTTATTTGATTAATGGTTATTAATAAATGTATTATATAAAATATAAATTTATAATAAAGAAACCATAAAATATTTTTATATTATTATTTTTATGATGTCTGTCTGGTATTATTTAATTTTACAATTGACAAATTGTCTTGTATTTGTCAATCTTTTTGTTCTTTAATTTTATAATAATTTAAAATGGCTTCTTTGTATATAATCTGACATTTATCTTTTATAAAATTTTAGTATATATGTTAATTTTTTTTTTTACATCAAGATAATATATGTATATATATAATTTTTTAAAAAAAATAAAAATTCATATTAAATTTTGTTTTATATATATTTAATAATAATTTCAATCAAGATAATATATTATAAAATAACTAGAAAATTGACGGAAATTTAATAAATTATATTTCATATAAATTTAATATTTTTTTACACGAAAACTTACTTATAAAATTATTATACTTTTTTTTATAATTCCAACTGCGACCTCAGTTATTTAAAATTACTCTACAATTTTTTTTTTGCTTTATTATTTTTTATAATAATTTGTAATTTTTTTTTTGTTCATTTGATATTTAAATAATAATTTAATTATAACACCGGATGTTTTAAATATCAAAATTATTGAGAAAATATTTTTTAATAATATAAAATTTCAATTATATTATTATTATTTTTCAAGTACACATTAACATAAACGTGATGATTGAATTTGATTGTTTTTTTTTCGTCATAAATTTTAGCATATTGTTATTTAAAAAAATATTAATTATTATTTTTTTTATGTGTAGTTTAATACCGTAAATGATTTTGCATAAATATCCAGTTTATGATTTCCGGCTGTGGGAATTCAGGTGGCAGTCAACAAAATCCATCGCCGCATGATTTTCCCGCAGCCAAGATTGTGGCAGCACGTGACCTCGTTGAATTTTTGTACTTGGTAGTATTGACCTACTTTTTTGATTTTTGAATATTTTTTTTTTTAATAGATACTATTTTATTTCTATTTTATTTAAAAAATATAAGTGTATATATATATTTTATATTATCTCTTTTACACTTGATGTCTTTTTAAAACAATTAAATTTTTTTATTTTTAAAATTTAAAATTCTGACTTTGACCTTTTTTTTTTTTCCTCAAAGGAGTTTATGAATCACAATGATTCACTGTTAAATGTTATTATATTGATGAAAAAAATTATTTATTTATAAATATATATTTAATTAATAAATAAGTGGTTTTTTTTTTTTTTATTTTAAATTTTTCAGCCAACTTTTTTTAATCAACCTTGATGAAAATCTTGAATTGAAAAATAAAAAAAAAAACATTATAGAGTTTTTGAAAATTTAAACTGACTAAAAAAAACTACACCAATCTTGATTTTTTGTTTTTTTTTTATTTTTTTTTGCAATATAAAATTATCCCCAACGGGCTTTGGTCATATACATAAATTGGCGACAATCCAAAATTTAGAAATTTCATTTTAAAATTTTTTCTAAGCATTTATATTCAAGATGACGAATCAAAAATTCTATGGATTATTTAAATAATTTATTATAATATTTATATTTAATTTATAAAATTATTTTATTTTAAATTATTTATAGATAAAATTTATAAATTTATTTATTTTTTTTATGAAAAAAAAATAATAATATTAAAATTCTGGTCAAGTTATTTGATGTTTAATGAGAAACTTGGTGATGAAAATTTAATAAAGTGACACTAGAATTTGTTGACAACTTTTTTACATACCAACGATTGATGTTTTACGTATTTGTTTTTTAAATATTATTTTATACTTATTTTTATAAGTTAAAAAAATTGGTTCAAGTTGTTCCTGACTGTGAATATTTATATCTATTTTTATTTCATCTCAAGTGTTTCCTTATTTTTTTTTTTTTTTTTTCCTTCAAATTTACCATTGAAAAACTGAATAAGAATTAAATTTAAATATAAAAATTATAATATACAAATTGATTTTATATTTATTTTCTTGTATTAATTTTTATCTAAATGAAATATGTTTTTTATCCTTCCGTTATAGTTTTCTGTTTATTTTTTATCTTCATCTTGCTCACTTGATTTTAAAACACTTGAAATATTCTAATAATATTCCTAAAATAAATAAAAGCATGTCTCCAAAATTGAATGACAGACATACTAATAATAATCATTATCAAAATAATATATATTTTTAATTTTGAAGGACAAGTACAACATCAAGGTTAAAATTTTTTATTTTAAGCTTTTACCAATTAAAAGATTAAGCTTATTATATTTTTTTTAAAAATTATTTCACAGTCTAAATTTATTATATATATATATTACTGTATACTTTCCCGGAAGAATATTTTTTCTTGTTTTAATTTTAGAATTTTTATATGTTTTTTAATACAAATTTACAAACTAGTTGTTTGATTTTAAAAATTTATTATATTAAAATATTAAAATATATAATAAAAATATATTAAAATAAAGCTTATACAAATTTTTTATAAATTAAAGTATATTTTTTAAATCAAATGTTTACGTTTTATTTTGAATTTTTCGCGCGCAAAAAAATTAAGGCTGATTGCCATTGATATATTTTTTTACGACGCGTCGTTTTTTTTTTTTTTTTTTATTTTATTTGGAGGTAAATGCCAAGCTCTGACATTCCAAAGTTATTTTATATTTTTATATCATTTATAAACGTTAATTAATCATTAAAATATAATCATTAAAAAGTTAAAATAATGAAAATTACTATTGCATATAAATATTTTATAATAAAAACAAATTATTATTTCATTTTGAAATTGTTGTTGACGAGATTTGTGGTGCATTGTTTGTCCAATTTTTGTCATCATGTATGTATTTTACAATTATTATTATTTATTATATATTTATTATATTCTATCGACATAATTATTATAAATTATTATTTAATAATTCTATATTTTATTTATTTTCAGTTGTAATAGTAAGCATTTGTTTGTGTTTCGTAAAAAACTCGTAAAAAAAAATAATAATAATAATAATAATTTAACATTTAGGTTAAACAATGAAAATAAAAAAAAAAAATGGCATTATTTTATACAAATGTCATTGTTGAAATAATTTTTAAATTATTCTCATTAAAACTATATAAAATTATTGACAAAAAAAATATTAATAAATAAAAAAATTATTTTGGAAAATTGAAAAGAAAAAAATATATAAATTTATCATCAATTGATTGATAATTACATGGAGAATATAAAAAAAATAATAAAAATTATTATTTCAATATTTTATTATCCAAATGACGTTAATATTTGGTCAAATAAAATAAAAAAAAGTAGATAATTTAAATAAAATTAAATATATAATTTAAAAATAGTTATAATAATTGATATTAATAAATTTATCATTGATATTACAGATAGAAGTTTTCTGGTAGCTAACGCTCAACAAGGACTATGTCATATAATTTACTGTTCAGACGGTTTTTGCCGTTTGACAGGTTACTCAAGGGCAGAAGTTATGCAACGACCTGCTGTTTGTGATTTTCTTCATGGTCCAATGACATCACCCCATGCAATTGCTGCACTGAGAGATGCACTTCTTGCTGGTGTAGAAAAACATTTTGAAATACTTTATTACCGGAAAGATGGTAAGTCAAATAAACAATTTATATTTATTTATTGATAAAATTTTACATAATTTATTTAAAAAAAAAAAAAACAAACAAACAATAATGATAGTTAAAATTTAAACAAAGAAACTTATTATTGAAGCATAAAAATATACAAATAAGTATAAAGGTATTTTTAAAAAAAATTGACAAATAAAATCATTGAATTAATAGAAAAAATAAAACATAAATTGATGCTCAATATGCTTGTAGTTTGATAAAATTATCCAAGCATTAATGAAAAATAAAAAAAATATATTCTTTGTTGTCTCAAAAAAGCTTGAAAAAAAAGGTTAAATTGAAATACTTTGAGCTTTTTTTATTTTTATAAAAAACAAAAAAAGTGTGCATCTATATTATTTTTGTTCATTTTATATGACTTGTTATATATATATTATATATTTTTCATCAAAGCAATTTTTATTCAATATTTTTGTCAAGATGTTCATGATGTCTGTGTGTGGTGTTGACCTTAGGCACAAAATTAAGATCGATAGTTTCTACTGTATAATTTATCACAGTCACAGTTGCCCTGAGGCCTTCTACCTTTAGCCTGTCAAAATCTTTCATTATTACGCGCATTTGTAGAATCGTGACCCATTATTTTATCCATCAAATATATATTAAAGCTTAAATATTTTTCATCTTGAGCTTACATACTTTATTTTTTTTTATTTCACTTAAAATTTCAATTTTTTAATAATCAAAATCTAAGCACGTAAATTGTTTATTTATTTCTTTGATATAAATTTTTTTTTTTTTTATCAAAAATTTATAAATTAAATTTATTGTAGATAAAAAAATTTCAAATACTATTATGATATAAATATTTAAATTTTAATTTTGTTAAAAAATTTATTTATTCATCAATATTTTAGTTATTTAAAAAATTATTTAATTTATAATACAAATTTTTTATTTAAAAATAAAGAAATTTAATTTTTTGTTTTTAATATTTTATTTTTTACTATTTTTTTTAGATTTTAGAAAAATAAAAAAATTTTAAAATCATTAAGAATTAAATATAAAAACTTTTTTGGAATTTTAAAAAAAGATAAAATTTTTTAATTAAAAATAAAATTATGATAATTATAATTTATCATCAATTTGAATTAAATTTTTTAATCTTATTATTATTAATTTTATTTTTTATGTTAAAATATTATTTATATTTTGACACCCTAACTAAATTGTTTTTCTAAATTGACAATGTTTCATCATACAAAACAATGAGATGAAAAAAAAATCATAAAAGTCTTGTGACCCTATATGATATTGTTCCCAAGTGACTCACAATTTCCTTCCGGGCATATCGTAAAAGGAGTTATGTAATCCCTAAACATGACTACTCTCAATATAAGCCACAAAATTATATTTTATCATAACTAAACTCCCAAATAAAAAATTCCAATTAATAAATCAACAATAACAATATACACAGCCTCAAAAATTATTAAATAAAAATAACAAAATTACTTAAACAAACTTAATTAAAAAAAAAAAAATTATATTTTAATATAAATTAAACATTTTTTAATTTTAAACTAAGTCACGATATCAAAACACATGCTTTACAAGACATTTTTTTTTTTTTTTTCTCAACTAAATAATATAAAAAAAAAAAAAAAACATAATATATATAGCGTGTGAAAGTTCATTGCACCACGTTGAATATAATTACATGTATAAATATCTAAAACTAAAGTTAAATCATAAAAAAATAACAACAAAAAAAAATAAAATGCATTTGTAGCTAAAGAAATATTTTTCAAGATATAATTATTAAAATTAATAATTTAAAAAAGAAAAAAAAATAATAATAAAGCTACACGCGCCGTCGTCGTTGTCGTCGTCGTTGTTATTTTTGTCTAGAATTTTCTTTTGCGCACTCTAAAACTGGAAGCAACGTTATTCAAAATTATACCACTACTAAAACTAGCATCATCATCATCATCACCAACATCATCACCAACAACATCACCAACATCATCACCAACATCACCAACATCATCATCATCATCATCATCATCATCATCATCATCATATGGACTTGGTTGTGTATCTCATCTAGCAACTGCTAGTGGGTCGTGCAACACACCCAATCACGTCACTGGGGCAATGCACTCACGTGGATTGTGACGTCACGAGGCCGAAGAGCAAAAAGTAGCGTCATCGACCAATTGGAGGGAAGCAGCCGTTGACCCAAACTATATAACTATCGTTTTTTTGACGGCATCGTTTTTCTCCTCAACAAAATTAATATGACCTCATCGTTCATCTATATCTTTAAATTAATATATAATATATATATGTCTTTTAAAGTTTATCATTGTCTTGGAAAAACTTTGGCCATTATCCTATCTATCTATTTTTTTTTTATTTTTTTTTTTTTTTCATATATATTTTATTATATTTATTTTTCTTTGCAAATATCATCTACTTTATCCATTGTGTTATATATTTTAACCACATAGTTGTGTCTCATAGATTTTTTTCAATCAATTTTATCATTTTTTAAGATTTTTTTTATCTTTATTATTGAATAAAAGGCTAACACCAAGTTTAACTTGAACTTTTTATATATATATTTTCACTTATTTGACATTAAATTGAATTTATTTTATCAATGAATCAATTTTACAATGTTATCTTGTATTAACCAATAAATATATATCATTTTTTTAAAATTCAAGTTGAATATTATCAACGTAACTACCCACGTATTAGTATCATTTTTATTTTTAAAAAATTTTGATTTATTTTTAAATCAAAACCACCTAGAGATATTTTGGATTAATGCCAAATTTACATCAACTTTTTAAAAATATTCATTGTTGTATTACATTATTGTATACAAGTGTATTTGATGGAAAAATTTTGTCACAGTTTCCCTAGTTTTATTATTTTTAAAAAAAAAAAACAAAAAATTGAAATAATAAATAATATATTTTATATATATTTATTTTATTTTCGATTAATATAATTATATATATTTTTATTTAATTAAATAACAGATGAAAGTTTTTAAATAGCTTAAAAAATAATTTATTTTATTATTAAAATTATTTAAAGAGTAAATATTTGACAAGCATATATATTGATTTTATTTTATTTTATATAATAATATTTTTTATTTTCAAACTAAAATTTAACCCAGTGAAAATATATCAAAGATGAAACACTTGGCAACAATATTTAAATAATTTAAATATATTAAAAAAATTATTAAAACTAAATAAAAATAATTATATTAACTTTTTTTTTTCCATCAATTAACAATCATAAATTTTTTTAAATATTATTTTTAATTGAATTTTATAATTATTTCAAATATTTTTGTTATAAATAAAAAACAACAAAAATTTATTGATTACATTTTATTTTTTTTCTGTAAAATTCATGCAATATAATTTTACGATTTTTACGTATTTTTTATTTTTCTCTTGGTTCACCCTTGTCCAAAAGCTTCTCATGACCCCACCAACATTGCCACCATATTTTGGATCGATGAACGGGTGTGCCTTCTCTACAAATGCAGCTTCCATCCCTTAACTTTAACTATTCACTAATACATTTAACAATGTACATATACATTTATTTATTTTATATATATATGTACAATATCATCCCTTCTTTTACTATATATTTTAACTGATATCACAGCTAAAGGTACATTCACCTTTAAACCTCCTCATTTTTCACGCATTTATATATTAAATATATAAATTTACCTCAATTCTTATCACATCTATGTGTACATTAATGAATCTAAACTTTTTTTATTTATACCTATATTTTAACAAATTATATTTGTCATTGTCTCAATATATTTATTTATTTTCATCAAATTGATTTTCAATTGAAATTAAATATTTATATTTACAATTTTTTGTTTTTATTTTAATGAAAAATTATATATTTATATAATTTATTTTGATAATTTATATATTTGTAAATATTTAAAGATTTTTATTTAAAAATTTATAAATATATTTTATTATAAATTAATTTTTTTAAAGAGAATTAACATGATTTTTTTTAATAATAATTTTATGGCTTGAAAATATATTTTTGAGTTTATTGATTAAATGTTTATAAATAATTTTTATATTAAAATAAAAAAAAAAGTTGATTATTTTTTATTAACAGTTATTGACCTTGACATATTTTTTATTTAGTTTAATCATAAATTAATATTTATTTTTGTCAATTCAAGTTAAGATGTGTTATAATATACTCAGCATGTATTCTTGAGACAAGATCAGTTTAAGTTTTTAAACACTTGTTTTGAGATTTAACAACATTAAGTTTGTTGATTTTTTTATTTTTTAAATATTATTTTATTATTTTAATATATTAGTCAACAATCAAACTGTTTATTGATTTTTTTTTTGATTAAATTTAATAAATAAAAATCATTGTTTTTTATTAATCAAATATATATTTTTTAGAAATGTAATATTTAAATGATTTTACTATTAAAAAAAAAGTCTATTTATATGATTATTATTAATTGGAAATTGTTAATTAATTAATGGAATAGATTAAACATTTTTCAAAATTTATGACAACTAAAACGATGAATAACCTTGTATTTTATTCATTTTTTGTTTTTTGGCACGTTCTCAAGGTGCATCTAATGAGTATACAAATACAATGTTAAATAATAGTAATAAAAAAAAAAAAAAAAGAATAATAATAATAAAAGAAATGATTTAAAAAAAAATATATATAGGGTCCACTTGGTTGATATATTTTTTAAATAAGGGCATTCGTGATTAACCAGTGTAAATATTCAAAACAGTAAATTAAATTTAATCGATTTTTTTTAAATAAACTTGGTCAATTTTTTATTGTTATTATTATTATTTTTGTTAATACTAAAATTAATTTAATTTATAGAATTGTTATCAATTGATTTTTATATTTAAAAATTGTTTTTTTTTTTAATTTATAAAATTAAATTGATAATTTTTGTTGATAAAAAATTTTAAATTATGTCTGACTATTCATTGATATTTCTACTTGAAAAATTTTAAAAATTTATTATTTTGATATTTCAAGTATTTTTATGTATAAAAAAAAAATTTACAAGATAATTTTTAATTAAATTTTAAGTTATGTCTGACTAAAAAGGCATATTTCTACTTGAAAATTGAAAATTAAATGAAAATTATGAAAAATAATATCAAAGTAATAATTAATGAATAAAAATAAAAATAATAACTTAAAAATTTTTGATATTTTATTAATAAATAAATTATATAAATTTTCATTGTTTCAAATATATTTATTTTATTGTTTGTGATTATTATATAAAAAATAAAATAGAAAATTTTCTAGAACACATTTCCTTAGCTATTGTATGTTTGGCTGATTGTATTGTCGGTTTTTCTATTTTTTTTTTTTATATATTTATTATGAATAATACATATTGTTAATGTCCGGTCGAGTTTAATTCTCTTTGATATATTTATACATATATCCAAGCATATTTATTGCGACTGATGAGTCTTTTCTTGTCTATGACATGACAACAATGAACATTTTTTATCGTCAATGAATGCCTACTTGACACTGATACTTCTTTGTTCTATATATCGATGTCGTTAACTTGAAATTTATCCAACAAAAAAAAGAAAAAAAAATATATATATATCCTAATTTTTTCTCTTTATTTATTATTTTATTTTTAATTCATTGTTGTGGTAAAATACAATTAATTCAACTACATCAAAGTCATTTTATAAAAACCATCAAAAATATATATAAAATTAAAATTTAAAACAAACAAAAACATCAAAAATATTTTATATTTTTTTATATAATATTTTATAAAGGCTTGTGTGTAAATGAAAAAGAAAAAAAAAAAAATTTATTAGAGAGACGTCAAAGACTTGAGATTTTGTGAATGAAAAATAGGACATTTTTTTTTTTTTTTTTTTTTAAAAAAAGTATAACTTGAGGCGTTGACCTTTTAATAAATTTATTTAAAAAAAAAATAAAATAAAAATAATTAAAACAATAATTGTTAATTTATATTATTATTATTTTTGATTTTTTAGAAACAAAATTTTTATGCAGTGAGGTCATTGCACCAATACGAAGTGAGGTGGATGACATTTGTCTTCAAATTATTAATTTTGAAGATCTCAGTGCTCAACCAACACCACCACCAGTTGTACCAACTCCAACACCAATCAACAACAGATTATCTACACGTTGTAAGTTATCATATATTTTTTTAAATTTATAATTTATAAAATTAAATGAAAAATATAAAATAAATCAAATTTAAAATATAAATTTAATTTAAACTTTTATATTTTTTTTTTTTTTACAATTTAATGGCTGGTGATTAATGAACAGAGAATGTCACTTAGTATCCTTTCATTTTGTTGAAAAAAAAAAAAAAAGTAAAATAAAGTAAAAAACATTTTAAAAATAATAATCAATGAAATTAATTTTATTTAGTTTTAAAAAATAATTACAAAAAAAAAAAACAGAAAAAACAAATAAAAAGTTCAGAGTTTGAAATTTTTTGTAAAACAATTTTACAAAAATCTTAGAATTATATTAATTTATTCATCAAGTAATAATTTTTTATTTAAATATATATTAATAGTAGATAAATAATATAATTTATATAAAAAATTTAAAAATAGTATACATTTATTGACCCTGAATTGTTGAATAAATTGTTGTTGCATCAAAGACATTGCTATTACTGGTCATAACAATAATAAAGACAACTCGAGGTTAAATTTCACCGCATAATGTCGAATTGTTTTTTTTTTTTTAATTAAATACATGATACTATTGTTAATAATTTTACAAAGTTCTGCAGTCAACTCGATTGAACTGGGTCTTGATTTTGTTGGCAGATATTAAATACAAACTTCTAACTTACACAAATCAAATAATTTATTTCAAATTAAATTAATTTTTTCTAAAATATAAATTATTTATTTATAAAAAAAAATTAATTATTGACTTGTTTAAATTGACTTTGATGAATATAAATATATTTTTTCAGTATGATTTCATGGATTTGACAGAAAACATCAAAATCATTTTGATAAATATTTTATTGATGAATATTCATGTGTAAATAATGTTTTATTTAATTTATATTTTTTTTTAAATTTCAAGTATATTTTTTTAATTCGCATAACAAAAAAAAAAAATATGAAAAAATATGTATATATAGATAGAATTTATTTTTAGATAAACCTGAGCAACCGCATCGTTGACGACTAGCCGACTAAACAGACGTCTAAAACGTTTAACCCTGACCTGGTAATAAATGTTACACAGTTAACGACAACCAACGAATCATAATGTCTATATATTTGACTCACTTAATTTATCCGCATCATCGCAGTTAAATTTATTGAATAATTAATACAACGTTTAATTTTATGACCTCATGTGATCAACAAATTATATCACAATAATTGATATTTCATTTAATTTATTTCAAAAAAAAAAAACAATAAATTTTTAATTTTTAAATAAAATCATTGATGTAAAAATTTTTTTTACATTTGTTTATTTATAATTGATATTTTATTATTATTTTTTATCTAGAAATATTAATTTTTTTTTTTTTAAATATTACATTTGATGTTTAACATGTACGATAAATCATTTAGTTACAACTATTTTTTAGATTTAATTTAAAAATATTATTTTATTATTTTTTGGGGTGATGTTCAATTTTATATTTAGATATGATGATTTTTTTATTATTATTTATTTAAATTTATAATTTCTTTGAATGTATATATATATATATTTTTTTTTTTTTAATTTATATGAATGATTTACTTAAATATATATTTTTATTTGCAATTGGTTATTTTTTATTAGATGTAGTATTGCGTTTTACGATTGCAGATGATGTTGGATATCTCATTATGACATTTAATGTTTATTTTATATTAAATTTAATTTACTAATTTACATTTATTTAATAACTTAAAAAATAGGTCTAACTATCATATAATATTTAAATAAAATTTACAAGAAATGATGTGCTAATTAATAATATAAAATTTACTTTAAACAGTTATATTTATTTTAATTATTATAAATAAATAAATATTTTGATTAATTAAATTTTTTTTGTTGTACAGTTGACAGAGCACGTGCATCATTTCGTGCTGGTTTATCACGAACTGGTGTTGTTGGTTCATCAAGAGTGAGAAATAGACCTAGAGCCAGTTCAACAGTATCACCACATTGTCAAATTTCTGATGGGACAATTTTAGATGAGGATGCTAATGAAAATTGGTAAGTTTATATTAATATCATCAATTTATATTTATAACATTATTAATCAAATATTTATACATCAATTAATCATAATGAATTATAATTTTACTGCAAATCATCAACAACATCATCATCATTATTATTTTGCACATGCACTTGATCAAACTTTTAATATTATTTTAAATTTGAAATAATATATACAAGTAAAATTATTGACTATTGATTATTTATTGATAATACAAATAATAAATAATAAATTTATCAAATCAAAAATAATAATAATTTATAAAATAAATAAAAAATAAAAAGAGATATCTTGATTAAGTAAGGCTTGTCTTCGTGACTCAGCAGGATCATCATAAGTTGTCGTTCGTGCCGATTTTCAAAATGAATAAAAAAATATAAAAAAAAAAAAAAAATATATATATTGACGACTCAAAGAAACGGATGTCGTGCCAACCAATCACAACTGGTAACGCTTTTTTTTTTTTCTTTTTTTTTTTGATGGAAAAAATAAAAAAAATGTGAATAAAAAAATATAAACTAACATACATTCATATAAGTATATTATATATCAACATATCAGCAATCAACTCCCTCGGATTCTTTATTATCTTTAAATATATATAAATTATATATATTTTTTTTTATATTTTCTTTTCTTTTTTTTTTTTTCATTTTGTATATATATATATCAACCCTCAACACGAAATCAACCGATGAGCTGAATTTTTTTTTTTATTGTGTTATTTTGTGTTCTCATTTTTTCCCTGTGCAATAAAATCGATTTAGAAAATTTTTTTTTTATTTTATTTTTTATCCTTAGGGGTAGTTTTAGTGATTCATTTAAACTATACTACTTTTATCATTATTTTATTTGAAATTTTATATTATTTGTTTTACAAAAATATCAAGTATTTCATCTTAAAAATTATAAATGTTTTTTTTTATTTTTTTAAATTTTAGTTGTTCAATTTTTGTAAAATTTTCCCCAAGTTTTTTTAAAATTATTATTTATTCTTTTATTTAGTAAGAAAAATTAAATTTTAGAGAGGGTAGAATTATGAAAAAAGTATAAAAAATTAAGGGATATTTTTAGGGGTTGGTAGATGAGAAAAAAAATATAAAAAATTATTGAATTGTTGAGGTGAAGAATATGACATTGAATGACCCATATAAATATAAACTAAAATAAATTATTTTTTTATTAAATTTATCTTTAAATAATTTATGATAATATTATTCATTGAAACATAGAAAAAAAATATATATATGAATAATTAAATAAATAACTAGAAATATTTTTACACAAAAAAAAAAAAAAAAACATTTTTCTTTTTATAAATTATTTGGTATTATTATTAAATTAATTGAATTATTATTTTATTAATTATTTGATTATAAAATAATTATATTAGTAATATAAACCACCAATTAACTAAAATATATATAAATTTTATCACTTTGAAATTTGTTAAACTGACTTGACCTATTGACATCAACATCGTTATCCAAATTGTTAGTGACCAGTTAAAATTCTTGTTGAGTTATATAAGTTCATTAATTTGAATCGTTAATTAAATGACTATTAATTTTTTTTTTTTTTAAATATGAAACTTAATAAATTTTATATAATATTTTTAATTATAAAAATATTTTAAGTAAAATTACTTGGAAAATTTAAAAATATATTTAAATTTATATGTTAATTTTGTTTTTATGTTTTTTTTTAAATTTTAAATTGAATATATTTGTTGAAATTTTTTAAATAAAAATTATTTGAATTTGTCTTGGTAAAATATTTTGATGAAAGATATGTTTGCTGACAAGCAAACACCATTTTCAGTTAAATTTATCTCATGAATATAAAATGATTGGTTTTGTGATGAAAAAATAAAAATAAAAAAATTGAAATAATAATATTTTTATAAATTTTACTTGTATTTACAATATAAACAAGTCATTTTATACATTACCTATACAAATTGAGTCAAAAAAAAAATTATATCAAAATCATAAATATTTTTTTTATTTTTAAATTTTTAATCACAAAAATAGAGACACGTTTTGACTATTTTAGAAAAAAAATTTCACCCTTAACCAAGCATTAATTAATTCTAGAAAAATAAAAAACCTATTTTCATATTTTTACTTTTTTTAATTTTATTAAAAAATTTTTTTATTCTGTTTTATTTTACACAAATTTAAAAAAAAACACAAAATAATTAATTTATTTAAACAAACAAAAATATACAAATGATTGACTAATTAAAGATTCGAATAACTAAAAACAAAGAAATAAATATTCAATTTATTGAATAATATTTTTGTCATTCATTTATAAATTATAATAAATTAAAATAAATATAATCAACGTTAATTGAATAATAAATTAAATATTGAATTAAATAGATAATTAATTAAATAATAAAAGTAAAAATTATATTTAATGTTTAAAATAGTAATAATAATAATACAATGTTGATATTAGTGAATAGATAAATAATATTAATCGATAAATTGACATGTGATGCATAAATTTTATATATAAAAAGGTCAGCTGTAGCTTAGGTCACCAAGTGTGTCAGTGTTGAGCTAGGGTCTAAGTCAATCAATATAATACAACATGACGTGTATTATTAAAAAAATGCATATTATAAAAATTTTATAAATATTTTATAATAAATATCAATTCAAAGAATATTATCTTTTTTCTTCTTTATATGTAAAGGACACTTGTCATTGATTTCGTAATCAACGAAATAGACAAATTATGATTGCTAATGAATGAACAATTATTTACTTGAATTTCTAGCGTGAAAAAATCTTTATTATAAAGAAAATTAATGAGAAAATGAATATAATGAATATAAATAGATATTAAAATATATAAAAAATATAAAATAAAAATAAAAGTCTGATTTTCTCCAAGTCATTTCGAAATTCAAAAAATAATAAAAAAAAATTAGTAAAAATCAAAATAAATGCTTGAAACTTACAGGGTAATTATTTTAGGGTGTTTTTCAAATTATAGATGCATAATATCATAAATAGATTGCCTAGAAATATTTTTTCTATGATCGAAATAACCATGCAAAAGTCAGACTTTATTATGGTCATTTCGAAATTATAAAAAAATTTAAAAAATTTAAAAATAATTCAAATAAATATTTAAAACACTCAGTATAATTATTAACCCTTACTTGAAAATGAATAATTAAATAACCTTGACAAGAAAATATTAAAAATATTTGTAATTATTGTAAAAAAACATTTTAAATATTTCATAGTCTTTTTTTTTTAATAATATTTTCTATTTTTTTTCTATAATTTTGTTATTTTATTTTAATTTTAATTATTTGATACTTAAAAATATAAAAAAATAACATTTATTTTACATAATATTTTATAAAAAACATATTTATATGTTAAAATGTAATAAATTTTTTTTTTGTCGCGTGCAACTTGAAGTATTAGGAAGTAATAATTTTCAATATATAATTTCTAAGGAAAAAAAATATTTATATAAATGCTTTACTGAGTATGAAAAAAAAGTATAATAAATTCATAAAAATAAATAATATTTGAAACAAAAAAAAATTCAAAGTTTATACAGTTTTTTTTTTTTTTAGATTTGTATTAGATCTTTATGTAGGTTAACATTTTAGACTGATTAATATCATGTATTATTTCCCAAGTGAAATATAAATAGACATCACATTCATGTAACTTTATAATTATTTTAAATGTTCACCTTTGAATGACACAAGTTTTTTTTTTCATTTGTAACTGATGAGTCTGACTTAATACTGACCAACACTACTGTCAAATATTTTACAGTTTTAATAATTTTTTACAATATTTTTAAATTATTTAAATTAAAAAAAAATTCTCGTTATTTTAAGAAATAAAATGAACAAAATTATTTCAATTATTAGCAAGACATTGATGGATAATTTCCCCTGGGTAAAAATCATAATAATATCCATAAATTTTGACATATTCTCGATAATTATATTTACGAATAAAAAATAATATCAAAAGTTTAAGAAAAATGATAAAATTTTTTTGAGTATTTGATTGTAAAAAAATTATTCAATTTAAAAAAAAAAAAAATTGAAAAGTAAATTTTACACTCCATTTATTGATTAAACTTTTTTTTTTTTTATAATTTTTTTTTTTTTTATCATAGTGATGGCATTGACAGATGATTTTTTATTAACTGTCTTTTTGCTGTTATTTTTTATCTGTATCTTTTATCATTGATCACAACAAAAAAACATATTTTTCATCGAAACTCTGCGATATTATATATTTTTTTTTAATTTTTAACATTTTATTATTGACGGATGAAAAAATAATAAAATATTTATCTTTTTAGAGATGAGAATACTATAGATTTTAGTGGTCAGATAATTAAAACATTCCATGATTTTATCAACACAATTTTAAATAATTTAACAACTATTATAATAATAAAATTTTATTTTTATAATTTCAATATAATTTATCTAATTTTAATTGATGAAATATAGATTTTCTTGATGCTCATATTGAAATGATAATCAGGATTTAAACTCTCAATTTCCTTGTAATTTATACATTGAATAATCCCACATTGAAAAAAAAAATAATTAAAAATAAGTTTAAATAAAATTTTAAAAATAATTATTCAGTTGAAATAACAAATCAGTACAGTGACATGAGTATATTATTAATTTCGTTTGATAAAATCTTTTAAATTGGTTATCATAATAACAGTTGATTTACAATTTTCATATAATTATATTAATAATGTTGATGTGTTTATTTAACAGTCCACTGACATGTGGTTCACCAACAATGATAGAATCTTGGGGATCAAGTAGAATTGGTACACCACCACCACCAGCAGCACCAAATCAATCAGCTGTATTACCATTACCAACAGGAACATGTATATCCGGTGGACATGTATCATCAATTACATCAACAAGATCAAATATTGGAAATACTCAAAATTCATCAACCCCTATTACAAATATAGAAGGAGTAAGTTTTTATTTTCATTTTAATATTTTATTATAAGCAGCAGCAGTAAGTATGTATTATAATTTTATTTATCATCTTATTTTTTTTATTTTATTATTTATTCAATAGTTATTGTGATAAAGACAAAACATACAATCGTCAATTGTTTATGATTCAAACATTTAATAGCTGTTGCAGATAAAATTATCATTATTGACTTTTATTTCAAATTATTTTTAAAATATACATTTGTTTATTTAATTGTGATAATAATTATTATCTAATTTTTAGGCATCAACAAAATCAGGATTATGGGATGGACAAAATTCACCACCAGTTAATGAAGAACCATCTGGAAGTGTATCACATGCAGCAAGTTTAGATGCAATATCAAAAAGAATGATTAAATCTGACATGAACAGAATACCTTGCAGAAGTTTAACTTGTTCAGTTTGTGAGTTTTAAAATAAAAATTAATATATTTTTAAATATAATTATTATTAATTTTAATTTATTTTTTCAACAGAAATATATATAATTTTTTTTAATTATTATTTTTATATAAATTTTGTTATGTTGATATGAATATAGTAATAATCCTATATAATATGACAATGCGATGTTTGGATTTGTGATGATCGTTAAGTGATGTTTCTTGATCACAATTTAATTATATAAAAATTTAAAAAAATAAATTTACAAATAAACAATGAAATAGTTTATAATTTAATAATAAAAATTATTTATTAATATTTAAAAAAAAAATAACAACAACAGTGTCTAATAATTTTAAATAATTATTTCATTATTTAAATTGTAAATTTATTATTTTATTTTTTTCCTTTTTAATTTATAAAACGTTGCATATTCCTATATGTATTTTCTCAGTGTCGTATTCGATGTCACCTATTTATTATTCTTTAATTATAATTTAACCCTTTATTATAAATTTTAAATAATAATTTTTAATTGTTGTTATCGATGTGTATTTATTTATTCCATTAATTTTTTTTTTTACTATTTTTTTATGGAATTTTGATTTATTTTAAATTATTGATTTATTTATTAATAAGGGTTGTTACTTTGTGTCATCCCTAAACAGCATCTAAGCACTTTAATCCTTTAATTTATTTTTTCAAAGTAGTTTATTCCACTATTTACATGAAAAATTAATTATACATTTTTTGTTTGTTTATTTATTTATTTTTTTTTGATTTTTAAATGTTTTATCGGATGGTTTACTGTATTTGATATCCTCTTGGCCTAATGCACTATTGCGCTTTAATAAATAAATATAAAAATTTTATATTAAAAATTAAATTTGTTAACGAGAGCAAGAATATCTCAGTTGGTGACTTCGAATCGATAATTGAATTATTTTTTTTAAATAGATACGTGAAATTTTAAATATTATTTTTATAGGTATATTTTTTTTTTTTTTTTAATAATAATAATAATTTTCATATTGATAGTTAAAAATTAAATAGATAAATAATTAAATAAATAAATAAATAAATATTTTAGTAGCGGGTCGAGGGAGTGAGCGCGTGACCGGCCTCGAGCGATGGCCAGCAACAATTGATAATATCATGGAAGGTAAAAACATCGAAGAAAAAAAAAAATTAAAAAATAAATAAATAAAATTAAAAAAAATAAACAGCTAAATAAATTCAATTAAAAATATTGAGAATAATAATAATTATAACATTTATATATTTTTTTTTTTGTTTATTTTCAAAATTAAAAAAAAAAAAATTATTTTTGACTGTCGGTAAGATAGTGAATAGTAATTTGTTATTTGATAATATGAATCACTTTTTTATCGACAGTTGATCATTGAGCTTTTACAGAAAACATTTTTAAAATTTGAGCTTTTTTATATTTACAAAATTTTTGAAAAAAAAAAAAATTATTGATATTTATATTAAAATATAAAAATCATTTGATTTAAATTTTTTATAATTTTGAAAATTTATAATTGTAATCAATCGTGATTTTGTTATTTAATTAAATGCTTGACTAGAAATTTATTTTTCATTTTATTTAATTATTCATTTATAATCATAAAATATCACTATTAAATCACTAACATACATTGTCATAGTGTAAATTTAATAAATCATTATTGAAATAATTAAAATTGAAAATACAAAATCATAATTTTTATTTTATTTTTTTTTAATAATTAACATAATTAACATACATTATTACATCAGTCATTGAATGAGTATATTTCTGTCTCTCAAGATGTTAAAAAAATTAACAATATTCATCATCAAAACAACAAACTTGCCATTGTTGTAATTTTCACTCAATGCAGCTATTTTTTTTAGATGCTAAATTATTTTTTGATACATCACTTTGTAATTATGTTATGCCTACACTATTATTAAAATCTTTTTAATATATAAATTAATTAATTAATGCATTTGAATGATAATATTATTATTTTTGTTGTTTACGAATGAAAAATGTAAAAATAGTAAATTGAATATTTAAATAAATTTAGAATAAAAAATTGTTTTTGTTATTGACAATAATATCAAATGATTTCTATTTACAGCTGCAAAACACTCAAAGTTATTTCCTGGTGTCGCATCAGAAAGTGATTTACAAAGATGGAGAACATCTAGGGAAAGAAAATCACCGTCCCTGAGTCAAATGGGATCAGATTCTGTCAAGCATAAAGTAAGTCAACAAATAAATATTTGTAAACAAATAAATAAAATAAATTAAATTTTTTTATTTATTATAATATAAATAATTTATTATTACTTTTTAAATTTTTATAAAATTAAATATTTTAAATTTTTTTGTGACACAGTTTTCTCTTCAGGATAATGGCTCTGCAAAATTTTTTCAAGGAGTTATGCATACACCTAACATGGGAGAAAAAGTTGCTCAGGTGAGTCTTTATTTTTATAATTAATTACAAAATATTATTATTTTATTTATTTAATAATATCAAAGACAATTAGTAATAAATATTCTCCAACAAAAAAAAAAACTATACATATTGATTACAATATCCGACAAATAATATATAAATAATAAAAATAATCTAATATGAGACAAAAAAATAATGAAAATAGTTAATAAACATTGTTTATTTTACATTTTTATTATAAATTTTTAAATATATAAATTTAATTGGATTATTTTTCATTAAAATATCTTCATCCCTCAATGAAATTTCACCTGATAAATATTTTAAAAAAATAATGTAAATATATATTCTTTCGTGCGTATAAAAATGCACAAAGGTATAAAGCTATTGTGACATGTATTTTTATGTACATGAAATATAAAGGGTGGTTGGGTGGTTGGGTGGTTAAATGAAGGTGAAGGCAATGGGAGGTAAGGGAGGTTTTTGTACCAGTACCAGTAGACAGCGTAACAGTCAGTTTTACTGTGTCCACCATGTCGATCGGTGTTTCAAAAAAATTGACATTATTTTTCTGTTTAAAATTTTAATTATTAATTTATCTAAAAAATAATATTAATAATATTATTTAATATTTATATTTATTTTCTACTGTTAATACTGATTCTTTCAAACTGTTTTTATTACTTTTTTAATTTTCCTTCAAGTTGTCTTGTTATTTTGAGACACATTAAATTATTTTTTTTGTTATTATATAATTAATTGAATTTATATTAAATTTATTTGGATATATTTATTAAAATATTAAGTGAAAATATCAAATTTAATTTTGATAATAATTATTTGAATTTTTTTTTTAATTTTATTTTATCAATAAAATATTTGAAAAAAGTTATTTCTTTCTTTTGTTGTTATGCAATATTGATGGTAAAAATTTATTCAGTGAGGAATTTATTTATATAATTTTATTTCAAATGGAAATTTATTTTTATATATAATTTAATTGAGAAATAAAAAAAAAATGATACAGTGCTTTTAAAATTTTTTTCTCTTGGGTAATATTTATTTGGATAAATTTATTTTTTTAAATTGAAAAAAAATTTTTTATTATATATAAAATTGAATTTAATTATTTTATCATTTAATTAAAAATACATAATTTTTTTATATTTCTATTATTATTTTATCAAAATTTAAATTTTAATAATAATTTTCTTGTTATTGTAAATTATACATGCAACTATAAAATAACATTCTAAATTACCAAAAACTTTGTTTAATTTTAAATTGAAAAATCAAAAAAAATATTCCATTAACTTAATTGAAAAAAAAAAATTTACAAGTTTATATAAACAAATTTCATCACTTTGCAAAATTAAAAATTACTATGCAATTTTTTTTTGACAATAAATTTATATAAAAGAAAAAAATTATTTTTTTATATTTTTTTTTATATTTAAACACTCATATCATGCATGAGTTTTTAATATAAAATAAAAATAATCATTATACAGTAAAAAATATAAAAAAATATAAAACAAATCTGGAGAGAATCCAAAATATTTTTTTATATTTTACATTGCATCATGTTTAATTTGTTTATTCGTCACAAGATTTTTTATAACAATTTATTTTCATTGTATAACTTATTTTGCTTTCATTTATTCAATTTAAATATTATATTTTTCAAGTATTTCAATTCACATTATACAATCTTTATATTTTTCATTTAAATACCTTAAATATTTTCACAGAAAAAAATATATATATTGATTGTTTAAATATTAAGATTAATATGACCTCAATATAAAAACCTATTTTAACAATCTTAAAACAAGCTTGAAGATAAACTTTTCAAACTGACACCACGACACATTGTTGTGTCCAAAAAAAAAGAAAAAAAAAGCTCATCGATTCTCAAAGCAAAAAAAAACTTTAAAATATATATATATCCTCTTTTATTTTATTAAAAAAAAAAACTATTACAAACGTAGCCTTCGAAAGAATAAATAAAAAAAAAAATAATAAAACTTGAATAAATAAAAACAAAAAATTCAATACTATTAATTTATTTACAATTATTTGTGAATAAAATTTATCAAAATAAAAATATATATATAATTATAAATAAAAAATATAATAAATAATTAATTAATTATAAAAATTAATTAATTATAAATTAAATTTTTATGATATTGATTATGGAAATATGTGTGTCCTTGTACATTTATTTTAAAATTTATTTATCACTTGATGTAAATTCAATTGGTTCATTGTTATTGATAAATTGTAGGTCAGGTTTATTCAAAAGTATTCTAATGCAAACATTTATTTAATGAAATAACTAACTATATTTACACATCGATGAGACATTTATTACTGTGACAAGTTGACATGTATCTTATATCATTTATCCACCCCTTTATTGATCATTTATAAATTAAAATTTATCGCTTCAATTAAATTTACAGTTCAAAAAATTTTATTGATTTAATTATTAATTTTTTTTTTTTTTAAATATAACTATATACTTATGTTTTTTATTAAATATAATTATATTTTTAATTAATTATTTAATATTCAAGTATTTTTTAAAATTTAATATTAATAAGTTGAAAATTTAATTTCATCTTGAATTATTATTTACGTTCAAGTATTTTAAAATTAAAATTTGATTTTTATTAATTTTTTTTATTGAATTATTTATTTTTTAATTTAATAAATAAATTTTTAATATATTTAAAATATTTATTGCTAAAAGAATTTTATATTTAATTTTAAAAATTAATAAGAAAATAATATACAATTTTTATTGTCACAATTAAATTTATAAATTGTTGTGAAAATAAAATTTGTTATTTTTTTATTATAATTATATGCTTTCACAATATTATCACATTGTTATATTGAAATAATAATAAATATTTTTTTTTTTTACTGTAAAACCTGCAACTTATTTTATGCACGACCTACAGTATGAATTTTTATATATAATTTTTTTCATATTAATTGCAATTGATTGCGATGCTCATAGCCTTAGTTACAAAACACGCAATACATATAAATTTATAAATATAAATTTCCATTTTATAATTTTTTTTTATATAATTATTCTAAACAACAAATAAAAATGACCAAATAAGTTTTATAAATTCTTATAAAAATACATAAACATTTAACTGTATTTATTTTTTGCTGAAAAAATAAAAATAATTAATTTTTTTAAAATTAAAAAAAAAAATAGTTTGAAAGAATCAAAATTAATTAAAAAGTGAACAATAAAACAAGACAATATTTAAAAATTGAAAAAACCAAAACCAAAAAAAAAACAATAGGAAGTTAAATCTTCCTGATGAAAAAATTTAAATGTGCAATGATGAAGATAAAAATAATATTTATTTAACTGATAATAAATATATTGATTACAATATTAAATCAAATTTTATATGGAAAAAAAAATCATTAAATAATGATGATAATGTTTATGAATATTATGATGATGATGATGATGATTATGATGATGAAGATGAAGATGATGATGATGATGATGATGATGAAGATGTTGATGATGAATTAGAGGGTCTAATTGAAAATAATAATGATGCAGTTAATGCAGTTAATGCAGTCGTTGTGGTTGTTAGTGAAGAAAGTAGATATAGTGATTGTGAATTGACACCCCATTGTGTTATGAATATGGGGAGTGGAAGGACAGGGTATACACCAAGTCCCCAGGACATTCGACTTCTTCATGACCTCGTTGAGGATATTGAAAAAGAACAGGATGAACATTATAAACTCAAGGACAACGAGGTGAGACCATTTTTCACAATTTTTTTTTTTTTTTTTTATATTTTTTTATTTTATTTTATTTTTTTCAAATATTCAACAATGGAAAATCTATTGTATCATTTTTAAAAAAAAAATAACAAAATTCCTTCACATTTTCTATAACCTTAAGTGTTTTTCTATTGTATTTTATAAATCTTTGCATATATACACCTTGAAATATATATTTTTTTTTGTAAAAAATTGAGTATTAAAAAATTTAATTTGAGCTTGAAAAATTAAACAATTTAAAAAAATTAATAAGGAAAATGTAAGTTAATAAATGACTGGATAAAATGATATTTAAAATTGATGAAAAATATTTTAAAATTTTGTTAATTTTTTAATAATTATATTGAAATATTTAACAGCTGTTTTAGATATAGTTGTATAATAGATTTTATCTATTGTCTATTTGATGATTATTCTGTTGGAAAGTTACACTGATGAATTAATCTCTTTATGTGAAAATACTATGATATTCAATTTAATTACACAATACGATGAAAATATATTGCAATATTTATATTTTAATTGAATTATTCATTTTTATAATTTAAAAAAGAAAATATCCTCATTAAAATAAATTGCTTGTATTTATCATCAAAATTTAAACTTTTATTTTATAAAATAATTTAATAAAAATATCATTTACATTTATTTTTTTTCAATTTTTAGTAAAAAAAATTTTTTTCCTTTTATCAATTTAAATATTTTTCTTTGTCCAGTTATTGCGAATATATTTCTTTTGAAACAGAAAATACTTGACATATTTTAAAACTACTTAAATTTATATTTAAAATAAAATAAAAATATATTTATCATCTATAGAAATTTGAATTTATAAAAATAATAAATAATATTGTCAACTTAATATTTTAAGTGAAAACTCCTGTTGCATAGTTTCCACTATATGCAGCTGATATCATAAAATTATAACATCCACGTTTCCATGAAATAAAAAAAACGAAAAAATAATGAAAATGATAATAATAAAAAAATATTAAAAAGCATGCGCAATAATTCAACATCCTTTTATCTCATCGTGGTATCAAAAGTACCAGGGATATAAAGCTCTAGTTTTGAATTTCAAGCAGCAAAATACTTTGGCTAAGAATCAATAGAATCATATGCACAGGTGGCGGTTGTGTTGGTTCTCTTGAATTCAGGGGTTTCTCACTGGGTGATCGCGCAGTAGCAGTATTGCACGAGGGTTGTACGAAAGTGTTATTATCAATACATATATATATATATATATTTTTTTTTTTTTTTCTAACAAGGCAATGATCCTTAATAAATTTCATACAAAAATTTAAGTCAAAATTTTCATTCAAATAATCATTAAAATTTTTTTTTTCTCTTCATTTTTTAACAATAAAACAACTTCTTTTTGTATTTCGTTTTTTGGTTTTTTTTTTGAAACAATTGACATTATTAACAAGTGATTATATGTTTTAATTATTTATCAATTATTTAAATTGACATTTTAAAATATAAAATTTACAAGTGATTATATTATTTGTTTGTTTAATAAATTTGTGAAATAATTATAAATATAAATAAGATATTCAAGTTGAGCTTGCGCTGTTTTGTTTGAACTTTGTTTGAAAAAACAAATTATAAATTATAATTTTTTAATATAAATAAATATAAAATTGTAATCGTGTAATTTGTGGTTAAATTTTTTTGTTAATAATTTTATTTATATGATTATATTTGGGTCAAAAATTTTGATGGTTGTTTATACCTGTCAATACCCACTACTGGTTGAGAAAAAAAAAAAAAATATAATAAAAAATTTATATGAAAACTCTTGCGATGCTGGGTTATAAATTGAGGTCAAATATCTTTGATAAGTGTTGTTGGTTTTTATTTTTTTCCACTTAAAAATATTATTTTTAATTGAAAAATAAATCAAAAAAAATAAAAATAAAAAATAAGCGGAAATTTGAATAATTAATTTGAAAATAATATATATTTATAAATTTTTCAATGATTAATTTATTAATATGAAAAAATAAATGAAAAAAAAAAAAAAAGAAAAATAATAATTAAATATAATAATAATGATGAGATAAACATTTAATCTGCGCGTGTCTGAAAAATGAACTCGTCTGATGTTAAATATTATTTTGCTAAAAATTTCCGCCAATGTGCCAATAAAATATCAATAATAAAAAATAAAAAATATAAATGAAATTTAAGTGTTATTTATAAATATTTGTTTATTAATAATTTTAATAAAATAACAAAAAATATTAAATTTTTTATTTTATATTTTAAATTAATCACAAAGTACTGAACGTATTTTTTTTTTTACCCCAAAAATAAAATAATTTATTGTCAGTAATAATTATATAATAAAAAATCATTATTAAATATTTATATTTAAATTCGAGACTGATTTTAATTATATAAAATATTAAATTATACATCAATCAAAAAAATAAAATAACTGTTAATTTATTTGTTATAATTTACAATATATTGTTAAATTTACAAACAAAAAAAAAAAAATTATACAAAAAATTAAAATTTAATATAATAATTCGCACATTTTAAGAGACTGTTGAATATCCACTTGATCCATCCAGTTGAATATTTATTTAAATTATATTATCAAAAATAATCATTCAAAGTATTAAAAATAAAAAAATAAAAAACAATTTAATTACTGACAAAAAAAAATATCTATAAAAATCAGCAATAAAAATAAAATTATTTGAGATTTTTTTCAAGCAATAACAAGCTATAATGACATAAAAAAAAAAAAAAAATGTTTATTTAAATAAAAAATAAAATTGTGTTATATAAAAATTTTATTGCAATAATAAGTATTTAAAAATTCATTCAAAATTGAGCTGCACGAGAGAACAACACTGGATGAGAAAAAGCGGGTTAATAATATTGATAAAGAATGGAAAAACAAATGGCTAGATGACAATGATATTGTTAATAAAAAAGCTAATAATATATTGAGTTTAGAAAATAGTGAATGCTCAACATATTTATTTGATAATAATAATAAAATTGATCGTTTTCCACCACCAGTTATTATAAGACGTAAAAAAATTAAAACAAAAACATTATTAAATTTTAATAATCAACAAAATAATAATTTATATTACAAAAATAATAATAATAATCATAATAATAATAGACCAGTATCAGATACAAGTGATTCAACAAATTCTGATTTAACAAAATTAAATGATAATCATAATAGCTATAATAATTATCCAAAATTTAATAATTTATATTGTAATTTAAATGATAAAAAAATAACATCAATAATAAATGATAGTACAACAACAATTGATACAACACAATCATCATCATCATCAATAAGTAAAATTAAAAATTATAAAAAACATATTAATTGTCATCATAATAATTATGTTGATGATGATGATGAGGAAGAAGAAAATGATGATGAAGATGATGATGAAGATGATGAAGAACTAATAAATCCATTTACACCATCAAAAATTAAAAAATTTCATACAAAAAAAAGTATATCAAAATCATCAGTATCAATATCATCATCATCAATATCATCATTAGGATCATCATCATTTCCATTAACACAAAAATGGAAATTAAAAAATAAATTACATCATCAATATATACAACAACAACAACAACATAAATTATCAAAAAATAAAATTGATAAAAAAATATTAAAAATACAAAATAATAATGATAATAATAATTCAATAAATGAATATGATGATATATTAATTGATAAACAACCACAAAATCAACCACAACAACAACGTAATTTTGGTTTATGGTCAAAACGATCATTGACATTACCAATTGGTAAAAAATTAGTTGCATTTGGCCGTGAAAGTAAAAATTTATTAGTTAAATCAGTATCATCAGCAAATACATTTGTACCAACAACAATGACATGTATCAAATCACCACGTGCAATGTCAGAAAATTTATTAGGACAACATACTGAAATTGATATCAATGATGATTATTGTACAATGACATCATCAAAATCAGCTGGTCATCAAGCTAAATATTTTAAAGCAAATACTATTAATGATAATGATAAAATAACAACAACAACAACACCAATTGTACTTGAATTAACTGGACAAAAACAAAGATGGAGTAGTATTAGAGTCAAAGGTGAAAGTACAAAAAGTTTATTACTTGAAAATGGTGGTGTATCTGTGATTAATAAAGGAACATTGTCAAAGGAAGTACAGGTGGGATTTATTTATTTAAAAAAATAATAATTAATTTTATTATTATTTAAATTTAAATATTAATATTAAATTTATTATCATCATATTGATTATTATTCAAGTATAGTTTTATGAGATTTTTATTTATTTAAGATTTTTTTTTAAAGTTTCAATTGTTTGCTAGACTTTTTTTTTTTATTTTTTTTTGAAGAAAATCTATTGACCTAGACCAGCCACTTCAGTATTAATATTATCATCATTATTATTATCATGATAATCATCATCATCAGTGGTTTGGTTTGTAAATATTTATACATGTTCAACATGGATTTTAATTTAGTTTGTTTGCTAAATGTCTTGATGAAAATCGATCAAGTTATATATTTGTTTATAACACAAAAATAAGTGATATAAGTAATACTTGATATTTTATAAAATTTGTTTAAAAGAGAGATTAGAAAATTATTTTTTTTAATTGTTAAAATAAATTTTGAATTTTAAATTATCAATTCAAATTTTTTTATATTGATTTTTTTTTAATTTTATCAACCCTATGAGTTTGAGTAATTTTAATTGGTTTTTCTTGAATCAAATTTATTTTTAAATTGATATATTTATTTATTTTTTTTCTACTTGAATAATTTTAAAACTAATTAAAGAATATTTTAAGAAATTTTTGTAAATCTTTTAATCAATTTTATCATAAAATAAATACTTTTTAAGTATACATCTTGTAAAATAAATATTTTTTAATTATTTTCTCAAGGAAAAAATATAATGAAATTATAAAAAAAAAAAATTTAAAAATCTGTTGCTTAAATGTAAATTTTTTTTTTAATGTTATTTTTGCTATTTAAAATATAAGATGATGGTCTTAACCCCACCATTACCAACATCAAGTTATTTTTATCAAATGTATATGCATTCAGTACCAACAAATTTATATACACATCCCCTCATCATTTTTAAATATTATTTTTTAAAAAATAATTTAATATAATTTATCAAATAATTTTTATAATTTTATTCAATTTTAAATTATATTTATTTTTATTAATCATAAATTTTACAAATGTATTTTAAATATAAATATTTTTTTTCTTCATTTACTTTTTTTCATCATCAAAATCATCAACATCATCATCATCATCATCATCATCTTCTTTATTTTCGGATGTATTATTACCCGGGTATTCTCAAATAATCCTCCATGCTGACTATGATTTTGTCTTCAGTATTAAAACAAAATTTTTTAGTTGAATTGTGCTCGTCGTTGCGTGACAACAACATCTCAACATTTGCAAAAAAAATATAAAAAAAACAAATAGATAAAATATAAATAATACATACAAATTTAAAATGAAAAAAAAGAAAAATAATTTACATGTAATTATTAATGTGTAAAAATAACTATTAAAATTGTTTTTTTTTTTTTTTATAAATTATTAATTTTAACACAAACAAAAAACATTAATAAATATTAATTTGCATTTGATAATGCATAATAAATTAATATTAATAATGTCATCTAGATTATTGAGTGGTTATTTTAGTGACAGTAAAAGACAAAGATTTGGATCAACTTTATCAACGGTAACAATATTTTTTTTTTAATTAAATTAAATAATTTAAAAAAAAAATAAATAATAAAATTATTTATTACAATGTCAATTGCACAATTAATTTTAATTATACATAAATATATTCTATAAAAAAAAATATAATTTAAGAAGAAAAAAATCAATGTTGAAAATAAAAATGATAAAAAAAATAAATAAATTTAAAAAATATAGTCAAAGAAAATAGGGTCATTTACCGTACACGCTAACAAATTGAATTGGATCAGGTCAATCTCACTGTGTCTATGTAGTTACATATTTTTTTATTACATATTGACTTTTATTTTATAAAGGTGATGGTGCATTGGACTCGAAAAAATTTCCATTATACCGGTATAATTTTAATGAAAAAAATAAAAATAAAATAAAATATAAAATCATAGTGCTACTATGTTCTTATCAATACACACTAACATAAAATAAAATAAAAAAATATATTTAATAATATAGTAAAAGTGTGCAAATAAGGTTGATATCAAAAAAAAAAAAAAAAAAAATTTTTTTTTAAAAAGTAGGGGTTGCATAGTTGGCGCGTGGATAAGGGGTGCGCCCTGACCTATACACTATTTTTTTATATTTTTACTTGAAAAATGCATTACCGCGAATCAGTTTGAATTTTATTCTCACCACGCGTACATCTTTTATATTCATTTTTATTATTAAAAAAAATTTATTTATTTATTTTTTAATGTAGTTTATTAACTCTTTTTATTGATTTATCATTTTTTTTTAAGTGAAGTTTGTTATTTTTATAATTTTAATAGTCACAAGTAAAGTTTATTTTGAAATAATTTATAAATTAAATTATTTTATATATTATTTCAATTAATATTGTATAAAAAATTATTTATTTATTTATTTATATAAAATGGGAGAAGATTATTATTCAGAAAAAAATAGTCCAACTAAAAAATTTTCTGCAAGAGAGGTGATTAGAATATATTTTTAAAAATTTAAAAAAAAAAATAATTCGACACTTTAAAAATTTATTTATATATTTAAATAAAAAATACAATGTTTATATAATATTTTTTTAATTTTGACTTTTTTTTTTTTTTAGAAAATAATATTTATCGTTTTTTATTTTTATTTTTTTTTATGACTTTTTTTTTTTTTTTATCACTCAAATATATTTAATGGATTTATATTGTTTTATATTTTACATGTTTGTTTTGATTTAAATAAATATATATTTAACATTAGTATTATTTAATAAAATTGATTATATATTTTGACAAATTTGATGGATAAATTAATTATATTTTTATGTTTTTGTTTTGTTAAAGGTATTATCACTTGGTGCTGATGTATTACCAGAATATAAACTTCAATCACCAAGAGTACATAAATGGACAATATTACATTATTCACCATTTAAAGCTGTTTGGGATTGGATAATATTAATACTTGTTATGTATACTGCAATATTTACACCATATGTTGCTGCATTTCTTCTTGGTGAACCAGATTACAACAATAGAAAAGCTAAAAAATACAGTGATGATCCAATTGTTATAATTGATTTAATTGGTAAGTTAATTAATTTTATACATTTAAATTATAATTTATAATTAATTAATTATTCAATTTATTTATTTTTAAATTTAAATAGTTGATGTAACATTTGTTGTGGATATACTTATAAATTTTCGTACGACATTTGTCAATACAAATGATGAAGTTGTATCAGGACCATGGAAAATTGCTGTTCATTATCTCAAGGGTTGGTTTATCATTGATTTAGTTGCTGCAATACCATTTGATCTTTTACTTTATGGATATAATACAGATGAGGTATGTATTTTATAATTAATATTATTAATATTTCTATTGTTTATTATTTTATTATTTTAATGATGAAATTATAAATAGACTTAATTGAGCAAGATGAAAAATATATTTTTAAATTATTGTCAGTCATTAAGCTATTTTGTTTTTTATATATTTATTATATTTTTATTTTGACATCTTGCTCAATTTTCTCTCATAATTTTGTTATATTTATTGTCAATGTGATGGTTTTTTATTTTTTTTTAAATTTTTAATGTTTTTCACCTTGTTCTTCTTTTTTTTTTTTTCTTTTAATATTTTTAAGTATAAATATATGGGGAATATTACCTTGAAATATATTTTATCTATTTTTTTTTTTCATGAGCTTTTACAGTCTATCAATTATTTAAAAAAAAATCATAGTAAAATTATTTTTAAAATTGTTTAAATTGTTGATAGAAATATAAGTTTATTAAACATGTTATACCCCATGTATGTTTATATTTTAAAATAATAATTGTTATTGTAACTTTGGCCTTGGCATAATCGATGTTACAATGGTGTCGTTGGCAGTTCTCATTTTCTAAGCATTTTTTTTTTTTTTTTTTAATCGAAACATGCTCTACATACAACAAGTTTATGTATTTTTTTTTCTTAGAACTTGTTATTAAATTTAATATTCATTATAATATTTTTTTTTTTTTTAAAGAAAATAATTTTAATAAATTTTTGTTTTTAGTTTTATTTGGTTTTTTTATTTATAATATTTATCAATAAGCTATGAAATCAATTAAAATTTAATTAAAAAATTTGTGTTTTTTTTTAATTTGTAATCTCATTAAAAATATACTTAATGATTATTATTATTATTTTTTTTTTTTTGTAATTAGATGCTTCAATTGAAAGTAATATATACTAATTAAATTTCCATATTCTCAATAGTATTTTTTTTTTTTTTAATTTAAAATTATTTATTTCAATTAATTTAAAAAAATTCAATGATGTATGTCATGCATGTTTTTAAAATATTTAAAATATATAAATTAATATTATCAAATATTATTACTAGATAAATGATAAATGTTTATATAATTTTATATAATTATATATATTTATTTTAAAAAATAAAAATTTAACATTTAGTTTAACGTTTTTAATACAGCTCGGCTTGGACAAGGACGAGGTTAGTTAAATTTAACAAAAATTAATAAAACAAATTAACATATAAGTATAACAATTAACAATATTAATTTTATTTTTTCACAATATATCATAAATTTTAAAATTTAACAAAAATTAATTTCATTTATTATTTTTCAATTTGTTAAAATGAAATAAGTTTTTAACAATTTTAATTTAAGCATGAAAATTTCTAATAATAAAAATAATATATTTAAATAATTAACATAATAAAAAATATTTTAAATAATGCTTACGACGATCATCATATATTTTTTCTTCTTATGCTTATTATTGCTTTGCATATGTGACATTTCAAACTTTGTCATTTGACATGACGTGTTTTAAAAAAAAAAATTTACAAATAATTAAAAATAAATAATTATAAAATAGAGTAATTACTATTGTCCCTATTGAATTCTAAAAGTTTAAATATCAATATACTTATATATAGAAACAATTAATATTTGTTATATAAATGTATATTTTGTAGTCAAAATTATTTATTAAAATTTTATTAATATAATAATATAATAAACTATTGTCGTAAACTTTGTTAATAAAGTTATAAATTTAATTAGACTAGTTATGAAATTTTGATGATATTTTTGAGTTAAAATTTATTATTATCCTCAGGATATTTTATATATTTAACATTTATTATATATACGCACTACATTTATCTATAAAATTTAATTGTCATTGTTAAATTGTTTTCAAATTTAATTTAATAGAAAACAATTAAATTATTATTCAAAATATAATTTTATTTAAAATCTTGTTAATTTTTTTATCACATTAACATGACATTTAATTATATATCTAAAAAAAAATAATAATAAAAAAATAAATTTTAAATGGATATTTGATGTGACATTTAAAGTATAAAGTATATACCTTGAAAAAGGTTTTGTCCTACTTAGTAAGTTAAAATTGTAAATAATTATTATTAAAAATAAATTAATGTCATGTATTTTCAGACAACAACATTAATGGGACTATTGAAAACAGCTCGTCTTTTAAGATTGGTAAGGGTTGCTCGTAAAATAGATCGTTACAGTGAATATGGTGCAGCTGTATTGTTACTATTGATGGCAACATTTGCTTTGATTGCCCATTGGATGGCTTGCATATGGTAAGTTGATAAAATAATGTCAAACAATTTAATAATTAATTAAATATTGATTTTCATTGCAAGAATAGATAATCATTTAAATATTTATGTGTATGTATAAATAGGTATGCTATTGGTAATGCTGAAAGACCATCTTTAAAAAGTAAAGTTGGTTGGCTTGATATACTTGCAAATGATACACATCAATTTTATTATCACAATAATACTGGTGGTCCCAGTATAAAGGCAAGTATATTATTTTTTTTAATTAAATTTATATTATATAAAAATATATAAATTATTAATTTTAATATAATTTATTGTTGTTTATTTTTAGAGTCGTTATATTACTGCTTTGTATTTTACATTCAGTAGTTTAACATCAGTTGGTTTTGGTAATGTTGCACCAAATACAGATGCTGAAAAAATATTTACAATAATTGTCATGTTGATTGGCTGTAAGTATATTCTAAATAAATAATTAAATATTTGTATAATAATTATGATGTTATATTTTTTTTATGTTTTTTTTTTAAAGCTTTGATGTATGCAAGTATATTTGGTAATGTATCAGCAATAATACAAAGATTATACAGTGGTACAGCAAGATATCATACACAAATGTTACGTGTACGTGAATTTATACGTTTTCATCAAATACCAAATCCATTACGTCAACGTTTAGAAGAATATTTTCAGCATGCATGGACATATACAAATGGTATTGATATGAATAGTGTATTAAAAGGTTTTCCAGAATGTTTACAAGCTGATATATGTTTACATTTAAATAGACAATTATTAAATAATTGTAAAGCATTTGAAAAAGCAAGTCCTGGTTGTTTACGTGCATTATCATTAAAATTTAAAACAACTCATGCACCACCAGGTGATACACTTGTACATCGTGGTGATGTATTAACATCATTATATTTTATATCACGTGGTAGTATTGAAATATTAAAAAATGATATTGTTATGGCAATATTAAATCCACCAGATATATTTGGTGAAAATCCATGTCAATATTCAACTGTTGGAAAGTCTTCCTGTAATGTACGTGCATTAACATATTGTGATCTACATAAAATTCATCGTGATGATTTATTAGATGTATTAGCACTTTATCCAGAATTTCATAATCATTTTATTGAAAATTTAGAAATAACATTTAATATGAGAGATGAAGAACAAGCTGGTGTTGATCCAATATCAGCTAGATTTCCAGCAAATACACCAACTGATGTTGAAGGTGATAGAAGATTTGCATTTCGTCCACCACGTTATAGATATGGTCCTGGTTTAAATCAATCAGCACCAAGTACACATTTAATACCAACTGGAAGACAAGATTCAATTCAAGATGATCAAGATGATTATGATAAAACAAGTGGTCATGGAATTCTTGAATTTAGTACTGATAAAGCTGGACAAGATGTTACACCATTAAATCTTGAATTTGATGAACCAAAACAAAGAAGTTCAACACTCAATTCAATAACAGGTAAATTTTATTTTCAAATTAATTTATATATACCTATATATATATATATATATTTTTTTTTATACATCTAATAATTAATTATATTATTAATTTATATTAGTTTTATATTATTATTACTGTTATGTTTCGGTTATGGTAAAATAAAATAAAATAAATTTTAATTTAATAATTTTATATATAAATATGATTCTCTGATGTCATAATTATTAATTTTTATATAATAATTAAAATATATATTTATAAAAAAAATATTTAAAAATTATTAATTCATGACAACAGAGTGTCTATTACGGAATGCGGTTCCTTGCACGATATTATTATATATATAGTGTGTTGAGTTAGACTCGATTGCTGAGTTTGCTCTAAACTTTACTATTTTTTTTTTTCAAATAGATTTTTCTTTTTTTTTTCTTTCAATGGGATTATTTGATCAATAAGCTTGTAAATCATTATACTAAAAATGAAAAAAACAAAAAAGCATTATTAAAATTATAAAATAATATAACAATATAATTTTTTTTTTTTTCTAAAAAAAAAATAATAAAAACATAAATTATGAGGTAGGTATATTTATGGGGCATCGCGCTTTTCGTGTGATATTTTATTTATTTTATTTTTTTGATTTTAATTACTTGTATTTCCTCTCATTTCATCAATTTTCATTTTTTTTTTTTTTTTTAAATTATAATATTAAATTTGATATAAATAAGTGACGATGAAAAATTAAAATTAAAAATTATTTGAAAATTGATTTAAAAAAAATATATATTTATGTATTAATTTGGTTGTCATTGAAAAGAAAATACAAGAAAATTTGTAAGTTTAACAAAAATTGTTGAACCTGGTTGTTCAGGCATGCTAACACATCTCAAGAGAAGTATACCGGATCTTCGACAGCACAAGATTCATCTACAGCCATTAACCAGTCACGACTATCTAGCAAAACAGGGTAAGTATATCGATCAAATCAAAAATCAAAAAGACACAAAAATACAAATCAAATAAAATAAGGAAGCATCTAAAAATGAGATATATAAAATTAAATATTTTCAAATATAAATTTTTTAAAAAATCGCACAATCGTCAGTAAATAATTTTCAGCACTAACCACATTGAATGATCCTTACCTCGTTTGTTTTTTTTTTTTTTTAAATGCATGCTAATTATTATTTTAAATTAAAAAAAAATTAATACTAGTTATTATTATTATTATTATTATTATTTAGTAGAAGTATTAGTTTTGATATGAATGTTTGAAAAAAATTGAAAAAAATAAATAAAAAAAAAGAATTTAAAATTAATTAAATTAATTGATTGTTAATTTGTAAGAGAAAAATAAAAAATAATTTTTAATTGATATGATTTGATGGAATTTATAAATTATTTATTTGTTTATATTATTATTTATGTTTTTTTGTTTTATTTAATGTTTTATGTTGATGCAGTAACGACACCATTGACAAGACTGCCTAGAAGAAGTTCAACAAATGGTGAAAGTTGTACAAGTCATGGTATCATTCAACAAGTATCAAATGCTTCAAGTCATTATACAACACCACCATCACCTCAATTACGACAACAACTAACACATCCTAATTCACATGGTAATATTATCATTTATAGTAATAAAAAAAAAATAATAAATATAATACTTTAATTATATATTGTAATGTTATGTTTATATATAATTTTAGGAGACTTTCAAAGTGGTCCAGGAAGGCCACTCGATGAAATTAATAATAGAATAGATGATTTAACAAAACAAGTAACATCATTAGAAAGAACAATGACTGGTGATATTAGATTAATATTGGCATTATTACAACAATCATTAGAAACATCTAAAGAAAGTTCAGGTTTAGATATATTACCTGGTACAGCACCAGCAGCATTAATAACAACAACAACAACAACAACAGCAACACGTTCAATAAGACCACCAGCATTAACACAACGTTCAGCAAGTGAACCACAATCATCAACATTACCAGCAATAACATCAACAAATGGAAATAATAATAAAATACAATCCAGTGCATCACACAGTATTTTTCGGTAAGAATTTATATTTATTTTTATTATATTCAAATGAATATAAATAATAAAATATAATATTCATATTCAAATAATGTAATATATCATTATATCAAATATTATTAATTTTTATTGTATTCAATTATATTTTTTTATTTAAAAAAAAAAAACAAATTATTATTATTATCCTTAATCCTGCAATAACGCTGATCAAGTAATCGATGTTTTTATGTTATTTTTTATTCTTTTTTTTTAAATTTTTTTTTCTTATTTTCATCATCAAAAGCTTTCTATCCAAATCTCTGGATCAATTGCATATGATTTCGGCGCGTTTTGTTTTGGATAAATTGGATCAGTATCGAAGGTGAAAATTTCAATTGAAAAAAAAAAAAAAATAAAAAAACAATGATAAAAAATCAAAATAAATATGATTGATAAATTAAAAAAAAAAAAAAAAAAATGAAAAACTGATTAAATTAAACAGTTTTTATATTTAATATTAATTAAAAGCTATTTATTTATAAGTTGTATGATTTTTAATTAAAATTATATTAATTAATATTTTTAAATTAAATATTTAATTTAATTTTTGCTTATATTATATATAATAATAATTGGAGGATGGTGCCACGTGTAACATTGGAATGTTGCAAAATCATACTTCAAGCATCTTGATTGTAGATTTATCTTGATTGTAATCACTTTGTTTAATGCAATTAATTTAATTATTTAGTAGTGCCTGGTATGACTATAACTATTCTTCTATACCTATATATATACTTTTCTTCTTGAGTAGTTCACAACTCAATCAGGTTCTCTATTCAAATTCAATAACTTTTGCACAATAACTTGACAATATATACAAAAAAAAAAAAAAAACAAATAAATAAAAAAAAACAACAACATGTAGCACCATTCGCGATAAATAAAATTAACATTTTTAAATAACTTAGCGGTGCATCTATCACCAATTAATAATTACACGCCAATTAATAATTGCTCGAGTAACTGGATATGTGGTGCTTCATAAATAATTAAAAAAATAAAATTTTAAGCAAGAAATTTAGTAAAATTATTATTGAAATATATATAAAATATAAATAATCATTTATTAAAATGATGATGTATATTTTAATAATAAAAAATTAGGCCAACAAGCAGAGATCCAACATCTGGTTCATCTGGTACATCACGACTGACAGTAACATCAGACACATCGGCTCTTGCCACTGCCTTGCAAAGTGCCCTAAATGGTACAAATAGACTTGCACCAACACGTTCACAAAGTCAACCAGTTGAATTAATTGTACCTCAATTGGCATCGCATTATCATCATACACATCATCATCATCTTCATCATCATCAACAACAACAACAACAGCCACAGTTGCATGCTGGATGGCATAGTCAACCAGCAGCATTTAGACGTGGTGAATTTAGATCCGGGTAAGGAGTCATTCTATCAATTCAACTTCATATTTTTTTTTTTTTTTTAAATTTCATAAATGCTTTGCTTATATATGTTGTGCTTGTCCTATAGCTTTGTATTTGTTTTGCTAATTTTTTATTTAATATTTTCATTTAATAATTTAATCCTAAAATTGTATATAATTTTGTTATATAATTTATTTGTCCTTGTTATTTGTAATTTATTTAATTTGTTTTTTTTAATAATATAAAAAATAAAAATATTTGTTAGTTACAGTTCATTTAATAAACGTTCAGAGGCTGAATCAGATGATCCTTGGAGTAGTTGTGCAATAACTGTTAATGAAACAAGAAGTTTAGATTTACGAAAAGAAGATAGTACTAGTCCACAACCACAAAAAATGAGTCCACAGCCACATAATAATAATAGTAATAATAATAATAATAATATAAATATAAATATAAATAATAATCAATTAGATGGACAAAGACCAGAACCAACACGACAAGCAAGTGATGATATTTCATGGGAATTTACAATAAATGAAGCACCAATTGCTAGACTTGAATCACTTGATGAACTTGATCAAGATCATGATGCTTAAATAGTAACAAATTAATTTTTAAATAATAGTGGGTCATTGATACAACCCAGTTAATCAATTACAATGAAAATTAAAAAATAAATAAATAAATTATGGGAAACAATATGAATAAATAAAAATAATTAATTTGAAATTCACTATTGGCTGTGCTTTTAATTTACGTTTTTTTTTTTTTATTTTTATTTTTTCTTTTCATAAAAAAATATAACATAAAAATCGAATATTCACGTCCATTTGCGTTAATTTTAATTTTATTTTTAATTTAAAAAAAAAAATATTATAACAAAAAATTGATAAATTGAGTTTATTAATTTATAATAAATAGTCGCAATCAATTATATTATTCAGCTCACAAGTGACTGACTAATTAAAAAATTATTATTATAAAGTTTGTTAAAATGAAAAATAAAAAATCAATAGAGTTACATATCGATAAGAATGAGGCAATTTGAAATAATGGGCTGATAATAAAGTAACATATTAATTATAAATAAATTTTTTTCATTGTAAAAAAAATTGAGGAATAATTATTAATAAAATAAATAATATTTATTTGGCAATTTAATTAATAATGATAATTTTAAAAAATTAATAAAAAACAAGTTCAACGATAATGCCTGTATGCAATATATTATACAAAATTATTATTACGTCAAAATCATGTTTAAAAATTATACAAAAATAAATTGTTTAAATAATAATTATAAAAAAAAAAAATAAAACAATAATAAATTTAATAATTAAATTTAACAAAAAGCATTGCAATGTTATGATAATTTTATACTAATTACGATTAACGTGATATTTAAAAAAAAAAACAAAAAATTATTAATAACTAAATGAAAATTTACATTTATTTTAATAATATAAATTAATTATGTTTATAGCTACATGTGAGAGATAATTTAATTATTGTTTAATAAAAAAAAAAATCATTTTTTTAACGTTCCTCTTTGTGCTTTTTTATTCTGTCGAAAAAAAAAATAGGCTATTGAATAAATAAATGAAAATATTAAGTATTAATTTAAAAAATAAAATAAAATAAAAAATCATTTAATAAATTTTATCCATGCACGAATAATAATTTTAATAAATCTGAAAAAAAAATACCATTGAATTTTACTAATTATAATTATGCTTAAAAAATTATAAATAAGAAAATTATATTTTATTTTTTATTCTTTCATTTGCACATTATTTTAAAGCTATATGAATTAAAAAATGATAAATATTATAAAAATTAAAAAATAAACAATTAAAATTTGTCAGTTGAAAAAATATTGGACTGACAAGATAAAAAATAAAAGAAACATTATAATATATATAAATAATAATTTAAATTAATTTAATATTAGAAAATAAATTTGTTTTTAAAAATTTCTCAAATTGCACTCGATAAAAATCACAAAAATATAAAAAACAAAAATAGATAATTAATTAATAACAGCCTCTTCTTATCGTTATTAATATAAATATTAAATTTAAATCACATTCATTCTTCTGTTGTTTTTCACAAAAAAAATAAATTATTAAATATAATTTTATTAAATATAAAATGCATTATTCGAAAGACCCACTTAAAAAAATATAATAAATACATTTATGCGTCAAGTCTCATCTCGCAAATAAAATAAATAATAAAAAATTGTGATTAATACAAATTTAAGCAAACAAACAAAAAATTAAAATATATATATTATTAAATTAATTTAAAAACAAATTTTAAATATTAAAAAAAAAATAAAAAAGTCCAAAAACGGGGACTCGAATCCATATGTGGATAATTATGTCCGTTTTATTTCCGAGGCTGTGTCACGAGATTTTATCGTGACTACTTTTTATAAAAAATATTTATAAAATATATAAAATTGAATGACAAATTATTTAATTAATAAATAAATTATTGAAGGTCATCATGAAAAGTTTTAAGTAGTCACGATGAATGCGCGTTTCGTTGTAAAATAATAAATAAAAAATATTGAAATATATAATATTAAAAATAAATATATAAAATCACAATGATTATAAAATAAAAATAAAAATATGTTAATATAATTATTTGTTAATTTTTTTTTTTTCAAAATAATTATATACATATTATATTTAATATTTAATATTTAAATTAAGGTCGAGATTATTGTATATAAGTGCGAATATTCCTTCAATTAAAATTAATATAAATTTAAATAAAAAATTCCCAAAAATATTTCCTTACCATTTTCCTAAGTCCTATAAATAATTCCTTTTTGATTCTCGTCGATTGTGTATTTGTATACATATTTAAAATTTTATGTAAAACTAGCTCGAACGTTATGTAAAATATTGTACGATTACACGACGAGCGCACAGATTTGTAAACACATTAATTAAACATAAAAAAAAAAATGATGATTAAAATTTTTTAAGTGTTATATTATATAGTTGTAGAAAAAAAAAAAAATATTATAGAATTCCTGTAGATATTTAGTTTGATTTTAATTTTTTTTTAAATTTAATTGATAAAAATACAAAATTAATTTAAAATAATAATTAATTATTTGTTGAATTTTTTTTTTGTTATAAATTTTAATAATTAACCTTGAATAATATATCAATGAAAAAAATAAAACTTGAAATATATAAAAAAACATAAATTTTTTATATTTTAATTGTTAATTTTTTTGTTGTTATTTTTTTTTTAAATTTAATTATTAAAATTTAATAATTATTTAATTGAAATTTTAGATAATAAAAAATAATAAATATCTATATTTAAAAAATAGTAACAAATAATTTTAAATAAATTTTTTTTTTATTATTTTTAAATTAAAAAATTTTTGAGAAAAAAA
Organism: Lysiphlebus fabarum; assembly: GCA_011426435.1. Lineage (NCBI taxonomy): Eukaryota > Metazoa > Arthropoda > Insecta > Hymenoptera > Braconidae > Lysiphlebus > Lysiphlebus fabarum. Next base: position 286,323 of record WSYQ01001097.1, read on the forward strand.
AAATTATTAAAATGAAGTTTCAAATTACAAATAAATAAGCCGACGCCCACCTGTGTCCGGTCTCAAATCACCAACACAATATATGTAATACAATTCACATATAAAAAAATTAAAAATTTAACAACTTTAGTATATTTTTTTTATTTTTAAAATCCTTTTTTATTATTATATATTTATTTCTTACCAATTCAACGTCAATCTTGTGAATATAAATATATTATTTTTAATTATATTTATACATTTATTTATGTACATCAATTTTTTATATTCACAGTTTCAAAGTTTATACAAACAAAATTGAAAAAAAATATTAATTTATTGAGTTAAAATTATTATTCGACATTATATAAATATTTTATATAAAAATATAAAATTTTTTGTTTCATTTTTTCAAATAAATTAGTAATTTTTTTTATGAAATAATCATTCAAGCAAATAATAAATTTAAAAATAAAGTTTTATGATGGATATTTTATATGTAATGTCAAATGAATTGAGTCGTGCTGAGGTTGTAATAAATTTTTTTTTTAAATAAATAAAATAAAAATATAAAATTGATAGATAAATTCTTCAGGGACATCTCGAGGACGTTTTCATCATAACACATCTGCTGTAATTTTTTTTATTAATTTATTTATTATAGTGACTACTGAAATACACCTCGCATTGTTGGAATAATTCTACAAGTTAAAAATATTATATGAACATTCTCTGAATCATTGAGATATCCTGGAGCGTGAAAATCAGTAATTTTATTAATAAATTATGTAAAGAATATAAGCAAAATAAATAATAAATGAACAACTACTTATACATTTAAAATTTAAATATTTATTTATTATAAACAAGGCCAGGATGTTTGTCGGCATTTGTTTAATATGAGATGAACTCTTTAGAAAACCTCTTTTCTTGTTCTATTATCCTGTTATAATTCAGAATTTTACCGGAGAATTTTTCATTTTTAGGAAAAATAAAAAATTTCAAATATAACAGGATTTTGATTTCGTATCAGGCGAATATAATGACCGAAGAGGTATTCGAATATTTTTTTTTTCTGAAAAAATTTTGAATTTTTATCAGGCAAATATAATGACTGAGGAGGTATTTGAATTTTTTTTTTTTTTTTGAAAAAATTTCGAATTTTTATTAGGCGAATATAATGTTAGAAGAGGTATTCGAATTTTATTTTTTTTTGAAAAAATTTTTAATTTCTATTAGGCAAATATAATGACCGAAGAGGTATTCAAATATTTTTTTTTCTGAAAAAATTTTTGAATTTTTATCAGGCAAATATAATAAGTGAAGAGGTATTTGATATTTTTTTTTTTTGAAAAAATTTTTAATTTTTACTAGGCAAATATAATGAGTGAAGAGGTATTTGATATTTTTTTTTTTTTTCTGAAAAAATTTTTAATTTTTACTAGGCAAATATAATAAATGAAGAGGTATTCGAATTTTTCTTTAAACTTAAATAGTTCATCGAAATTTTTCTCGAAAAATTTTTTGGTTACATCAGGGTTGTAGGGCTTGAAGAGAGGTATTCGATGCGATTTACACTTTTTTTCTAGAATCGATATTTTTCGATATATCAATAGTAACTTGTCGAAATATATATCGAAAAAATTTCGAGATATATCGAAATAATAGGCCTCGAAAAGACGATTTCAAATCGATTCATACATTTTTTCTAGGTTCGATATTTTTCGATATATCGATAGTAACTTATCGAAAAATGTATCGAAAAAATTTCGAGATATATCGATCTTTTAGGCCTTGAAAAGACGATTTCAAATCGATTTATACATTTTTTCTAGGTTCGATATTTTTCGATATATTGATAGTAACTTATCGAAAAATGTATCGAAAAAATTTCGAGATATATCGATCTTTTAGGCCTTGAAAAGACGATTCAAAATCGATTTATACATTTTTTCTAGGTTCGATATTTTTCGATATATCGATAGTAACTTATCGAAAAATGTATCGAACAAATTTCGAGGTATATCGAAATTTTATGTCTCGAAAAGACGATTTAAAATCGATTCACACATTTTTTCTAGGTTCGATATTTTTCGATATATCGATAGTAACTTATCGAAAAATGTATCGAAAAAATTTCGAGATATATCGATCTTTTTGGTCTCGAAAAGACGATTCAAAATCGATTTATACATTTTTCCTAAGTTCAATATTTTTCGATATATCGATAGTAACTTATCGAATTATATATCGAAAAAATTTCGAGATATATCGAAATAATAGGCTTCGAAAAGACGATTTCAAATCGCTTTATACTTTTTTTCTAGGATCAATATTTTTCGAGATATCGACAGTAAAACATTTTGAAATTTATCAAAAAAATTTCCAGTTATTTAATTTTAGATTTCTATTAGGCAAATATAATGACCGAAGAGGTATTCAAATATTTTTTTTTCTGAAAAAATTTTTGAATTTTTATCAGGCAAATATAATGACTGAGGAGGTATTTGAATTTTTTTTTTTTCCGAAAAATTTTCGAATTTTTATTAGGCAAATATAATAAGTGAAGAAGTATTCGATATTTTTTTTTTTTTTTTTGAAAAAATTTTCAATTTTTACTAGGCAAATATAATGAGTGAAGAGGTATTTGATATATTTTTTTTTTTTTTGAAAAAATTTTGAATTTTTATTAGGCAAATATAATAAGTGAAGAAGTATTCGAATTTTTTTTTTCTGAAAAAATTTTTAATTTTTACTAGGCAAATATAATAAATGAAGAGGTATTCGAATTTTTCTTTAAACTTAAATAATTCATCGAAATTTTTTCCGAAAAATTTTTTAGTTACATCAGGGTTGTAGGGCTTGAAGAGAGGTATTCGATGCGATTTACACTTTTTTTCTAGAATCGATATTTTTCGATATATCGATAGTAACTTATCGAAATATATATCGAAAAAATTTCGAGATATATCGATCTTTTAGGCCTTGAAAAGACGATTCAAAATCGATTTATACATTTTTTCTAGGTTCGATATTTTTCGATATATCGATAGTAACTTATCGAAAAATGTATCGAACAAATTTCGAGGTATATCGAAATTTTATGTCTCGAAAAGACGATTTAAAATCGATTCACACATTTTTTCTAGGTTCGATATTTTTCGATATATCGATAGTAACTTATCGAAAAATGTATCGAAAAAATTTCGAGATATATCGAAATTTTATGTCTCGAAAAGACGATCTAAAATCGATTTATACATTTTTTCTAGGATCGATATTTTTCGATATATCGATAGTAACTTATCGAAATATATATCGAAAAAATTTCGAGATATATCGATCTTTTAGGTCTCGCAAAGACGTTTCAAAATCGATTTATACATTTTTCCTAAGTTCGATATTTTTTGATATATCGATAGTAACTTATCGAAAAATGTATCGAAAAAATTTCGAGATATATCGATCTTTTAGGTCTCGCAAAGACGTTTCAAAATCGATTTATACATTTTTCCTAAGTTCGATATTTTTTGATATATCGATAGTAACTTATCGAAAAATGTATCGAAAAAATTTCGAGATATATCGATATTTTAGGCCACGAAAAGACGATTTCAAATCAATTTATACTTTTTATCTAGGATCAATATTTTTCGAGATATCGACAGTAACTTATCGAATTATATATCGAAAAAATTTCGAGATATATCGAAATAATAGGCTTCGAAAAGACGATTTCAAATCGCTTTATACTTTTTTTCTAGGATCAATATTTTTCGAGATATCGACAGTAAAACATTTTGAAATTTATCAAAAAAATTTCCAGTTATTTAATTTTAGATTTCTATTAGGCAAATATAATGACCGAAGAGGTATTCAAATATTTTTTTTTCTGAAAAAATTTTTGAATTTTTATCAGGCAAATATAATGACTGAGGAGGTATTTGAATTTTTTTTTTTTCCGAAAAATTTTCGAATTTTTATTAGGCAAATATAATAAGTGAAGAAGTATTCGATATTTTTTTTTTTTTTTTTGAAAAAATTTTCAATTTTTACTAGGCAAATATAATGAGTGAAGAGGTATTTGAATTTTTTTTTTTTTTGAAAAAATTTTGAATTTTTATTAGGCAAATATAATGAAAGAGGTATTCGAATTTTTTTGAAAAAATTTCAAATTTTTATTAGGCAAATATAATGACTAAGGAAGTATTTGAATTTTTTTTTTTTTTTTTGAAAAAAATTTTGAATTTTTATTAGGCAAATATACTGACTGAAGAGGTATTTGACCTATAGAAAATTATCGAAAAACTTGCAGAAAAATTAGATTATTGAAATTTAATAATGATGTACAAAAATTATTCAACGGCCGGTTTTTTTTTTTCACTTATTTCATTATATCCAGTTATAATTTAAACAATTTTTTAAAAAAACTCATTATTTATTTTTAATTATTATAATATTCTTTTTTTGTTCAATTTGACTGGAAAATTTTTAGTTCATAATTACACCTCTTCAACGTAGTTTTTTTAATAATAATAATGAAAAAACATTGCTTGTTTAATGATTTTTAGAGCTATAAGGGCTCTAAAATTATAAATTATAAATCGGCCTTGTTTTATCAAAAAAAAAGAAGTAATAATTGATAATATATTTTATAATTAAGTTTAAATTATATTTAGTTTTTAGTTGGTTTAAATTTAATTAACAAAAAAAAAAATATATATATATATATATAAAAAAGCAAAATCATATATGAAGCAGCTTCGATGACGTGGGGTTTTAATTTCTCAACGAAAAATTCAATTTTACAAAAATATTGCCTCGGTTAATGAGATATTGTTGCCAAGTCATTCGGTAAAAATAATGAAATAAAAAAAAAATAATATTGTTTAAGCACCAGAGATCAAGCTGACAATATCCCACGCCCTCGTCCTGCCAAGTAGAAAATATAAAAAAAAAAAAAGTTTAAACAAAAAAAAAGAATAAAATATAAATAAATATAAATATATAAAAAAGTTTTCAAATGAAAAAAAATAGTAGTATACCTATAATATTTATAAATAATAAAATAAATACAATAAAAAATTGTCATTAGTTGCAGGAAAATTTATTAAAAAAATTAAATAGTTTAATTTATATTTTTAATTTTATTTTAGGGAGTCTGCGGCAATTTAATTGATCAAAGAAATGGATATATATTATTATTTTTTTAATGCCGATATTAAAAGGTCGCATAGTCATCGTTTAATTTAAAAAGCTACCGGTTATACATTGTGTTTGTTGCAGGTGTGAAACATGCATTCTTCATTTGCCATATCAACACCCAATAAATAAGTACTTTAAATATTATATATTAATACCAACACACATTTACAAATACCCTCGATAAAATGAGATAAAATTAATCAAAAAAAAATACCAACATCAACATCAACATCATCAACATGCACAATAATTAAAAAAATATATATTCGTCTTTTTAATAAATCTTTAATTTTAATTTTTAAGTCAATTTAATAAATAAAAAAAAAAAATAATAATTATATATTTTTAAAACAAATGAGCAAGTCACTTGTAATTATTATTTTTTTATATATTAATTTTAAATTAAAACATAAATATATAATTATTATTAAAATTATTCTGTTAATTATTTGTATTTTATTTTTTATTTTTTATTTATAAAAGAGAGATTAAATGATTGCTGGTTTATATACAGCTACTGTATTGGGTAAATATTTTTTTATTTATTTTTATAAATTAAAAGTGATAAAAAGATAATTGCAAAATGATAAATAGAGATGAGCAATTGATGATAATAAAGTTGCATCGATTTTTTATCTGAAAAGGATCAAATAAATATCGATAAATTTTTTGACCCACCGCAGTCAATATTTAATTTTTGTATATATTTTTATAAAATTTCATGTTAATTTGATTCTTTATAAAATAAATGTTACTGATCGTTTGATTTTCACATAATATTATACTACTTGATTTATTATTTTTCATTTCATTCATCAAAATATATTTCATTCATTTTTTTTTTTCTTCAAAATTTAATAAAAAAACTAACCGTTTATATTTTAAAGATTTAATTACTTTTTTGTATTCTTTTTTTTTTTCAATGTAATTTTATTGATAGAAATTTATATTTTAGTTGATACAAAGAATTAAATATTTTTTTATAATTATTTTTTTTATTTCATGCTTGCAGGTTTTTTTTTCTATAAATTTTATTGATAGTTAATAATTTATTTTTACTATTTCTTCAAGGGTAGGTATTTAAATAGAATTTTTTTATTTCAAAAATTAATAAAATTTGATTGAATTATTTTTTGAATCATTTGTTTTTTAATTGATATAAATTAAATTATATATTTTTTAAAAAATTAATAATATATTATCATTTAAATAATGTTAGTCAATAAAATAATGTTTTTTATAAATTTTTTTTTGTTAAACTGATCACAAGGATCATCAGGATCTTCAATCGAGAACAGCGTGAGAATTAAATTGCTCACAGTATATTTCTTGATTCAGTTTCGAATTTTTTTTTTCCAATCTCGTCAAAGGATTCGCGCTTCTTTCACATTGATTTTTTTTATTTTTTTTTTATTTTAACCCTGACTATGCCGAAATGAAAAAAATAAAATAAAATAAATTTATACAAAGAATCAAGCATGACGAAATAATACTTGATGTAAAATTTATTTACTTCATTGACGAAGTAAATAAAAAAAAAATTTGAAACATTTCTACAATGATGAAAAGAATAAAAAAAAAAAAGCTTTTAATTTTTTTGACTACTGAAAAAAAAAGTAAATTTGAGATATATTTTTTTCACACTTTTCTTTTTCAAAAAAATAAACAAAAAAATTATTTATTTGTTATAAGTATGCCGATATATATATTTTAAAAAAAAAAAAAAAAACAAACCCTTTGAAACTTTCCGAAAAGGTAAACCATTTCTTTTTTTTTTAAATATAATTTTCTTCGTTAACACTGGCACAAATTTTTTTCGCAAAAAATACATATAGAAAATAAAAAAACAGTTAAAAAAAAAAGGGTCGACTTGAAAAAAAAAAAGAGTTGTGTTCCTGAGCTCCAAAATATTTTGTAATAAAAATCAGATTTTCAGTTCGTTTTTTTCTGCCGTTATTTTTTTATTTGTTGGAAAAGGTATGGCTCAAAAAAAAAAATAGGAAAAAGGAAAAAAAAAAAAAAAGAGTTCAAAAGATTTCTTCATCTTTGACAGGGTTTTTTTTTTTTTGAGACTAGAATTTTTAACAATGTGAATTATGGATGATAATGATGAAAAAATTTATGGGTTTATTTTATTGCTGAAAATTTTATGACCAGAACATAAAAAAATACAAAAGATTTAAAAAAATACGTAAATATTTCATCTATTATATATTTTTCTTTGATATATTTATTATTTTTCATTTAAACTAATAAAAATCATTCAATTTTGTATAATAATCAGTCAATTATTATTTTTTAAATTAAAAATTATTTGAGTAAATTTAAAAATTAAATTTTAATTATTTAAACAATAATGTGTATTTTATATTCAAAAAATAAATGCATTACCTCAATGTCAATGAAAAATTCTCTGAGAAAATTAGTGTAGTTCAAAAAAATTACATGGTAATAGATAAAATATAATTTATTTAAAAGTATCTACAGGTAGCATTAAAAACTAAACTCTTTTTTTGGAGAAAAAAAAAAAATATAAGAAAAGAAAGATGTTATATTTATCTTCACAGCTTGTAGCCACCTTGTTAGATAATTATCATAAGAATTACAATCCTTTCTTAGTAATTTGTCAATAGTAAACCCTTTTGAATTGTTTCATTTCATGGATTTTTTTTTTTTTGACTTGAGGCTGTACTATTTTCCCTCAAATTCAACCATAATAGAGCAACTCTTTTACCATACATATACAAATGTCAAAAATCAAATAAAGAAAAAAATAAAATAAAATAAAGTGAAGCAAATAAATAAAGTGTAGACAAGTTGCGTTAGGTTTTAGACAAGTCAAAAAAAAAAAATAAAATAAAAACTATTGTTAAATTTAATTCAAAAGCACAGTCGTATATCAAGAATGATGATTACTTTACAACATTTTTAGTATGTCCCATCATACACCTTGTTCATCCCTTAAACGCAATTTTATATTTTTTTTTTTTTTTTTTATTTTACTTTTAACAATACAAGTGAGTCGTAAAGATTTACAGCCTTCCAATAAGAAGGACCATCAAGGAAACACGTCTCTAAAAATTGACGATAAAAGAAAATAAAAAAAAAAAAAAGGACAAAAAATAAATACATATAGTTTAGAAAACATGATAAAAAAAAAGAGAGAAAAACAAAAAAAATTCTTCATCATTTTTCGCGTCGTTTGGAAAATTTTAGTTTTGTTCAAATTTAAAGACTTTTAATGTATTTTTTTTTTCTTTTTTCTTCAGGTATATATAGAGGTTTGCTGCTTGATCTTGAAAAAAAAAGAAGAAAAAAAAAAAATAGATAAAAGACTGGAAAATATGAATTTGGCACTGGCGACTTGTATATTTAGCGTGACGGTTAAAAAAAAAGATACTATTGCTTGCTATTGCTACGCATCACACCAGAAAGTTGGTGGCCAAAATTCTGGCTTTTCCCAATGACTACCTTTTTTCCTTTTTTTTTTTTTTTTCTTCTTTTTTTACATTAACTAACATTTTTTTAAAAATGTAATTCCAAAAAGTCCTTAATGTGTATTTTACCTTCAAAAAAAATTTACAAGTATATATCGTAAACGACTATTACGTGAACTGAGAATTGGACCACCCATTGATGACAACACAGTATGAAAACGTCAACACGCATTTTAGAATTTGACAGTTTACTAGACAATATACTTTTAAAATTTTTTGACCGCCCAGGAAAAGCAAAAAAAAATAATAAAAAAAAAAAAGAATACAAGAGAAATAAAAAAGAAAAATTTTCAAAAGCACAAATAGAAAAAAAAAAAAAAACTTGTTGTTTAATTTTCAAGTTGTAAAAAAAAATAAATATATTTATCAAGATACAAAAAAATATATTTGAAAAAAACATACGACGAAAGGATTAGTTGGTTTTTTTTTTAACCAAGGGGGTTTTGGTTACATAATATAGCTAAAAAACAGCTCATAATATTCCATAGTTAAATTGTTAAAAAACATATCGGCGGAAAATTACAAACAACCCTCAAATGTATTGTCATAAAAGGGAGAAAAAAAAAAGGGCTAACAATTTGTCATTTGCTGTAATGATTTCGTTTTTTTTTTTATTTTTTTTTTTTTCCTTTTTTTTATTGTTGATTTTTTAACTGGTATCTGTGAATATATTTGCAAGAAGTGATGATGATGCTATTGAAAAATCTCACCAAGTGTTCTGGCAAATTTTATTTTTCCTTAAAAAAATTTGGGTGGAGCATTGCAAGTTTGTATACATGTAGATATAAATGTAAAACCATAGTGGTTAATTTTAATGGTATATAAAAATCCCACCATCATAAATCTTTGGATTTTTTTGTTATATTAACTTGACGTATTTTTTTATTTGGTGTCAGGATTTTTCGCAAGAAATCACCATGTCACCTAGCATAGAGTTAAATGATTGAAAATATATATATAAAAAACCACAAAATATTGTGGTTTAAAAACGTTGAGTAGGACTCTGCATGTGGGGTGGTATATATCGTTTTATTTTATTTTATTTTTTTATTTCAATTCGCACTAAAACCAATAATTTACTAACATTTTTCTAGTTTTTTTTTTGTATTGTGTGGTATATTCTTTGTCATTGTTTGCGGGTTTATTGTGTTTGCCGACTAAAACTTTACACCCACTGGGACTTGATCATCGTATTTTTCCCGGCGCACTTTAGATTTTTTTTAAAAATTCTACTCAATCCCAAGAGATCAATTTTTTAACGGTAAAAAAAGAAAAAAAATCACTAATCTACATCACCAACTTTTGGGCCACCCAAAATCAAAAGTTTAAAAATTATTTTGAATCTATCAAAAATTTAATTGACTCAATTTTCACAATGATTTCATGGCTAAATGATCTGCAGCTAATAGAATATCCATTTGAAAAAATAAAAAATATACAAGTATCTAATTTTGAAGCACTATTCATCATCAAATGGTATATTTTTTAAATCAAAAAATAAATTTAAATAAAAATGAAAAAATTATGACATTTTACTTAGAAATAATTTGATTTTTAAAATAATTTTTTAAATATATTTTTAAATTTGTATAGCCATGGTATTTTTTAGTGAAACTATGATCCAATAAATTTTTTTTTTGGAACTGATAATTTGAAAAATAAAATTCCAAGTATATTTTTTTATATATTTTTAAAAATATATATTGTTGTTATTTTTGTTGTTGTTGCTGTTGTTGTTATAAACTTTTGGGTCTGTAATAAATATATTTTTTTGGTAAAATAGCATGAAGACATTAAATTTGAGTTTGTTTGCTTGGTTGACTGGTCACAACGGGAAGCGTGGCCAAATTCTGAAACAAATTTAAGCAAAAGTCTATATATGCCGATGTTATAAACCAAACACCGTCGGGGGCACCTTCTGTATTAAATTCAAATGCGCAACTTTAAATTCAATACATTTAAATTTACATTGATCATTGAAATTTTCAAAGATACGCATCAATTTACTCATTATTCCACAAATAGTTACGTTTTTTTTTATTTTTATATATTTTTCACCGACATGTGTCTTTTTATTTTATTTTTTTTTCTATCTATCAATAGAAGCCGACAATCTATTGTCAAATAATTCTTATGTTTTGACGGATTTTTCACGGAATAATAAGATTATTTTAAAAATAAAATTGTAAATACATTTTACAAATAACATGATAATATAAATACTTATATGAACAGCATATCAATGTCAAAATTCTAAAAATAATATTGTGTCAGTAAAGATGTTACAAATTTAAAAAAAAAGGTAGAGATATTATTTCGAAAGGAAATGTCAAAAATTATGGGCTCATTTGTTTCGGTATGTATTAATTGATGTATATTTAAAATTGACATGAATTTCTTTTTGTTTTATTTGATGATAATAAATGGATGATCCAAAGTACCATTTGATTGAAGTGATGATTTGTTCCAGATCATACTGATTGAAGTGTTTGTTTTGATTAATCATATCCAAGCAAAAATTTTGAAGAATACATTGAAAAATTATTGATCATCTTACAATTAAGACATGTAAGTTTGAAGTAAAATCCGAAAATACAAAATAAAATTGATCAATCAGTTTGCAAAATAATTTCTCAACATCCAAATATCACATTGATGTCAAATTGAAATTAAAAATTATTTATTTCTCTATTTAATTGGATTAAATATTACAAAGTAAATAATAATTGGTAACGATAAATAGCCTAAATGTACATAAAAAATATAAATTAAAAATAATTGATATTTGTATAAAAATAGGCAGATTAATTTGCAAATATAGTTCAGTATACTGTTACTTGCAAATTTAAAATATACATGTATTTATATATTAGCAATTTAGTATTGAATGGAATGATCGAGAAGAATGGTACATACAAGATCGTAAATTAAACAAGAGATGTAATAAAAATTGTGGGAAAAAAAAAAAAAAAACAGTGGGGATTTTTTGTGGTGGATATATTGAAGTTAAGTTGAGTTAAGTTGGAGAATTTGATGGGCGTTACAGTTGTTTTTTCTGAGTAGCTGTAACCATACAACCACCAAGATTTTTCATTGGTTGTTTGTGTCAGGTAAAAAATGTTTTATTTGAATTTTTTTTTTGCTTTTTTATTTATCCCTACTTTGAGTTAAGTGTGATGTTATAGGCATAAGAAGGAAAGATACAAACTAGTTTTAAACTAAAAATCCCTGGTCGATAAGAAGGCGGAGCTTCGTGGTTGGTTAGGTTAAAGATTGTCGAGTTGAGATCGAGAATGTCAGTTTGGATCAGCCTGTCAATGGACTAATACTGAATTATTCTATTGCAAATTTAAATTTTTATTTTTCAATTTACCGTCGGTGAAAAACAATATACAATTCATTATTTTATAATTTATCATTTAAATATATAAATTTGTGTTTTATTATTATTTTTTTTTTTTTGATTTATTATAAAATTGTTTGTTAATTATGAAAAGTGAAATATATAAATTAATTTAGTGAAATATATATATTGTGAAAAAAATAATAATATTAATTATTTAATATTAATTTTTAACGTGAAATGACGGTAACTAGAAATTTTTCCATGATGAGACCTTGCTTCACTGGATATCCTTTTCAAGGTAATATTAAATATTATATTAATTTTATATTAAATTATTAAAAAAATAAAATTTAATATTTTTAATTAATTAAATTTACAAGTAATTTAAATTAATTTTTATTTCAAAATAAAGTTCCAGGCAAATGTCTTTTATAAAACCAAGAATTTTAATTATTTTTTTACAATTAAATATTTATTTTTTTTTAATATTAATTAATAAATATAAAACTAACAAATAAAATTACTAAAAATAATTTAAATTCTATTAAAAATAAATAAAACTATAATCAAATAAATTTTTAAACAAAAAAATATCAAGTATTATTTTTTAAAATAATTATTGAACTTAGAGGTCATACTGATAAATTGATAAGTTTATCCCATTAACATTTCAAGGTAAAAAAAAATAAATAACTAAAAAGAACATAAATTTTGCAAACAAAGTATGTCAATTCAAAGATACATATACCTGTATTTCCAAAATGAAAAAAAAATAAAAAGAAAATTTGAAGGACTAAGTAACACAAATAATAAAATGAAAATAACAACCCCACGGGATACACCTGTACCCCATAACAATAAAATAACGGTAAAAATTTATCTAAATGATTTGCATTCATATATTGTTCAGCCATCAAAATATTGAAATAAATAAAATAAGAAATTATCAAGACCCCCCTAAAGTTGATTGTTGACACTATTCAAAGAGAGTAAAATAACAATAAAATTATTTCAAATAAAATACTTACTTATATATCGAAATAAAAAAAAAAAAAAATGAAAATGAAATATATAAAATCAAAAAGCAATTTGCCATCACCTGCTTACCGTCGCAGGTGTCAAACTCAATATTTCATTTCTTTTAAACTTTTATTTATTTATTTATTTATTTTATGTATAACATGACCTTATGCTATTCAAAAAGTTAGTTTAAAAAAAAAAATTAAATAAACAAATAAAAAATATAATAAATGTTAAAATTGGGTCTCGATCAAGGGTCTGCAAAAATTGAGCGTAACGAAATATGGCTATAACAAATTATTGGATAAGTCATAAAATATCATGTTGGCTTTATCAGTCATAGTCGGCCATCTTGCTCTTGTTATTTATTTTTTATTATTTTTTTTTTTACTACATATTTAATTTGTTTATTTCATCTCCGCCCATTTTTATAAATTCTTACATAGTAAAAGTACAAATTTTAATTTTTAATTTTCATATATTTAAAATATAATTAAAATATTATTTTATAATTAATTGTTTTATATTTGTATTATTTATTAATTTATTTGTTAATTTTTTTTTGTTCTTGTAGATATTGGATCGATACCGGGTCAAGGACGATTTAATCAATTGGGTGGTGTTTTTATAAATGGACGACCATTACCACATGCAGTACGAGTTGAAATTGTCAAAATGGCTCGTAATGGTATTCGGCCCTGTATGATATCCAGGTATGTTTTTATTTTATCAAAAAAAAAATGTATTGTAATTTTATCAGTCAATTTATAATTTATGTATATTTTTTTTCTGTCTTTTTTTTTCAAATATATAATTATAGACATTTAAGAGTATCACATGGATGTGTATCAAAAATATTAAATCGTTATCAAGAAACTGGAAGTGTTAAACCAGGTGTTATTGGTGGTAGTAGACCACGTATAACAACACCTGAAATTGAAAATAAAATTGAAGAATATAAACGTGAAAATCCATCAATATTTTCATATGAAGTTAGAGATAGATTAATTAGTGATGGAATATGTGATCGTAGTACTGTACCAAGTACACCAGCATTATCAAGATTATTGAAAAACAAACATGCTGAAGAAGAACAAAAAATTATATTATCAGAAAGTAAGTTATTTTTTTTAAATTACATCTATCTATATTAAATATTAATCTATATAAATTTTATAAATTTTTTACTTGCGTTAACATATTATTGCTTGCAAATATAATTTTTTATACGGATTCAATCGCATTTGATATTTTGATCGATATAAAATACATGAATTAAATTCCAATTGGGAAATATATTTTTATGTTAATGATAGATGATTAAGTTGTTTCATTGCTTCAAAAAATACCTTGTAATTTACTTGCCGACTATGAGAAAATTTTTAAATGTTATTTACGGTATAAAATAATATTTTATATATGCCAAACAAAGAATTAGATTTAATGATGTTTTCATATAATTATTTAAACAATATAACTGTCAATAAAATTATGAAATTTTCCGGTTAAATTACATATGTTTTATGGGAAATCTAAAAATATTAAAATTTTATATTTGTTATTTTTTGTATTATTTTTTTTTGACCATAAATTTTACCCTTGTTTCATTGGCGGCAATGATCAAAGTTATTTTTAGTTTTATAAAATTTTTTGACTTGCATGACTTGATAGGGCAACGGGTGCATTTTGTTTGGCGGTGACTTATACTGACTTTTGCCGGCGCCTGTGAATGTTTTTCTAACTGTTTAATTTTATTATTTTTTTTATTTGGGTTTTTTTTTCAAAATTTTGTATAGTTTGCACAATACAATATACGGAAATTTTATTTTTATTTTGTCCATTGAAAAAAAAAATCATTGTATATTATTTACTGTAAACGGTATAATTACTGAATGATCAAGCATTAAAGAAACTGTATTTTTATAATAATCATGGTACAGATAAATACATGCAGAATAATTTTTACGGTTAAATTTAAAATAAAAAAAATAAATATTAATTTGATAGCTTAGGAATTGTTTATAAAAGTAAAATATTAACACAAAAAAATTGTCATTTACTTTGATATTTTTGATGATGATTTTTCAAATATTTTGGGACTACTTGCCAACCCACTTTGGATTTTTATTGTTGATCCTACTTTTAAGCCTACAAGTGGGATCAACAATAGAAAAATTGGTATTATTCATGTGACAGGATATTGACAAATTATTATATTTGAATTGACATTTTTTATTTTTATATTTTAAAATTGCTATTTTACTTTCACTTCATTTCGATTGATGCATTTTTTTTCTGCAGAGAAATATTTTAACATTTTACGGAAGAAACATACAATTTTTTTCTTTTTATATATATAAAAAAAATTAAAAAATAAAATCATTAATGATAGAAATTTTTTATTCAATCAACAACAACAGATAAATGTGTTTCTTAAAAAAAACAAAAAAGAGTTTAATAAATATCCTTCCATCAGTCAAAAGAAAAATAAAAAAAAAGCATTAAAATGAATTAATTAACACAAATATTATCTGAGTGTCAAAAAAACTAGGATTTTTTTTTTTTACTAAGTTTATATAATTGATTGGAGAAATTTATTTAGACCTTTCTTTTTTTTAAATATTTCTTGGTGGGCGATAAATTAATATCACTCTAAAATAATAAAATATAAAATCCATCAAATTCATTGAGGATATATTTTAACTCACATTTATCAAGTGTAATATTAACCAGGTCTATCAATTTTATATATTTTGGTAATTAAAAATCACTGATGTTTAATTTTATCTCGTAAATCTTTTTTTTTTTTTATTTATTTTTAATGGGTTGTATAAAAGTTGGGATCTGACACGAGCTTAGAACGCAAGTTGCTCCATTAACAATTAAGCATTTTTTTTTTTTTTTTTTTTGTGGTAAAATTGATGTTTGTTGGAAGTTGTCTGAACAAGCAGATTATAACTATTTTTATTTTTCAAATTGATGCTAAAAAACAAGAATTAAAATAAAGCTAGATAAAAAATTTTAACGTGAAAATCCAACGAAACATTAAAATAATTCCAGAAATAAATATCGTGTCGAATTTGTATTAAATATCAAGGCGTCTCGACGTTAAGCGTCGTTGGTCAATTTTATACGCATTCATTCGCAACATTTTAACAAAAAAAAATAAATTAATTAAATAATATTATTTTTATACAACAGAAAATTCAAAAAATCTCAAAATTTTTTCTCTCAAAAATTCTCTCAAATTAATAAACAAAATTAGTCATAACGAATTTCATTATTTCAATAAAAAACTATGTAATTTATAAACTATAGCCATAAATATATAAATTTGAAAATAAAAAAAAAATCTAAATTAATGAAAATAAAATCATTTGTTTAATAAAAAAAAAATCTGAGAAAAAAAAAGAAAAATTTCCTTTGATTTTTTTTTTTTTTCATTGAAAAATATATAATGTAGATCAAAACAATGCAACAGATAAAAAAATAGTAGTGTGAAGATGACTGAAAAAAAAAAAAAAAAAAAAAGGAAACAATAATTTGATATAAAGGATAATAAAAAATATATAATAAAATGAAGAAGCAATGTTGAAAGTCGGGAGCAACGGTCAAAGAGCCCCCGGGGTGCAAACAAGTTGATCGCAGTATAAAATAAGCAAAATAAAATAAAAAAAATACCATAGAGAGGGTGGTAACGCAAGATAAAAGAGCAAGAAAGATATATATATCGTTTTGAAGTGATGCTGATGGTGGTAGAAGATGAGATGAGGCCAAAAATTATGTCGGCATTTCTTTGATATCTCATTGCCCCCGTTGTTCCAAGTAAATCTCTTTTCCTGTACCCCAACTCTTACACAATTTTTTTTTTCTTATTTTTATATGACTTGTTTTTTTTTTTTTTTTTTTGAGTACATGTACTCTTATTATATAAGGTTAAAAAAAAAATAAATATATTAATAATAAATTTATTATGATTTTATTTGTTTTTAGTTAAAGAAAGTTTATCTGATTGTGAAAGTGATCCTGGTTTTCCATTAAAAAGAAAACAACGTCGTAGTAGAACAACATTTTCATCAGAACAAATTGATGAATTAGAACGTGCATTTGAAAGAACACAATATCCAGATATATATGCACGTGAAGAATTATCAACAAGAACAAAATTAACTGAAGCAAGAATACAAGTTTGGTTTAGTAATCGTCGTGCACGTTTAAGAAAACAATTATCATCACAAGCAGCAAATAATAATAACAGTAATATTAATAATAATAATAATAATAATAATCATCATCATAATAATAGAGCATATGTACCATATCCACCATCAACTGGTGGTTTAACATCATCATATGAATTACGTCCATCATCAGTTGGACATGTTGCAACTGCTGTTACATCTGCTGTTGCTAATCTTCCAGCATCAACTCATTCATTACATCAACAAAATCATCCACAAAATTGTTCTGATACATCATTTTCATCTAGTCAAGGTAAATAATAATAATTATTATTTGTATTTTATTTATTTATTTATTTATTTATTTATTTATTTTATAAATATCTTTATGTTTTAATTTTATTTTTATTTTTTGTTTGTTTTTAAAATAGATTTATATACAAATTCACATCATGTACATCACCTTGCAACAGCAGCAGCAGCATTAGCTGAATCAAATCGTATGGCATCATCATCATTATCACCTGGTTCATCAACTTATGAACTTCCAACAACAATGTCATATCCAACAACACCAATAATACCAACAGTATCATCAACAAATATTACAAATAACCATATATCACCAAATCATCAATTAACATCACCAGTACCATCATATCAACAAACAAATCATCATTCACAACATCAACATCAATTACCACCAACTCCAAATTCACTTATAACAATGATGGGACCAAATTCTGGTAATTCAAATTCACCAACTGATAATTTAACATCAAATGAATTTTCAATACCAACTGCATTAAATCTTGCTGATCATCATCACCATCATCATCAACATCATCAACAACAACAACAGCAACAGCAACAGCAGCAGCAACAACAACATCAACAACAACATCATCATCAACAACAACAGCAACAAATAACATCAATTTCTCAAGAAAGAGAACCATCACCAGCATCAACATGGAATTTATCAACTGTTGGATTACCACCAAGTCCACCATGTTCAATTCAATCTTTGCATAATGGTGTTTCAACTGGTCACAATCATCATCATCACCATCATCATCATCAGGCTTTTGCTAGTCATCCTTATTCATCAATTGGATTTCAACAATCACCAAGAACACCATCTGCTACACATCAACCCTTTCATAGTTGGTATTAAGGAAAAGTCCATGTGTCAGTTGAGAATCTGTAAATATATCAAGGCAAGTATCGGAAGATAGTCTGTCAATACAATGTCATTGAGGGAAGAGTTGTTGAAAATTACATCTTCGTACTAATTTTCAAATATAATAATGATTTATTTGTGTCATAAATAAATTTAACGTGTCTTTTAGTTGATGTTGAATCACATACATTATTAAAATGGCTAAACATTTTCCTCGTAATTGCATGCAGTTTTTTTTTTTTCAAAAATAACGATTGAGATTAGCCATTTTAAACCAAAGTATGAAGATCAACAACGACTGTAGTTTTGTACTTATTTAATTATCAAGTTAAAGTTAATTGAATATTAATTTTAATTTGATAATATTAAATTGTTAATAAAAATTATTGTAAATTGAACTTTTATTAATTTGTTAATATATCTATATATATGCAATAATTTTAACCGTTAGCTTTTTTTTTTTTTTTTGTTATTTCAATGTAACACTGTTTATATGTACATAGATTTTTTTTTTTTTTTTTTTCTTTAGACCAGACTGATTCTCTTTAATGTTGAAAAATTAAAAATAGTTTTATCAAAAATATTTTGTAAATAAATGGCAAAGGTTAATATTAATTACTAAGTATTACTTTTTTACATGAATTTTTTTTTTTTTTAATAATTAAAAACTGTATTTTATTTTAACAAAATAATTTTAGTTTTTAAGTATTTTTTAGTTTTAAATATTGATTAATGTTTTAAATTTACAAATTAAAATGTTTTAGTAAATAAAAAAGTGAATTGTATATTATCTATATAAATGACAGTTAATTAAATTAAGTAAATTATATTAACAATAAAAATTATAGTTATATATGTAAAAAAAAAAAATTATTATGTCAATAAATAAATATAAAAAATAATAAATTTACCATTTTAATTGTTATTATTTTTCCAATATAAAAATTCACCCTTAATTGCTAAAAAAAAAATGCTACAGTCTTATTTTTCTGTTCGAAATAATTTATTGCTATTTAAACAAACACTTGAAGATTGTTCGATAAAACGTCAACAATTTCGTTGTAGAAAACAAGATAATCTTTCGAAAAATATTCAATTCAAAAAAACTTCAATTACTAAAAATTTGATGGAAATTTCATCTCCTAAAATTCTTACAAAGCTTGAATTTCAAATGCTCGTAGAGTTTTTGAATCAACTTATAAAATAACAACAGGATAAAATTATTTTTCGAAAGCCCAATCGAAAAAATTAAATCTCCAAAAAGAAATCACAAATAATTACTACAAAACTTCAAAGTAGCTCAAATAAAATAGCTATATATTGCTAAACAAAATAATTGTTCTAGTTTTGAATAAAATTTTCTGCAGAATATTTAACATACATATATAATTATATATAAATCAATAATAATTGTGATATGTATATTAACAATACAAATACACAAACAGTTGGCATGACAATTAAATTTTTCAATTATTCAAATAATCGCATATTGACCATAGCTAATATCATCAACGAAGCATGACTGCTTTTTAATTTATTAGTCATTTTATTACCACTTTTACTGATCTTATATATTATCATTAAAATAACTCATCAATTAAAATTAATTTATATTGATTCACTTAGTTAATCAATTATATTTAATTAATTAAATATAGAAAAAATTATATTTTATTATTTCAAAATATAATCATCAGAATTAATATTTAAAAAAAAAAAAATGAATATTATTTATTTTTTTGACACATTTAAAATTATAATAAAAAATTTATATCAAATTTATTATTATTATTTTATAATATATTGTTAATTTTTAAGTATGAAAAATTATTGTGTGTGGTCCCCAATTTATCATCGGTGTGTGGGGTTCAACTTCTTGCTCACTTTAACATCACGACGCTTTCCGCCGTGAAGTATGGAGAACATGGGAAATGATCCTTTAAATTGCACAAAGCAACGTGGTAGGTCATACAAAATATATAAAATTTAATAAATAAAATTATCAAAAAAAAATTAAATAAATATATCTAAATAATAAATCAAATACATAAAAAAACAAACGAAATTATTTTATTAAAATAAATATAAATTTTAATTTTGTTATGATTGTGTTTGATTGTAATGAATATTATTAATAACAAATTGAATATATGAATATTAAATAGTTGAATTTTTATTTTATATATTTGTATTTATAAAATTTAAATTTGCAAATGATTTGATACAAAAATGACTCGACATGTTTACACCTTGATGGATGAGAACATACCGTCGGCTATTTTGTTATTGCAAAAAATATATAAACACAAGTTGAAAATATATATTCAACTAGGTATTTTGTTGAAGTTAATTTAAGTTTGTATAATAATATCTATTAATTATAAAAATTGCATGATAACAATATCTAAAAAAATATGTATATCAAATAAATAAAAAAAGTATAAACTTCCGGTTGAAAATCAGTATGTTCATCTTGCTTTAAAATTTATTATAATTTATTATTAAAAATATAAAAATATATTTATAATAAACTAATTTATTTTGATAATTTAAAAATATATTTTTACTTATTTTTATTGTATTTATAAAATGACAAACGTTTGACTGAATAGAGGGAAAATTTTTAAAATCAACGGTAGACTTTTTGACAAAGAACTTTTTCGACTGAAACTTCCAGAACATATTCTGTTTATGTGTATGGATTTAAAAAAAAAACTTACGGTGAACATGAAATGACTATTAATAAATTAACTTTTCAAGTAAATGATGACTAATATAATTTATTTTTTAACTTTTAAAAAAGGCGTGGTAGAAATTGTTTGAAAAAATAAAATAAGAAAAAAAAAAAACTATCAAGCTCAAAAATGACAGTACTAAAAAAAAAAAAAAAACAACAATTCAAAATTGAGGTAGAAATATATTTTCTCACAGGTATTATACTGTGATTAATTTATATTTTTTTTTTTTTTTTCAAAAACAACTATTATTTCCAAAATATTCGCCACATGAAATAAATTTTTTGTTGGCAAAAGTGTCTGTATAACAACTTGTTAGAAACAACATGAAAATTATTTTTTTTTTTTTCATTTCCAATTCTTTCTTATCCTCTTCACTTGATATTAAAATCTTTTTAAATTTATTTGTTGGACCTCCAACATTGTACAATTGTCAAATAACATTGCGAAAAAAAAACGAAATTTCATGTCAAATTTTCCCAAATATCTTTGACCGACAACAAACAAATCGGTCAATGAACTTGCCAAAAAACTGTCTGAACCAGAAAATATAAATATTTGTTTTTATAATAATTTTTAACTATAATTATTTTAATTTATTTATTTGAAAAAAAATTTTAATCTAAACAACAAATATATAATCTCTAAGATATACTCATCAATTTGGATTATTTGTTATTTGAAAAATCAAAGAAAATTTTGGTGTTGATCAGATTAAAGATTTTTACCGTTATAAATTTGAAAATAACAAAGAAAAAAATAGAAATTTGGTTTTTATATCTTTTCGAAGAAAATATCATGTGAATAAGAAAGTTTTAAATTTTTCAAATAAATTTTACCTAAATAAATTATTTTTCACTAATTAAATTTTGGGATTTAATTCTTTGAATTATATTTGTTAAAAATCAAATATATTTTTGTCAAATTAAAAAAGCATATTATTTTTTGGTTTAATTTGAAATAGTTGGTTAAAAAAAAAATTGATTAAAAAGGACATTAAGATGAGATAAAATAATGCAAAAAGGTGCAAATTTTGTTTTAAAAAAAAGTGTGAATAACAAAGATATAAATCTACTTGAGAAAAAAATAACAGAACAGTTACTAATTTACAAAAGGTTGAGAACAATAAAAAATAAATAAAAAAAAAAAAAACTCAATTTAAATTTGTTTTTATAATGCAGCTACCTTTTTTCGAATGTCTTCGGAAATGACGTTGGTTTTCTACACACAATTTGAGCTACATATAGAAGCAGAATAAAATAAAATGTAAGTCAATGAAAAAAAAATTTTGAAATAAAATAACAATCGAAATTCTTCTCACTCTTTTGATAAATTAATTTACACCGGAAATTCACGACGTGAAAATGACGTTATTACTGACAATCAAAAATATGACATGAACATCTGGACCTGTCTTTCATAAATAAATTAAAATATTAACAAATTTTTTTTCTTATTTTATTTATATTATATATTATTTTAATAATCATTAGTAATTTTGTTTTTTCTATTCATATAAATTACAATAAATAATATTTATTTTATTTATAATTTATCAATCAACTTTTACAAAATATTTACGAGCAAATTTTCAATGAAAAAAATTAATTAAATAATTTTAAATTTAAAAACTATATTTATAAACAACAAAAATTAACAATAATTTATTTAATTGAAAATTCAACATATATACAAATTTTTAGAAAAAAAAATTTTACATTAAAATTGAGCTAGACCTAGACCTAATGTTGTCCTTGACTTTTATATGTATAAAAGACAAATGAATCAAGCTAATTAAAAAGATGAATAAAAAAAAAATAAATCATCCAAGTCATTCATTTGTTGATTACATTATAAAAAAAAAAAATTAAATATATTTAAAAAAAAAAGTAACAAAAGAAATTTTAAAAAAATAAATATAAAAATGAAGTCACCGACTTTGAAGAATAATTTTTTTTAATTTTGTAGCATCAATTTGATTACTCATTACCTCCATATGTATAATAATATAAATATAATTATAAATATTAAATTGTGTACTTGTTTACAATATGTGTTTGCATGGTTTAAATCACAAATTTTTGCTTCCAATTTTACCACCATCGCTGCAACTGTGATCAACTCTCATCATCATCATCATCATCATTATTATCATCTTTTTTATCATCTTCATCATGTATACATATACATAGTCTCATCATCTAATTATTCTTTTCACAATATATATATGTATATATGACGTGATGTTCATACCATTGTTGCGCTGACATGAGGAAAAACTTGTGTGGTTATAATACTTCTGTTTCGTCTGTATACTTAAGTATATCATATATACAGTATATAAAAACGAAAAGAACCAAAGCCTTTTTGAATTGAAACATATAAAAAAAATTTTTAAATGAGAAAAAAATTTAAAAAAAACGCGCCGCGGGACACAGACGATGATGCTCGTTTGAGGTAGCCGCCAACTCATTCACATTTCGAAATTAGATCGGTCTTTTCCCTCTTTCTCTTTACCCCCATCAACAACAAAATCATTTACCTTATTTTTGTTGTTGTTTTTGTTGTTGTTGTATTTTATTTTATATTATTTGGCTTCTGCGAATACGCAAAACATTAAAAATGTCACTTGGATCAAACTTTGCAAAATAAATTGAGGTCATAGTGGTGAACGTGGAAGAACAAGTAACACATTGATGGGCATAAACAGAGCCCCATTTTGCAAAAAGTGTCATATGCATAACCACACTGTTCTCAAATGTAATAAATTAAATGTTCCATTTGATTTCAAGTTATATTTTGAAGAGCTCCTTGCTGAAAATGGACTCCTGTTAAAAAAAAAATGAATATGGTAATTTTTTGGTAATAAATGGACATATGCTTTCAATTACTGTTGAATCATTTACGTTTTCAATTAAAAAAAAATTAATTTCTTAAAGCTAATTGTTGAGTTTTTTTGTACTTAAAATTTTTGTATTTGATTTGGTTAACTTGGATATCTTTGTTGAGAATATATAATTTTGCGAAAATTTAGTCAATTTATTTTAATGAAAACACAATAGTGTCTGACCTATTGACAAACTGTTGTAAGGATATAATAAAAACGTCTTAAAATTCACCACAGGAGTTGTCTATCTTTCAATGAATTGATGTCACTTTTAACCCCATCCAAATCCACAAAATTTATTTGGTATTTATCGAGAAATTTTTTATTTTCATTGTTCAATAAATTGGATAAATTGAAATAAATTTTTGCAGTATAAAGACACAACTCAATATACATCTAAAATCATTTTAAAAAACGTAAGTTTTGTAAATATTTTATAAACAATACTAAAAACTAAAAATGTTGTTTTAATTTTTTGTAAAATAATTTTCACAAATTACCATTAAATCGTTCATCAAATGTCCTTGATTCCCAAGGTAAAGTATCAAGAAAATTAATTATTTTTTTAAAGAATATCTATTGTCATTGAAAATTAAAACTATAAACTCTTTTTTTTTTTTTGTAAATAATTACCATTATCATCCTTGCAAAACTAGCAACAATGGGGATAAACATAAAACATCTTAATTTTCTTTTATTCATTTTATATGTTAAACCTTGAAATTTTTACTGTAACGACTTGGTTATATTAGCTACAATTTTCCAGGTATTAATACCCAAAACTAAAAAATCTTTTAAAGAAAAAAATAAAATAAAATAATTTATCTTTTGTTAAAATATTATTTGCCTCGTGAAATTTTCTTTGTTACAAATTGATTTGTATAAAATTACAACAAAATAAAAGTAATAAAGTTATATATTTTCACTCAATATATTTTTTAATTATACAAATAGATAATTATATATTTAAATAATAACTGGATGTATTTAATAAAATTATATATTATTATTAAAATAAAAATATAAACTTGCAACTTTCATAAAATTTATTTATGGTCCGAAGAACAATAAATAAACTTGGGGCGTGACTACTAAAAAGGCGGGCTAAACTTAGTCCCCCCCAAACATTTTATTCGATGTGAATCTTCATAGTCACTTCCCATTTATGAGTATCAAAAAATATTATTATAAATAAAAAAATATTAACTCTAAAATTACTTTTTATTTTTTTTTTAATAAAATATATATACAAATAAAATTTTATTATTTTCTAATTTTATTTATTTTCTTATTAAAAATTTAAATCAATTTTCTTTTTTTATTAAATAAAATATTATTATATATCAACCATTTTTTTTTACTCAATTTTATGACTCACATATTCTGCGAAATAATATATAAAAAAAATACAAAAATCCCATTTATCAAAGCTAAAATTTGAAAATAGTTAAAAAAAAAAATAAAAAAAAATAGTAAGAGGTGTTAAAGGTCATCACAGTTGAAGAATCTATAAGTGAGTCATCATACAAGTAAAAATTTTTGAAGAAAAAAAAATACGACATAATAATATAACAAGGACAAACATGTACAAAAATTTTGTAAAATCTATGGGTATAATATTTTTTTTTTTCAATAGTCAAACAACGACCTCATGCAGACAATCATAAACCTCCATAAAATGTCATTGTCTCCCTTTTTTTTAGTTAACAGTGAGATCTACAATGTACAACTAAATTACCTCAATAAATCATCCTACTCGAGGCCAAAAAGAACAAGCTATCCCAAAAAAAAAAAACATTTTCTATACTTTAAAAATATTTAAAAACGTTTTTATTCTCTTTTTTTTTTTCAAATATTGTCAGGAACCATAAACCCAGTAAGGATAAGGTAGACTACATGTTCATTGATCCTTTGGCCTTTTTTTTTTTTATTTGATCCAAGTAAATATATATATCCAAAAAATTTGAAAAAAAAATTAACTCAAAAATAATTTTAAATCAAAAAAATAGTATTCAATTTTTTTTTTGTTAATTTTAAAAATGAAATAATTGGAAAAAATATTTGAATTTATTTTTCTGTAATTTAAATGGTTAGAAGAATTTTTTTTTTTTTTTATCTTATTTTTTTATATATTTGAGACAAGTTTCACCCTCACTTAGTGAAAATCAATTTTGGATATACCTGCTATTTTATTTTATTTTATTTTTTTTTGAAAAACATTAATGACTCATTTCACGGTCAAATTTTTGTCATTTAAAAAGAATAAAAAAAAAAAAAAGAAAACATGATCTTTTGCATGTAAAAATTTTTCATGGACATATTTTTGAATTTAAATGTTTTCTTTTTGCAAATTTACAATGTGTTAGTATGTGACAGATTTAAAGATTTATATTTATTTTATTGTAAAATGAAAAAAGAAAATCAATATAATTTTTGAAAACAAAAAAAATAATTTCTTTGTCATATACCTATATAACAATCAAATAAAAACTTTTTTAAAAATTGTCAAAGCTTTATATATTTTGGAATTTAGAGAAAGTTGTGAGTCACAAGTATCCAGTTGTGAAAAACAACCCTACATATTTTCGGTAGCTGAATGACATAGTCCCAGTGACCTATATTTTGCCAAGTGAAATTTTCATCCAAGGTTATATCCAAAATAAAAAATAAAAAAAAATTAAATAGGACAAAGATTTTTTTGTTAGAGAAAAATTTAATAATGTCCTGTTGTTGTTAAAGCAGAACAAAGCATTTTTTTTTTCTTCCTCAATTACATTTTTTTTCTATTAAAATTTTAATTTTTTATTTTTCAAACTGCAAGGCTAAAAATTCTACCATAATATTTCAAATATTTACATTTTTTTTTACGTAAAAATATTTGAAACTGATAATAAAATTTTCTGACAAATAAGAAATATAAAATTAATTTTTTCAGTAAAAACTGTAGCAAGTTTGAGTATATAAATCTTTACAAATATATTATCAAGTTATTTTACTTTTTATAAATAAAATAACTCGTCATTGATGTTTAAGGACATAATCAAATAGTTAAAATATAACTTTGTATTTCAAAAAATCGTTATAAAACCCTCCAAGAATTTTTTGAAGTGTTGAATAAAATTTATGAGCCAGGATGTGTATTTATATATATATTTTTTTGTTATTCAACTTTTCTATTTTTTAAGTGACAAAGAAGCAGAATAAACAGGTAGATTTAGTTTAAAAAAATATATATAAATTCGGTCAATAAAAGGTATATATTGGGTCATTGAAGGGGAGGATTTAACATCAAGTTACCCCCTGAAGTGTATTTATCCTTTTTTAGTAATTCAGCTACTGGAATTTTACCAGAGGCACGAGCTAGCTGTCAAGATTAAAATTGTAAGCACAAATTCAAGTCAATGTAATATCCCGCAGTGCCAAATGACGGAGATAACTTTTGGGTATCAAAATTGAATTCATGCTCCAATTGTTCTTTTTTTTACCTGTTACGTTTTTTTTCTTTTTTACTGGCGCTCAACCCAGTTAGACGTCTTGGCAGTTTTTTTTTTTAATTTATAAATGTGCTTGGAATTAATTCACGGGGGATCATTTGGTGCTTCCGTTAAGATTGAACTGTTCATCAAGATATAATTCTATGAAATTGAAAATAATTTTGAAAAATAAATATCATCAGTTTTTGAATAAAATAAATTATCACAAAGTTAAATAATTATTTCATCTTATAAATTTAATTGAAATGAAAAAAAAATTTATATATAATTATATCATCAAATAACAATTAATTTTCATTCCATCAAAATTATTAATGAATTGATGTCAGATGGCTCACGAAGTTTATTAATTTACAAAATTAAATAAACATATGGTTCAAATTATTATTGAAATATTTCAAATTTTTTGGGCTGTTTATTTTATAAATCTTAATTTTTTTTTTATACTTTTTTGCATTAAGTCACTGTAATGATTTAACAAAAAATAATTTCTAAAATAGACAATTTATTTTTACAAAAATACAGGTTAATCTTTAATCGTCGTTTTATTTATTATTAGAATCATAAATCACAAAGTTAAAAAAATAAATAAATAACAGTAGCAAAAAAGAAGAAGGAATTTCCATCAGTTTTCCCCTTTTTTAGATCTTAAATTTCGTAAATCTCTGTCACCCCCAGGTGAGCATTCAAATTCTAATGAAAAGAAGAAAAAAATATATAAAAAACTTAGATAAAAAAAATAAAAAATATATCGATGCCAAAAAAAAAGATGCATCGATGCATGTGAAAAGTTGAAGTAGTCACAAGCCAATTGCACCACAGTTGGGCTTTTGTTAAATTTAGTCAGAATGTTGGATAAAAAGGTCTCATTTAAAAAACACATACTGCAAACTTTATACATATAAATCCATGTGATTCACTAGCTACTGAATTTTATTTTTTTTGTTCTTTTTTTTTCAAAAAGTAGGTCACTGGGTTTTCAGACCTTAAAATTTAACGCCTTGTCTAAATTGCTACCGTTTATTTATTTTTATTTTTTTTTGTGTAACACTATCCGTTCATTCACAATCTTTAAATTTTCATCCTTTAACCCCCTGCAAGGTTCTCTTAAAAATTAAAACCGTATATAAATAATTTACCTGTTGATTTCAGTTGAATTGATCTATTCAATTTATTTTTTAGTTTCCTTTTTTTTTAAACTACTTCTTCGAAATAGATCAAATATTAATATGTTTTATTTATATTTTTTTTTTATCATTTGGATATTTTATTTTTACAAATAAATTTAGTTATTTAAAGAATTTTATTATTAAATTTTCTACTTTAATTTATTGTTAGTTTTATTTGAAAAAATAATTTATACAAATTAGTTATTTTGATCTGGAATAGTTTACTTTGTTTTTTTAGAGAAATTAAGAATTGAATATAGTTTTTGTTTTGTAAAATAATAATGGTATTTTAAATATATTAATTGATGATAAAATATGAAACCACATTGAAAGAGTTGATTTAAAAAAAGGACATTTATTTGTAATTTTAAACTTTTGAATAATAAATTATCTAATTTTGTTCGTGTAAATTAGATCACCTCAAGTTTAATTTAGTGAATATAAAAACAAAAAAAATACTGCAAATTTATAAAATAAATAATATTAGTGATTACTAAATAATAAATAAATAAACTAATAAATAAATTTGAATCATATTAAATTAAAGCCTGCTGGATTATCATCAATTGGTAACAGCAGAACTACTTTTTGAGCTACATCGGATATTATCTCTTCCTGCAGAAAAACAATTTTAAAAATTAAAAGATTCATCAGTTTTTAAACAATAAAAATAAGCTATTAAATCAATACATAATATTTTTATTTAATAAAAAAATAAACTAGTATATTTAAATTGAAAAAACACATCAAAAATATTTAAAAAAGACATTGATCTACATTTATTTTGTTAATTTATATTATTTATCAAATATGTGTTTTAAATTCGCATCTAATTAGCCTGGGGTTGATTGAACTGAATAAAACTGTTATATGGATTTTATTGGAGTTTTTTTGGAGAATATTGGAGTGAAGTTAATTCTCTTTGGGAGTTAATAGTTTAATTAATATTAATTAATTAAGATTTAGGGGTGCAGACAGCCTGGATTTTTTTAATTTTCAACTTTTTTAAATTATTTTTTTTTCAAATTATAGATAATTCTTTGGAGAATTATAATATGCAAAAATATTTCATTGGGAGTCCTCCAATTAATTATTAAAAAATATTAAAACTTTTCAATTGTTGCTATGCGCTGTATAATTACTTTGGTCGATTGCGCATCCCTACTCTAAACCCCAAACATGAATGTGGTGCATAGAATACACTGGTGTAAACATGCCTTTGCGTACATACGATTGTATACAAATGTATACACTGCTTAATACTGCTGTACATTGACCAAGTGACAGAATTACTCCAAATTAATCCAAAATAATTATTTAATATTCATTTAAAAAAAAAATTTTTATTGTTTAAAAAAAAAAAAAAATCTTATAGCTATAATTTTTAAATTTAATTAAAAATGTCTAAGAAAAAGGAAATGATGTTCAACACTATTTTCATGTTTGGGGTTTAGAGTAGGGATGCGCAATCGACCAAAGTAATTATACAGCGCATAGCAACAATTGAAAAGTTTTAATATTTTTTAATAATTAATTGGAGGACTCCCAATGAAATATTTTTGCATATTATAATTCTCCAAAGAATTATCTATAATTTGAAAAAAAAATAATTTAAAAAAGTTGAAAATTAAAAAAATCCAGGCTGTCTGCACCCCTAAATCTTAATTAATTAATATTAATTAAACTATTAACTCCCAAAGAGAATTAACTTCACTCCAATATTCTCCAAAAAAACTCCAATAAAATCCATATAACAGTTTTATTCAGTTCAATCAACCCCAGGCTAATTAGATGCGAATGTGTTTTAATTGTTGACTTTTGAGAGATTAATTTCGATTGACTAGAATTATTCTATAATAAAAATTGAAAAAAAATTTAGGATTTATATTAGGCAAATATAATAGCAGAAGAGACATTCGATTTTTTTTTTTTTTTTAGAAAAAATTTTGAATTTTCATTAGGCAAATATAATAAGTGAAGAGGTATTCGAATTTTTTTTTTTTTTTGAAAAAATTTTGAATTTTTATTAGGCAAATATAATAAGTGAAGAGGTATTCGAATTTTTTTTTTTTTTGAAAAAATTTTGAATTTTTATTAGGCAAATATAATGAACGAAGAGGTATTTGAATTTTTTTTTTTTTTCTGAAAAAATATTTAATTTTTACTAGGCGAATATAATAAGTGAAGAGGTATTCGAATTTTTTTTTAAACTGAAATAATTCATCGAAATTTTTTTCGAAAAAATTTTTAGTTACATCAGGGTTGTAGGGCTTGAAGAGAGGTATTCGATGCGATTTACACTTTTTTTCTAGAATCGATATTTTTCGATATATCGATAGTAACTTATCGAAATATATATCGAAAAAATTTCAACATATATCGATCTTTTAGGCCTCGAAAAGACGAGTTAAAATCGATTTATACATTTGTTTTAGAATCGATATTTTTCGATATATCGATAGTAACTTATCGAAAAATGTATCGAAAAAATTTCGAGATATATCGAAATTTTATGTCTCGAAAAGACGATTTAAAATCGATTTATACATTTTTTCTAGGTTCGATATTTTTCGATATATCGATAGTAACTTATCGAAAAATGTATCGAAAAAATTTCGAGATATATCGATCTTTTAGGTCTCGAAAAGACGATTCAAAATCGATTTATACATTTTTTCTAGGTTCGATATTTTTCGATATATCGATAGTAACTTATCGAAATATATATCGAAAAAATTTCGAGATATATCGATCTTTTAGGTCTCGAAAAGACGATTCAAAATCGATTCATACATTTTTCCTAAGTTCGATATTTTTCGATATATCGATAGTAACTTATCGAAAAATAAATCGATTAAACTTCGAGATATATCGATCTTTTAGGCCTCGAAAAGACGATTTAAAATCGATTTACACATTTTTTCTAGGTTCGATATTTTTTGATATATCGATAGTAACTTATCGAAATATATATCGAAAAAATTTCGAGATATATCGATCTTTTAGGTCTCGAACAGACGATTTAAAATCGATTTATACATTTTTTCTAGGTTCGATATTTTTCGATATATCGATAGTAACTTATCGAAATATATATCGAAAAAATTTCGAGATATATCGATCTTTTAGGTCTCGAAAAGACGATTCAAAATCGATTCATACATTTTTTCTAGGTTCGATATTTTTCGATATATCGATAGTAACTTATCGAAATATATATCGAACAAATTTCGAGATATATCGAAATTTTATGTCTTGAAAAGACGATTCAAAATCGATTTATACATTTTTTCTAAGTTCGATATTTTTCGATATATCGATAGTAACTTATCGAAAAATGTATCGAAAAAATTTCGAGATATATCGATCTTTTAGGCCTCGAAAAGAGGTTTCCAAATCGCTTTATACTTTTTTTCTAGGATTAATATTTTTCGAGATATCAGCAGTAACACATTTTAAAGTTTATCACAAAAATTTCCAGTTTTTTAATTTTGAATTTTTATCAGGCAAATATAATGACTGAGGAGGTATATGAATTTTTTTTTTTTTTTGAAAAAATTTTGAATTTTTATTAGGCAAATATAATAAGTGAAGAGGTATTTGAATTTTTTTTTTTTTTGAAAAAATTTTGAATTTTTATTAGGCAAATATAATAAGTGAAGAGGTATTTGAATTTTTTTTTTTTGAAAAAATTTTGAATTTTTATTAGGCAAATATAATAAGTGAAGAGGTATTTAATTTTTTTTTTTTGAAAAAATTTTGAATTTTTATTAGGCAAATATAATAAGTGAAGAGGTATTTGAATTTTTTTTTTTTGAAAAAATTTTGAATTTTTATTAGGCAAATATAATAAGTGAAGAGGTATTTGAATTTTTTTTTTTTGAAAAAATTTTGAATTTTTATTAGGCAAATATAATAAGTGAAGAGGTATTTGAATTTTTTTTTTTTGAAAAAATTTTGAATTTTTATTAGGCAAATATAATAAGTGAAGAGGTATTTAAATTTTTTTTTTTTGAAAAAATTTTGAATTTTTATTAGGCATATATAATAAGTGAAGAGGTATTTAAATATTTTTTTTTTTGAAAAAATTTTGAATTTTTATTAGGCAAATATAATAAGTGAAGAGGTATTCGAATTTTTTTTTTTCAGAAAAAATTTTGAATTTTTATTAGGCAAATATAATAACCGAAGAGGTATTCGACTTATATAAAATCGGAAAACTTTCAGAAAAATTAGAGTATTGAAATTAAATAATGATGGACAAATATTATTTAACGGCCGGTATTCCGTTTTACTTGTCAGCTAGGAAAAATTATCAACAATAAATTCTAAACATCTAAAATATTTATTTTAATCAAATTAACAAATAAATTACACATATTTACATTTAATAATTATACATAATATTTAATTGCAACATTATTCTTTGGTCTCTTATTATTTCTTATTTATATATTTCAAATATCAACTCGGTTATATCAATATTAATTTTATTTTTCACAACATTGTTTGATCTATTTTCTATATGATTTAACTGCAGTATACCAGCATTATTTGATCATCATAAATACTGTAGAGTATAAATCCATTACATTGACAAATTTAAACATTGATTTATATCTCTTTAAATATTATTTAGTCTACAAAATAATTTAAATAATAAATAAAATTAAATTTACATGATGATTGGCAATTCAAGAGTTGCCACTATAATATATTATATTTATTTTTTTTTTTTGTGAGAATGCAGTATAAATTTTTCAAGAATTTATATTTATCAATAATTTGGTGACAAGGTTCTTGGATTTTTTAATAATAAAAAACTCAATGAAATGTCAATGGCATGTTACTATGTATTTGACATGGTTATTTCCGCAAGTAAGTACAGCATCAAGCCCATCTGAAAATAAAATTTTATATTGTTAAATTTATTCATAATTTATTTATATAAATCAAAACATAATTTATTATTTTTTTTCAATGAAAAATCAAATTTAAATATATCTATTTTTAGTATTTAATAATATTATGATAAATTAATATAAAAATATTGAATTAAAATTAAATTAATTGATACATTTTTTGAAAATTATATTAAAAATAAATAAATATTTTTAATATCTTTATTTTTTAAATTTCAAAAAAATGTATATCTTATTTTTATTTAATTTATATTTTGTATTTTTCACAGTTTGACATGACAATATATACTCAACTCTAATTGAAGTGACCATAGTCATCCAGAATTGACAATTATTTGTTGTCAATGATTAAAACCGATCGTTTCGTCCTGTGAAAAGCACAAATTTAGTAATCAAAAAAACAAAAAAAAAAATAATAAAAAATAAATAATTAATTTAATAATTAAAATGTTTATTTTTAATTTTATTTTTCATTGTTATTTAAAATGATGATTTTATCAATATTATAATATTATATTAATGCATCAAAACTCAATTAAAAACTTT
This sequence comes from Lysiphlebus fabarum, assembly GCA_011426435.1. NCBI lineage: Eukaryota > Metazoa > Arthropoda > Insecta > Hymenoptera > Braconidae > Lysiphlebus > Lysiphlebus fabarum. Next base: position 320,490 of record WSYQ01001097.1, read on the forward strand.
AAACAATATTTTTAATTATAAAAAAAAAGCTAAGCTTTATAAAAATCTAAATAGATTATTATAATGCTGAAAAAGCATCATTATAACAAGTACATACACCTGTATGTATAATAATTAAGTTTATATTGTTTTTAATTTAATTTACCTAACACTGGTGGTACGAGTTTGACTAACACTTGGATGTCGTTTAACTGGTGGTGTATAAACACGTCTACGACAACAACACCACCAACCACCACATGCTGCTGCTAGAAAACTTTCACGAAAGTGCTTGGACATAAATCCATAAATAATTGGATTAATACAACTGAAAAAAAAAAATAATAATTAATATTTTTAAAAAACCATTATTAAAATAATTATATAGTTATTAATTTATAATTTTTTTCCTATGAAAAACGAACCTGTTGAAATATGCCATCAATTGAAACAATGTGTTGAGATGTTTTGATGTATTTTGTTTTAATCGTGGTAATATTCCATATGATGTTAAAACATTGTCAATTAACATTGGACTCCAACATATTGCAAATAAAACAACAACAGCCACCAGCATTTTAACAACCTTTTAAAATTAAAATAAACATTTAATAATTAAATATACTGTAACTGTTTTTAAAATTATATCTATCAAAGAATTGAATTAATTTAATAATTTACTATGAAGGTTTTAAGTTTAAGTAGTTTATTCATAGTAACTCTATGATTGTTTAAATTTTCGTATTTAATTGTTGAAATAATATTGTTTGCTTAAACTAACAAGTTCAATTTTGATTGTATTCATCAAGGGAATTTTCAATAATAATTTTAAAAAATTATATCTCATCAACCTGAAGTAATCAAGAACTGCAATTGTAACTCCAACAACTTTGTATAAAATTATATCGAAAGTATGTTAATGAATGATCTATATATATATGTATATATGTATTTAGTTATTAGTTATGTACCTGTTTCATTGTTCTTGATTCAATTTCAGTACGTGCATCACCACGTCTACTTCTTGAACGTCGTGATCTATCTCCATCTCTTCTTCTATCTGTCATTGCAATTGATTCACCATTAACTGCATTATTATTATTAACAGTTGGACTTAATCTAGAAATAAAAAATCAAAAAATTAATAATATATTATTAACTAAAATTTAAAAATATAAATCAATATTATAACTAACTTAATTGATGCACAAAAAAAAAGATCAAGCAGATAAAATATCATGTTTTTATTTTTTATTTTCTATGCAAATTATTTATCAAAATTTATTTACATTTTAAGGCTTCAAATATCCTCTGGATAAACTATTAAAATTTTTTTTTATCTATGAAATTAGATCATCACAATGTATATTTTTTTTAATTTTCAAATAATTTTATTATCAAATTTACCATGTATAGATAATATTTATTATTTATACAAAAAGTTGTTTGAAAAAAAAATATAATTAATAAAAAAACTAATGTTGTATTTATAAATTATATAATAATTAAAATTTTTTTATTTCTTAATTTATAAATTCTATTTGATATACACTTTGTGGTAATTCAAATAAAAAAAAAACCAATTTAAATTTAAGAAAAAAGAAATTGCAAACAGTGTATGGTACTTTATTACACATGATATGAGCCATTTGTAATATTTCTCTTTAACGATATTATATATTTGGATGATACAGTGTGAGTGAAATATCCTTGTGTTGAATAATAAATTAATATACGTTAAAAAATTTATTATCAAAAAGCAACTTGAGTAGTTTGCCTTTGTTAAAAGCTATACTAAAATGATGATAATAATAATAAAAATTGATTTTAAACAGGAAAATATATAAATAAAAAATTTTATTTATTTAAATTATCTAGTATTTAATTTATAAATTTATAGTCAATTTATATTAATAATTTAAATACAATATTATACTTGAAAATATTATTTTTCATACTCGATAATAATTATTATCTAAAAATTCAATTGAGATATAAATTATTTTAATTTTTTCTAATAACAGTTTATCAAATAATACCAATATTGTATTTCAATTTTAAATCCAGATTATATTAATTTTATTTTGATATAATCTAATGATTTTATTAAAAAAAAAAAAAGAATAATCATTCAATTTTAATAAAAATATGTTTGTAATCATCAATAGTTTAACCTATTTTACATGACTTAATTCAAATCGAATTATTCAATCGAAAATATATATTTATTTTATATTGTAATATATTTTTTTTGAATATTTTAAATTCAATAAATATTTGTACAACCAAATGCACTTGAAAAGCTATGAGCAGTGATAATTTGTTTTTTATTTTTTTTCTATTTTATAAAAAAAAAAAAAAAAAAAAAGCTATTTTATCAAGAAGGCAAAAATAAAAAATAAGAAATAAATTTTATATATTTCTATTTTGAGAGAGGAAGTTTATACTTATTCAAACACATTTACACATGTTTAAAGTTGCATCAAAATATTTTATATGTATTTATTGACGTATGAGTCTTATTGATATTTTATTATTTACGACATTTAGTAAAACGTTTTTACAAAATCAATAATGATTATTTTTTATAAAATAAAACTAGAAAAAACAAATGTTAATTTGAATTATATATATTTTGTTTTTTAATTTATTGTTTTGATAAATAATATAGAATGTATATTAATTAAAAATTTAATTTTCTAAAACATAATTTTAAAATAAATATATTGATAATTAAAATAGATAATTAACTCACGCATGTCTTGATGTCATGTGATATCTTCGTTTCATCACAAGCCATATTTCCCAGCATATTGCTGTATAGCAAAATGCCATAACAACAAGTGGAATAACTAATACCAATAGTAACATATACAATTCATGAAGACGCCAAATTGTAACTGAATCAGAATCTCTAACACACCAAAATGCTGGTATTTTTTCACCAACTGGTTTATGTCTCTAAAATTAAAAAATATAAATTAAAAATTACAATGATTAATTTAAATTTAAATTCATATCTTTATTTATTTATTTATTATCAAAAAAATATTAATAAAAAATATAAATTTATATTTTAGTTATAACAATGTGAATAATAAAATATATAAAAATAAATTTAGTTAAATATATTTTTGAATAACAAGAAAAAGAAATAAACAGGAAGTAAAAAAGTAAATTGAAATATTTAAAAAATGAAAAAAACTAAAACATGAAAAATAATGAAAAATATATCAAGATGACAGTTTGATTTGAATGTATTTTTAAAGATAGATATATTTTTTAGAAAAATAAATATATTTACCTGTGTAAATAACATTGGTATTGCAAGAAAAAATGATGCTGCCCATGTCACCATGACTATTCTTCTAGCTTGACTTATTGTACAAGTATATTGTGCCCTCATTGGATGTACAATTGCATAATACCTAAATGCATTTTAATATATATATAAATTAATTAAAATATTTAATTTAAATATAAAATTTAATTTTGTATTTAAAAAATATGTAATTAGGAAAACACAATTTTTTTAAATTACCCATATGAAAATATATAATGTAAATTTTATTATTTTAAACTACTCATGAATATAAATTATCAAGAAAATTTTTAATGTAAAGTTAAATTATTATATTGTCACTGACATATGTGTATAATTTAAAAAAATTATGATTTGAATTTTAATATGTTAGACAACATTTACAATTTGTAAACATAGATTTTTTATTATATAAAAAAATATAATAGAATAAAAAAAATATAAACAATAAAAGAAATATTTACAAAGATCGTGATGAGAATTTAGAATTATTTTTTTATTTTTTACAATAATTTATTGGAAATAAAATTGTTAAAATAGTGTAATTTTATCAATGTCAAGTATATTTTAAAATTAGATAATAAATTTTTAAAAAAAGTGACAAATCTAATTTAACAATTTTAACTATTTGTTTTTTAAAAATTTTGTTTTTATTTTTTAAATATATTTTTAAATAAATCAATAATTTTTAATAGTTAATAATTAATTAATTAATGTAAATTTATTTTTATAATAAAATTAATTTAACAATGTGTGAATATAAATTATAAACAAAATAAAATAAATTAATCTTGTTGATAAATAGTAAAAAATAATCATTTTATTTTTGTTTAAAAAAATAAATTTAAACTTTAGTAAACAAGTCAACGAGTTTTTATATATTTTTATAAATATTTTTTCTCTCTAGTTATGATAAAAAAAAGTTTTAAAAATATACAACAAGTAGAGATATATATATATATTTAAAAAACAAAAAATATATATTTTTTTACTGACCTTTCAACTGACATTGCTGTAAGTGTCAGGACTGAACAAATAGCTGATACACTTTGCATATAGTGTACAGATTTGCATAAAAATAATCCCATAGTCCATGTGTAGGAAAAAAGTTTTGCTATCTGTAAAAATAAAAAATCAATAGATAAATATATTTTGTATATTTTAGTAAAATATTTTAGAGCTATATAATACTCATAGAGATATCACATTTAATTGCTTGAAATTTGAATATCAAATTTCAACAAAACAACTGATGTGAGTCATTGATTCAAGTGTCACCATGATTCCTCTATTTTAATGATTATTATTTTTCCAAGAATTAAAATGTTCTAACCTAACTTAAATTATTATTATCATAATATATAATTTATCAAAAATATATTTAACAGAGCATAACGCGTCTTGACATCTTGCTTGAATGATCAGCTACATTCAACTGTCTTCAACTGTTTTTATTAATTATTTATAAATAAATATAATCAACATCTTAGTAACAAAAAAAAAAAAAAATGGATTCAATGGAAAACTGTAAGTATACCTATACCTATTTCTTATTTATTATTTTTATATTTATTAATTAATAATTATTATTTAATTTATTTTAGATATAAAAATGGCATTATCAAATTTACAAATAAATTTTATTGACAATAATGAAATGACTCAAACAAATGAAAGTATATTTTCTGTTCCACAAACATTGAGTGATTATGAACGTATTAAATATGTTATTGGTAATATAAAACCAGGTATACTTGAAGAAGGTGGTACAAAAAATATTAAATTATCAATGCTTCATAAAAAACGTGGTGATGATTATTCATCTCAATCATATATGCTTGATGATGCTCTTGAAGAATATACAAAATGTATTGCATATGCACCACCAGATAGTTGTGAACTTGCAACAGCGTACAATGAACGTAGTAAATTATTATTTAAATCAAAATTAATAACTGATTGTCTTCTTGATATTAATCGTGCTTTAGATAATCCAAATTCAGATCATGTTAAAGCAAATCTTTATTATCTTAAAGCAAATTGTATTCAAGCATTAAATCCAAATGATCAAGACAAATATAATAAATCACTTGAATTATCACGTAAATGGATTGATAATATAAATAATAATAATGATAAAAAAATATTATTTAAAAATTTAAAACAACAAAAATTTATAAAACCAATTGTACCAGTTATTTGTCATAAATTAAAATCATTAAATCCACCAAAATTAAATGGTGAAAATTTAATTGTTCCTGGACTATCTGATTCAACTGTATTAAAATATTCAAAAAAATTTGGAAGATATATTGAAGCATCAAGAGATATATCAACTGGTGAAGTTATTGGTATGCAAAAACCTTATGCTAAAATTGTTAGTAAAAATATGAAATACAAAATGTGTTGGAATTGTGGTAAACAAACATGGTCAACTGTACAATGTAATGAATGTGCTAATGTTATTTATTGTTCAATTATTTGTCGTGATAATGGATATACTGATTATCATGATATTGAATGTTTTGTTATGAAAAAAATATATAATTTAAAAATTAATGATGTTTGTATTATTGGATTGAGATTAACAATTATGGCTCTCAAAGATGCTGAAATGTCAATTGATAAATTAAAAAAAAATATCAATAAATTTGATAGTGTTACAGGTAATTTTTAATAATTTTTATATATATTAATTAATTATAATTTTTAAATATATATTTTTTAATTTTAGATCCATTAAAAAAAGGAATGATTGATGATAAATTTCAATCAGATAAATTTTCAAGTGTACATTCATTATCATCAAATTTTATTGAAAAAAATTCACTAGAATTTTCAATTATTTCATCATCAAGTTTTTATATAGCATATTTTATTGCAATTAAAATTGGTTTTATCAATGTATCATTGAGTAACATATGTACTTTAAAAGATAATGATGATTTTATATTTCTTGTTGAATTTGTTGAAAAAAATAATTGTTTAACAAAATTAAATGGTTTTACAATTGAATTACCATATTCACAAGATACGCCAACTCCTGTTGCAAAAGCTGTATTACCAAGTTTTAGTTTATTTAATCACAGTTGTAGTTCAATGATGACAAGAAGTTATCATGATGGATCTATGGTTACAACATCACTTTGTCCAATTAAAAAAGGACAACAAATATTTTTTAGTTATGGACCATCATATGCTCGTACAAGTAAAATTGAAAGACAAGAATTTTATAAAAAAAATTATGGTTTTACATGTTCATGTGAGCCATGTATTAATAATTGGCCATTTCAAAAACCTGAATTTGTTGTAAATGAAAAAAATTATTATTATATAGAAATAATTCAAGATAAAATTATTGATATACGTGACAAAATTGTTAAAACATGTTCATTAATTGATAATTATGTACGTAAAAATAATCAATTAATGGATTTATCAAAAGATACTAAAAATCTTATTGAATTTATAGAACAATATTATAATATTCTTGATAAAAATTCAAGTGAATTATTTTTGGCACAAAGATTACTTGAAAATTATACTCGTCTTGCACAAATACGTTTGTATCAACTTGATTAATAATATTTTTTTTTTTTTATTTAAAATTATCAAAATTTTAATATGACACAATTAAAACCATCAAGTTTAACGTTTCTTTTTTTTTTTTTAATATTTTTCATTTATTATTAAGCTTGTTTTTTTATTTTCTTTTTGTTTTTTTTTTTTATTTTTTTGTACACAGACGCATCTGTTGTAAATTTATTAATTATCAAGGGTAATTGAAGAGCACAAAAGTATGCTAAATATGAAAAAAAAAAATAAATATAGCTATATATAGCTTTATAAGTATATATTTAAATATATTTTTTTTATTATTATTTTTACTTTAGTGTTTTTAGTTTATTAATATTCATCAGTATGATTATTATTTTGCATATTTTACGATAACCAGACTAAAGTAAATAAAAAAAAAATAGAAATTCCATAGCAAAGTTAACATGTGACTTATTAAAATCCAGAAATTCTTCTAAAACTTAAAAATAGAAAATAAATAAAATATAAAAATACTCACATGTTGGTTATCATAGTATAAAATCGATTTTACTATTTTCAAAATAAATATAAAATTAAAATATAAATTAATAAAAAATTGTTTATATAAACAATAAAATAGTTTATAAAAAAAAATTTGCTTTTTATTGAAAAAAAAAAAACACTTGATTGAAAAAAAATACCAATAATTAATTTTTTTAATTACAATTATTTCAACAGAATAATATTATTTTTTTTTTTAATAAAAAATAAAGTGATAAATTAATTATTATATAATATTAAAATAATTTCAATGTATTAATCTTTGATTGAAATAAATTTTTCAATTTAAAAGTATTGAAACAATTTCAATATCAAATTATAATTTCATATTGAAATTGATAGTTTATATTATTGAGGCGTTATATTGACTCTTAATTGACCTTAATCTTTGGATTATTTATTGATGATTCAATAGTATATATAATTTAACTAGCATATGTGTAAACCATAGAAATAATATTCATATGGTATATATGTGGTTGATACAATCAACATGTTTTACATGAAAACTTTTTGTCAACATGACCACTATCATTCAAATTATTATATTGATTTTATTTATAACTTGAATAAATAATTAATTGCTTGTTTATTTTTTATTTTATTAAACAATAAATAAATAAATATACAAACAAACATTCAATTATAAATAAATTACTTGTCGAAAAAAAAAAATTTGATAAAAAAAATAAATATAAGTTTGAAATATATAATTTTTCATGTCAATATGACAAAGTGTTTTGAATATTATTATTGACTTATTTTTATAATATTTTTAATTTTATAAATTATCAATACAACCATTAAAAATAATTTTATTATTTTCTCTAGAAATATGTTACAATAAATGAACCATTAAAAAAAAATATATCAAATACAACAAAAATATTTATCATCATAAAAAAATAAATATTAGCTTTAACAATTTGGCTTTATATAAAAAAATAAAATTACATTATTAAATGACAAAACAAGTAGTGATAAAAATTAAATGACATTGTAATATTGTAATAGACATTTGGAGACATTGTTTAAAATAATAGACATTGTTTTTAAAATTAATGAGTAATTTGTAGCAAGAAGTTGTTTTTAATTATTTTTGTGTTTATAAATTTTAAAATTTGTCGAATGTCTTGAAAAAATTATGGCTATTTTGCCAAAACGTTTGATCTTTGAAAATAATATTTCTATGCTTTTAATATTAAAACAACATCCAACAGTAAAATTTAATATACATTTAAATTATCAGGGTTTTTAAAATGGGTGTATATATTTAAATAAAATTAATGAGAACGAATTATAATCGTGCTGATGAATTGGTAGACTCAATTAATTTGTAAAACAAAATCAAAGAAAATAATATTAAAAAAGAAATTCATTATAAATTAATTGATATTCAATAATAAAATTATTGAAATAATTTATAAAATTTTAATTTAAAATATATTTCATGACAAACTCAACAAATATCAGTTAATTATTTTCTTTTTTTCAACGTATATATTTAAATGTCCATTAAAAAAAAAAAATTCTATCAAAAGTAAAAAAGCTTTAATATATTTTAAACATCAAAAGAATAAAACACTTTGTTGAGCTTTTAAAAAAATATTTTGTCACAAATTTACAATTTAATTTTCATTTTTATATAAGAATAATTTTCAAAACAATTTATTTTTTTCTTTATCAAAAGAGTTTATCAATTTTTTTTTTTATTTTCTATTATTTTTCTTTGTATATGTTTTTTTTTTAAATATAAAAATCACTTGATAAAACATCTAGAAATTTAAGTAAAAATAATAACAACATGAATGATAAATAATTTGTAATAAATATGATAAAAAAGATACACTAAAATGGAAAAAATAAAATTATTAATAATAATAAAAGCTTTTTATATTTTTATATGAATTTTATTTTGTCACTTGGTATTTTGTTATACTGATCACGTCTGCTCTTGGATTTTTTTTCTATAAAATATATTTTATTTTTTGATAAAATTCAACAATGTTATAACTCGTGATTATATTTCCTTTTTTTATTATCAATATTTATATTTTTCTTTATCCAAGAAAAAAAAAAATTCTTGATGGTTTTGATCTTTTATTTCATTTATTATTTTTTTTTTTTTTTACATTTTCCTTATTTTTTTCTTTTTGTCTTGTAGATTTCTCGAGAGAGTACTGAACACTGATTCTAATGCAAACTATTTAATTTTTTTTTATATATATATTTTTTAGCTGTGGTTGTTTGAACATAATAACAAATATATTTTATTAAACAAAAAAATGATAAAAAAAATTGGTCTCCAGTGTAAGATACTATTTTTTTTATTTTTTCTAAAATACATTTTTCATCATTACTGTTGCACAAGGTCACAATTTTTTTTTTTTTTTCTTTTATTCTGACAGAAAATTATTCTGATAGATGTTAGACTCAATGTCCACATTTTTTTTATTATCAATCTGACATGATAATTCAATAAATGGATTAACATAATTTTTTTTTTTTTATATAACAAAAAAAAATTTTAATCTTGAGAGAAAAAAAATTAATTCAAATGATGATAGACAGATGATTTATAAATAAATTATTATTTATTTTCATTTTATTAAAATGCAGTAATAAAAAATTTTTTTTTATCTGTGTTTATTCGTCTGTAATATTTTCTTTGCAGTCAAGAAATAAAAAATGCAATATAAAATTTAAAAAGAATTTTTTAAAAATAATAAAATATATTTTGTCGAAATATAAAAAATGAACAAAAATAATCAATACAAAAAAAAAACACGTAGGTATTATCAGTCAATAAAAATGAAATTAATAAATTTAATTAAAATATCAAATTAATATTTAAAATTTATAAAAAATATATCATTTTTTTTCTCAATTTATTTTTAAATAAAAATGCATCACTGTAAATTAAAAATAAAATTAATATTTTTTTTTTTAACCACGTAATAGATACGTAATTTATATATGTTGCACATGAAACTGTTTTGAATGACAGTGTCAGAGAAAAAAGTTAAAATAAAAATATAAAAATACAGATATATATTGCTGCTTATCAAAATATATTTTGAAATGAAAATTCGTTTGGAAGTATATCGATATTCTATATGAAATGAAAGATAAAAAAACAAAGTAGCTGACACTTTACTTTTTATTTTTTATATATTTTTTTATTACTATAGTTCAAAAGGCAGAGACAAAATGACAGTGAATTTTCTCTGTTCTGCTCACATCATCTGGTCTGTCTGAATAAAAACAATATGAGTAAAAATATATAAGCAAAAATGATTGCACATCAATAGCTATAAAAAAAAAAAAAAATACAATTTATTTTATAATAAAAAAAAAATAAAAAAATCATTGACTATACAATTTTGTCAACTACCTTGTATGTATATTGTCTAGGTGACATAAAATCACAGTTTTTCTTCAAATACAGTTCATTTATTTTTCGACCTTATCATTCACTTTTTTATTATATTTTTTACTCATTTAATTTTTTTTTTTTTTCTCAATCTATACTTAATCAAAACAATGCAAAAAATTCTTTGAAACTTGAGAAAAAAAAATATATATATAAAGATTACTTTATTCATTTACAATTTTATTGCAATTTTTTTTATTCAAGTCTACAATTCATTTATAATCTTTTTAGACATTTTGATGAAAAAATAAATATAATAAAAAATTGTTGAGTAAGTAAAAAAGAAAATAACAAATTCATGTAAAGATAAATTTATTTTATTGGATTAAAAAAGAAAAAAAAATTACAAAAAAATAAATAAAAGATAAAACAAAAAGGATAAAAAGTGACCATTAAAATTGTGATTTGGTGATTTAAGTAATTTCACTGGTTGATAAAAATAAAAAGAAAAAATAATGATAATAATAATAAATGTGGATAAATTGTTGATTTTAATTGAGTAGGGATTTTTTGTAAATATATATATATTTTTTTTTTATTTTCACTTGAATTGTTGTCAGTGTTATTCACATCTTGACCCAATGTAATTCCATTTGAGACGACTACACACTGTGAATTATTAAACTCTCAAAATATAAGCTAAATTGATTTTATTTTATTAAAGAAATTTTACTTATATTTGATTTTTTAATATAAAAATGTATGATAAATTACAATAAGGGTATAATATATTTTGGTTTAATATGATAAAAATATTAAATAAATTTTAAAAAAAATATAAATAATATTTTTAAATAATTTTGTTATTATTAATTCTTTTTTTTATGTTTTAAAATTATAATATTTTAAATGATTTAACAGATTTTAAGTTTAAAAAGTTTAATTGTACTTTAACAACTTGTTAAATATTTCATATTGTTAAATTAAATCTCGATAAATTAAAATCATGATAATATAATTAGTAAAAATATGTAAAAAAGGGTGTTTTACCTGTTGATATATCAAGTTAATAATTTATTTCAAAACTTTATATAGAGTATAAGTTGAAAATTGACTTTGCAATAAAAAAAATTATCATAATTATTCAAAGATTTTTGATAAAGTCTAAAGAATCTAAAAATAATAATCATTAAATTTTACATTTGGTATAATATCATTATCATTTTCATTGGTTAAAATTTTTTATTATATTATCATGAATATTTAATCAAAAAAAATACTACGTTCTTTTCTTTTTTTAAATTAGAAATTTTTAATATTTATTTTAATAAAGACACCTGGGTTATTTAAAATTGAGAATAACAAATAAAATTTTCATACGAATAAAATAAAATTACAATGAAATATATTAAAAATAATTAAATAATATATTTTTTTTTGTTAATTTTAATTTGTAAATTATTAATTAATTTTCAAATATATTTAAACAAATGTATTTGAATTTTATTTAACTTAAATTTCAATGTAAATATAATGAAATTGGATATAAATTAGATACTTATTGTGGTTTTATTGGTTTTTGTAATTTTCAAGTAAAAACCAATATATCGACAGCACTTAAATAAATTGTTGTATATATATTTATGTATTGTTCATATTAACCTCGACAAATGCATTGCTTGAATATTTTTAATTGTAAAAAAATAAATGAATATATAAATAGTAAAATTTAAAAAACAAAAATGTACAAAAATTTTATTCATACTTTTATGCAATTCAAATTGTTGATTGTAATTTGTTAAAATAAAAAATTCAAATATTGATTTTTAAATAAAAATTTTGGTAAATTCTCGAGGGCAAAAGTTATATCTGTTTACGAAATTGACATAAATAAATTTATTTTATTTTTTTTTGTAAAATAAAATTTTTCCTTTTTCCCTGAACCTGATGCAGTATTTTCTACTTAAAAATAAAAAAAAACTAATTGTTTAATTAATTATTTAAAAACAGACTTTATTTCAGACAAATAACTTTGAATTATTTTCTACTAAATTAAAACCCATTTATTTTAGTAAATTAAATAAAAAAAAAATTACAAGAAAAATAAGTCTGTTTTTTTTTTGTTTTTAAAAATAATTTATCTTAATTTTAAAAAAAAATTTATTTCAACACGTAAAAATTATTTTTGATTTTATATATAAATTCAAAAAATTCTGTAACTTTTTTTTAAATTTACATTTTTATTTTTAGGTAAACTAAAAAATTTTTTTTCATTTGACCCTATTATTATTTGAAAATTGTATTCTCAGTAAATTTTCATTCTACAATCTTGAAAGTGCAATTTACTTTTGTTTTTTTTTTTTTTTTTATGTCATTCAAGAATCTTGAAGAGTGAATTTCACACCTTTATATAATACAAATGATATAAATGAAAAATTTTTTTGTACAATTGAAATATTCAAATATTTTATTCAATTTTTCTTTATCATTTATTTTCTATATGCCTTTATATTATAAAATTTTTTTTTGTTCATTTTAATATATTGTATCTGATATAAAACTTTAATAAAAAATTTCGATATATATTTTTTCTTACAAATTTATTTCCATCAAGAAACTAAAGTTTGTTGAATTTTATATTCACAGTTTAGTTAATATTTTAAATTAAAAAATTGGTAAGAGATAATGTCAAAGTTTGACAACAAAGTTTCAAACAAGTTTTACAATAACTTGATAATATTGACAAATTTTTTTAAAATAATTTTAAATAAAAAATAGACATACTAATACATTATTTTTAACACTTTAATTATTTAATTATATTTATTTTTTAAATAATAAAAATAAATTTAACTAAAAAATAATATAAAAATATCAACATTATAAATTGCTTTTATTGATTTTAAATTTAAAGGTCATCTTGTTAATAATTTCAAGACTTGATCAATTGGAAAATTAATCATAAAAATATTAAACAAAAAATTATATTTAAAAATTTGTAATTTGTAATATAATTTTTAAAATATTATGAAATTTATTTTTCAGTATATTTATATTATATTTTCAATTTTCTTATGGCATATTTTTTCATCTCATATGATAATAATGTCAAACGAAAATATATAAAATAAAAGTTGTTGATAATATTGCTAAACAACCAATATCTTTCAGATGCAGAATATATTTTCAAAAGAAGCATATTTTCATCATCGTCTTATTACCATAAAACACAGACACTTTATTTTATAAAAAAAAATAATAATTTTGTATGCAATAAACTTTGATGGACATATATATTTTTTTTTTCAAGTTAAAAATATAATTTAAAATAAACAAGTTATCAAAAAAAAAATAAATATATATTATTAAATTTATCTTTAAAGCTTTGATCAAAAAACTCAAGTTCAGACAATTCTATTAAAATGTCCTACAAAATTGAGTGATTACTTTGAAAAAAAAACAAAACTTTTAATATAAAAAATAAAATAATAAAAAATTAAATTAATAAATTAAAACAAATTTATTTTTAATTAAATTTACAAATTAATTATTTTTATTTTTTTAAATTATTTTTTCATCATTACCAAGTTGAGATAACATTATTATGTTTATACATATATTTTTCTTAAACTTATTGGATATTAATTTCAATAGACTTTCATATAAAAAACCGATAAAAGCTTTGCAATATAAAAATAAATTTCTCAGAGTTTTTAAAATACCAAAAAAGAAAAAAAAATAACAACGATAATTATCATTAAATTAAAAAAAGGTTAAAATATAAAAATAAAATAAATATAATTATCACTTAAATTGTCAATAAAAAAAAACTAAATAATAGATAAATTATTTAATTCAATTGTTAAATTTATTATTGTGTCTTTCAATTATGATGATGTTGGCTTTATTGACCAAGTTATATTTGATTAGTTATATCGACCTCGAAATAACTAGACTTGTCTATTCAATAATATAATAAAAAAATAAATTTAAAAACCAGATATTTCTGCATTTTATTTTACAAAATTATTATAAATAATTATCATTAATTTTATAATTTAATAATAAACTGATAATAATAAAATATATAATTTTTAAAAATAGAATTTATTTTTAAAATTTAATTTACGTATATATATAAAAAATTTATTTACACAATGACAAATTTAAAAAATAAAATACAGACTTGGTGGTCTTTAAATTGATACATAAAAATAAATAAATAAATAAAAATAATAAAATTGTTGTTTAATTTATAGTCAATAAATTTGACATAAATATAAATATGTTTTTCTATTTTTTTATTTTTTTATAAATGAATATTCAAGGCAATTTGATAGAATAAGATAAAATTATTTTTAGATTTATTTTAAATGTTGGCAGTAATACTATGAAAATTTTATTTTTAAAAACATTCGTGTGGTATTATAATCATACCACACACTAGTTTGTTTTAAAATTTTAAATATTCTATTATCTTAATTTGACATGATAATTTTAATTCAATTTTAAATAATTATTGTAATAATAAATTTAAAAAAAAAAATAAAATATTGAAAAGTTTAATTAAAAATATTGACAGCAAATTTTTTTTTCATTTATTTAAATTAAATTATCAATTATCTGAATTTATAATTGAATAACAAAAAATAAAATAAAATAAAATAAAATAAAATAAAATAAAATAATTTCATTGAGTTTAATTAATTATCATGATTTATTAAAAATTTAATATTTTTTTAATACAAAAATAAATCCAATTAATAGGTATATAAAATATATAATTTATTAAAAATTTTAATTTAAACTAACCTTGACTGGTATACAAAATGTAATTAGTATAAGATCAGCACTTGCAAGACCACCCAAAAAAATATTTGTTGGTGTTGATGGTAATGGTCTTAATTTTGGACACAATGTTGATGCAATTATAACTAAATTACCTAATTAAATAGAAAATAAAATAAATAAATATACATATGTACATATATTAATTTGTTATATTAAATATAATGTAAATTATAAAATAAATAAATAATTAAACTTACCAGTAAGACCAAGACAAAATGTTATTGAATAAACAACAAGTGCTGGTGCCAACTCTGACCAATCATAATTATTTAATGATTCATCAATATCATAATCAAGAAATGGATCCAATGTTACATTTGTATCATTTGACATATTAAATATATAATTTATATAAATAATTATATTATCAAATAAAATAATTGATTAATTATAATCAATTTAACAATAAAAATTATTTTTGTTATTTTAATTTTCTTTTAAAAATTAAATTTTTTTTTATTATCATTTTAATTAAAACATTGATGATTTAATAAAATACATCAATAAAGTCTTTATACAGATTTTTTAATCAAATTTGATAATTTTTTATCATCAATTTGATCAGTAATCCATGTGTTGAACAGCTGCATTTTTATTTTGTATTTTATAATTTTTAAAATACAGTAAAACCTTTGAAATAAAAATAAATTATAATTAATTAAAAATTTTATATTATTATTATTATTATTATTATTATTATTATTTAATGTTTATTATATAAATATGTGAATGTATGTTTAAATATGGGTAGACTTTAAGTAAAATATAAATTTCATTCTCATGAAAACCTTTGTCATTTCAATTCAAACTACATGACAAGTACTATTGTATATATCTCATCATGAAAACTATTGTTTTATAAATTCTGTACATTATTATTCAACATAAATAACATTGAAAAATTTTATAAAAAATATTTTAACTTAAATTTATTCTTCCTGTATTGACTAATAAAAATTCAATTATTTGTCATTTTTTTTTTTAAATTTAATGAATAAAAATAAAATAAATTGTTATTTGTTTGTTTGATTGAAAAATTTAAAATATAATTGATAGAAAAATATATATTTATTTAATTTATTTATTGACTTTTTAAAATAATATAAAGTTGTTTTTGTTTTTTAATTTTATTTTTTGTGATAATATAGTTAAAAATAAAATTAAAAAAATATGAAACTCTTTAAATTTATCTGTCTCTTTTCAATCAAAGAAAATTTTATGTCATTTAACAAGTTCAAATAGCAAACATTAATAATTATTATACAATTGTCGTAAAGAAAAATAAAAAAAAAAATAATTGAAGAAATAAAATACAACGTTTTTATTGTTGTTTATTTCTTTTTTTTTTTTTTTTCATCTAATGGATTTGTATTTTAAAATTTACATATAGCATTAATTATTTAAAGAAAATATATTAAATAATAGATTTTTTATTTGTAAATTTATTAAAGTCAAATTTACAGTTGGATAAATATATATAATTTAAAATAAATATTTCAACAAACGTCATGATCGTGTCAAAGTAAAATGCAACTTGAAAGACATAAAATCAAAGTTTATTTTATTTTTTTTATTACTTCTGATAAGAATAAATAAAAGATAAAGTTACGTTTGAAGTTGTACTCAACAAAACAAAAGCTAAATAAAAAAAAAAAAGTGTTTTTTCACTTTGTAAAAAATTACCTGTAAGATATAATAAAAAGGAGCAGTCAAAGTGCGATTAAATTATAAAAGACAAACGATCAAAGAGGGTGTGGTGATGTATATGAATCTTCATTTACAAATTTAATATACAAAATGATAAATAGTTGCTAATATACACAAACATAAAAATAAAATAAAAAAAAAAAATTCATAAAAAACGTAACCATTTTATGTGGGTGAATAAATGGAGTGATCTAATGAGGCAAAATAAATGCAAACGCGTTTTCTTTTATAAAACCTTTTTAAAAAAACCAAAATAAAAAAAATAAAAATAATACTGAAATAAAAAAACACTCGTACTGATATAAATGTAAAAAAAAAAATCTTATCAATATAAAAAAAACAAAATACATCAAAAGTTTATAAAAGCAAAAAAAAAAAAAAAAAAAAAAGGGGCGTTAATGTCATTTAAATATATTTTTTTTTAAAACAAAAGAATTTAATTTCAAGGATAAAATAAAAATAATATTTTATAAAATTATAATTTATTTTTAAATATTTAAAAAGTTAGCTAAATGAGTAATTTTTAACTATTGAAAACAATAAATAAAATAATAAATGCCACAGGGTTTTGAAATTTAAAAATACAAAATTATACTAATAGTTTGCATGACAAATTCAAATGTACAAACATTGATTTAACAATAATACACGTGATTTAAAAAACAAATATTAATTTAAAAAAATTATTGATTATTCATTTAGCTTCCATTTAAAAAAATAATAAATAAAATGACTCGAATGAGGAAAATATAAGGTCATTTTGTGCATCATAAATTTGAATATACAACTTGATAATTTTTAATACAAGTGTCAGATAATACTTCATACATAATATTTTCATAATAAATATAAATATTAATACAATTTTTTTTTAAAAGATTTTTTTTATTCACCTAAATAATAATAATTATTATTACTTTTTTTTTCTATTTAAACAAAAAAAAATAAAATAAAAATAATCTCAAATATCTACAATATTTTCAGTGATGAATATATATTTTCCGAATAAATACTTGCAACAGATTATTTTTTATATTCTTCTCAAATTGCATGATTCTGTTTTTTTTTTGTAAAAAGTGGAATAAAAAAATAAATAAAAATATGAAAGAAACAAGGGTAGGAAAAACCCATTGAGAAAAAAATGTTCATTTACTTCCACATTGATATATAACTTGACTCCAATTTTTTTTTTTATTTATTTTTTTTATTTTATATATATCATTTTTTATTATTTATTATTTATTATTTAATATTTATTATTAACAAAGCCCACATACTGACTTCCTATATGTCAATTAGCTTTGTTTATTATTTTTATTTTTTATTGCTTGTTATTGCCCTTTTTTTTTATTATTATTATTTTCTATTTAATTTTATCGACATTTTTACTTATAATGTCTGATGAAAAAATAGAAGAAAAAATTTAAATTAAATATAATTTTTTTTGTTGTATATATTATTATACTGAGAATATTATTTCATGAAAGTTTATTATTTATTTTCACGATAAAAGTGTGAATTTTTAGACGAGATTTATGCCAGTTGGCACGTCATTAACAATATTCCAAGTAAATATTCAAGATAAAAATGTTAATATTATATGTTTTTTAACAAAAAGAAAATTTATGATTGAAAAATATAAACAACAAGTGACCTGGTGTCTAATGAATATACTGATTACTTCCAAGACATTAATATTTTTATTATTATTTTTTTTGTGTGATATAAAGTTTTTTATATTATGTACTTGTAAGTTGTAAGAGATGTCGATTATTGTTGAAAATTAGTTGAGAATAATCAGCATGAATTTTGCGCAAGAGTGATTAATTTTAACTCTTGTATATATATATATATATAAAACCTCATAATAAACTTTTTATATATATAAAATTTACTATAATATACAACGACGTGATTAAAGCTCTAAAACTTGACTAAAAGTTTTTCAACAAAATTTTTTATATAAACTTTGATTTTATCATTTTTTTTTCTATTTATAAAAAAAAAAAAAATATATTTATTTAATGACTAATGATCAATTGACCACTGTGATTGTTAATTTTTTACAAAACTTAAAAATTTTTTTTTATTTATTTTTTTAAGATGAATAAAAAACTTTTTCAAAATTTCAAAATTTATTTATATAAATTATAAGAAAATTTAATCTTTTTTATTTTTAATATTACATATTGTTTATTTTTTTTTTTTTAAATTATTTATTTTTTAAATGAAATTAATTATTAATTTTTTATTTTTATTTTTATATTAATATTTAAAATATTATAATAAAAAATTTATTTATTATTTTGATACTTGTCATATTTTTATTATATTTATTCACGCTTATTTCATTCATATATTTTATTTTTATGGATGATGTTAAGTTTGGTATAGTTGTATAACTTGTGACTATCATGAAATATATAGAGGATAAGGATTACAAGGATCAGGTGTCCCAAATGGCCATTACATCAGCAGGGTTCTCGGTCAAACTTATATATAAATATATCCACGTCAAAAAAAATATCCTGCCACGAATATTTTCTACTAACATGCTCCACATATATCCACCTTCTCCATCAAACAACATCCTTTTCCATCAATTTTATTTTATTTTTTTATATATATTTATTATTTTTTCATCTGAGCTTTTTTTTTTTATATATAATATACATTACCCATATAATTTTTATAAAATTTTTTATCACTATAAATATAATCATTTTATAAATATGTACTTTGTTAAATAAACTTTTATCACAATTTATCCAATCCTTTGATAAAAATAAATAACAAATAAATTCAATTGTTATTTTGTAGTTAATGAAACAATATATACTTGATTTATTTATTTTTTTTTTTCAATTTATTTAATTTCTTTATTCAATCATAAATTTAATTAAATTTTTTTATTTTTTATATTGTTGTAAATTAATTATACAATAATAAATTAAAAATATTTTGTAAATATAAAATTGAATGTATATAACAAATTGAGTTATTATAAATATGCAAATAAATAATAAATCAATAAAATTGGTTTTAAATTTGATTGACTATTTTTTTTTTTTTTTTCCAATAAATACCAGTGAAATAATAAAATTCAATTAACAATTCTCACCTGTGGTTTTATCTCGAAAGAATTATAATTAATTTCAATTATTTTTCAACACTTTTATTATTTTTTTTTACAATCTCAATTGAAATTTAAATAACATAAATTATATATTTAATAATTTATTATTAATTTTTAAATAAATATTATTAGTTAAAAAAAAAAAAAAATAAAAAAAGAAACATTTAATTTTTTTATTTTCAAATTGATTTTTTTTTATTTTTAAAAATCATTTGATAATAATTGATATATATATATTTGAGTTGTTTAATAAAATCACTAAAATAGATTATATTTATTTAAAATGTTCACTGTGATGTATACCGAACAACGAACACGCGGCAATTGAAGACTTTAGTAGATATTTTGCTAGGCTATGCTGGTGGTGCTCTACTACTGCCACACATTTGAATTATTTTTACACTCACATAAATACATTGACATATATATATTATGAAAATATATACAAGTATATATAACAATTTTTTATTTTTTTTTTTTTTTTATAAAAACAAAGATGAGAAAGATGAGATGATGATGATAATAAACGCATCAATGATCCATTCAGCGCATGTACAAAAAAAAAAAAAGAAAAAAGAAAAAAGAAATAATTTATTTCATTGTAAATCTTTAAATCTTTTTTTATATTATTATAATTTTTTTATAAATTTATTATTCAGATGTTGATGTTTGGCAAGTATTTAAGTATTTAAATAAAAACTTTATTTTATATTAAAAATATAAATTATATAGTTAGTTTTTTACTTTTATAATTTTGTAAATTTAATTAAATTGAAATATCAAAAAAGTATCAATAAACTTTTGACTAATTAAAAAAATATTACAATTTTATTAAATTAATTTAATAAATTTTTAAATATTTTTAAATTATAAAAATATATTACGAATTAATTTTTAAATTTTAAATTTTAAAAAACTTTTTTATCCAAAGAGTTTCAACAAGTTTCAATGAATCATCAACAGATGGAGTTGATAAATTTAATTTTATTTTTGAATCAACATTTTTGAAAAGTAGAGAAAGGATATCATTAAAAACAAACATAAAATAACAATAATAAATATAAATTTAATAATAAAGAAAAAAAAAGATTTACAGACAATTTTTCTGTCAGATGAATCCTCAGGCTATTGACAAGCGATAAAAATTTTTAAAAAAATATATAAAAAAATAAAAAAACATCCCAGTGAAATTTCACTTTCACCTTCTCTTCAATATACAAACAAATTATAATGCGAAAGCACTCAATTACACTTTGATCCTGTAAATTTTATAAAAATACATTGTTTCTTGATTTTTAAAATGATAAACAAATTTTTTAATTTACCAATAAAAATTTTACATAAACATTAGACACATTTAATTGAAATATCATCAAGTAAACAAACAGTATATGCAACATCAAAGGTATATATAATTACTTTGATAATAATTGCCAAATTGAACTTGAGTAAAACAACTCAATATATTTTATAAAATAAATAATTAATTATTTTATCATTATAAATTATATAAACAAAATACATTTAATTAATTTTTTTCTATTTTTTTTTTCTAAAAAAACAATTATTAATATAGTCAAAAATAAATTATTTATAAATTTAAAATAAAAATAATAATTAATGATAATGATGTGTAGGTGTCTAGACGGAAACGGAAGTAAAAAATTTTTTGTCTACAGGGATAAAATTTAATTTCTTCAGGGACATTTATATATCGACAAGTATAAAGAGAAGAGTAAGAGGGTCAAAGATTTTTATCAAAACGCATACAAAATTCAACTCGATTTAAACTCTCGTATTACTTTCACCGTTAATACTCTTTATTTATATATATGTTTTATGTCTGAGCATATCTTGGCATAAGAACTTCAAGACATCGTAATTCTTCCCACGAATACTCTTTTTTTTTTTTTTTTTTTTTTTTTTTTTTAAACAGTTCAATCTTGTTTGTATATATATATATATCTCCATCCAATTTATGCACTTGTAAATTGCAGTTATTTTTCAAACTGTATATTTTTTATTTTTTTGATAAATAAATTTTTGATACAAATATAGTTTTAATATGTAAATTTATTTATTTATTTTTTTAATGTAAAATAATATTAACTTTATTTAAAATAAATAATTTAAATATTACAATTTATTTACTAATGATAAAAATTATTTAAATCAAATGATTTATTTATTATTTTGAATAATTTTTATATTTGAATTTTTATAGATTTGATTTATAAATTATTGAGCTATTTAAATTATATATTTTTATACAGTTGCAAGTATTTAATTTAAAAATAAATAAATATATATTGAAAGTGAATATTATAAATAAATATAGATACTTTTACCTGATGATTTTAATGATTTATTTATTACTTTTGTTTTTATATCAGTGAGAATTTTTTTTTATTCTTTTTCGGTTTCGATGGAATGTGAAGGTATGTATGATTACCTCAACAAAATGCTAATAAATAATATTGCTAAATAATCAAATATATAGATTTCGTAAAATATCATTAATAGTATATATATATTTTTAAATTTTGACCTTCCTGATTTCGAGAATTCAAAAATAAAAAAAAAAAAACAAAAAACAATTTATTATTATTTTTTTTTTAAATAAAAAAAAATAAAAAAAAAACTATTTATTTTTATTATTATTATTATTAAAAATTAATAAAAATAAAAATTATTAAATTTTTAAATTAAAAAATATAAAAATACATTTTTTTAATTTTTTAATGAAAAAAATTAAATATAAATATAAAAAATTTCATTGATAAAATTAAATGCTGTATAATATATATGAGTAATCAATATTTGAATAATTAATTTAATAATTGTTGATAAATTTGGAGCATGACAAACAAACAAACAAACAAACAAACAAAAACATATTAGTAGCATGTAAAAATGTATAGATATAATATCAATGACATTACATTTTTTGATATGTAATATTTATATTTTCATGTTACTAATTTATAAATAATAATTTTTACATTTTATTTATTAAACAGTCAAAATAATTGTCTTTCTCTTCTCTCGTGACCCTCTACCACAAGATCTCGATTACAGAATGTGAAAGTACTCGGTCATTTGGTCATCCTTATTATGTATATCTCTATACAAATATATATTCATAAACATTGATGTACTTGTATATTCATTTTTATTTTTACTTTTTTTTTTTTTATATTAAGTTATTCCAATAAATCTATTTTCTTCTTATTACTTTTACTTTTATATTATTTTTACCCCTTTCAAAAGTTTAAAGAAAAACTTTATATAATTTTTCATTTGATTTACTATATTTAAATTTTAATTTATTTTTATTATTTATACAAGTAAATTTTATTAAAATAATATATATAATTTTTTTTTTTTTGTATTATTTTTATCCTATTTCTTAAAATTTTTTATTTTTTCATATATTTTTTTTCATCGTTAATCTCTTGACCGTAAATGTTGAGACATGATTTTTTTTTTTTTTTTATTTATTCTCATGTTTCTTCTGTCAGATAAAAAAAGTATAATTAAAATATGAATTTTTAAAAAAAAATTGGCAGTAGAAATGAAGTGTCAGCAGGTGAATGATACTGGAATGGCACACAATGGTGATTTATAAATGTGGATGAAATTATGTGTTTTATTTTACGTAATAATAATGTACGCACTTTTTAAAAGCTAAAAAAGTAACTACATCATGATGCAACTATATATATGTTTATTATGTCTGAAAGATTTAAGAAGCGTAAAGAGATATTTTTTTTTTAAATTATATCATATTATTATTTTCATTTGGTTTGATGATGGAGAAAGGGATTAATGTCATTTGGTTATCATGAAATAATAATAAAACAGGTGGAAAATAATGATGATATATGTACTCCATCTGTTTGCATATATTTAATTCAAAATTATTATATTAAAAAATATTAATGAATTGCTCAGATAAAAATATCAAAAGTTGTTAAAATTTATTTCATTATATATTATGATATTTTGGTATATTTAATATGAAATAAATAAAATAAATATTTATTTGATTAAATTTTATTGAATCAAAGATTTAATTTAATTTTATGGATAATATATAATTATTTTTCAAATTCAATTAAATATTATATTCAATAAATAAATTTATATATATTTTTTTATGAATTTTCCTTGACGAATTATATATAGTTATTTAATTATTTTTTTATATAATTTTTTTAATGTTTTTTTAGTATATAATTAATAAAACAGAGAGTTTTTTTGATTATTTTGTGGAATTTATGAGCCTGCTAAGTAAAAGGATTACATATATTGTATTAATTTTAAATCAGATCATATTTAAATTTGTAAATAATACATGTATAATTATTACATAAATATATAATAAATAAAAGTTTCATAAAAATAATGTTAAAAATAATTTTTTGTGCTAATTTTTTTTAAAATTTAAAATGAATAATTTAAAGAAAAAAGAAAAATATTTATTAATATAAAAATTATTTAATTAAAATTGATAAAAAAAATAATTAAATATCATAATTATAAATTAATTTAAATATAGTTTTTTAATTTTATTTTAAAATGATCAATTTACCAAGGTTTAATAGAATTTTCACAGTTCTTTATGTAAATTTTAAACAAAAACAAAAGTTTAATTAAAATATTGTTAAGTTTTAAAATCGTTTAAACTTTCAACAAGTTGACACAATATACTGATTGGTCAACAGAGACATGAGTATACTCTTAAAGTTAAATAAAGAAGCAAATATATGCAAATTTAAAATAATAAAAAAATAAAATAAAATAAAATAAGTACATAAAGATTATCGTGATGTAGTAGAAAGCAAAAAATAGGTGACTAGTTCAAAATGTCTCTGTGCAATTGAACGTTCAAACGTGCTAATGCCCAACGATAAGAATAACTTGCCACTTTATATATTATTTTTCTACCTTTCTCACCCACTTGAACATTAACTACCTGGAAAATGAAAGGTAAAGTCATATTATGTCTCTCATTCAACACTTGCATTACAAAAAAAAAAAAAAAAAAAATATATATAATTTTAAACTAAAAAATTAATTAACATCTTGACTGTGTAAAAACTTTTGTTTCAATTATATTTTTTTATATTTTATTTTAAAATAAAATTCATAAATTAATATATATTTTTTTTGTTGATTTATTAGGTGATTTTATAGAGGCATTTATTTGTCTCATAACTAATTATATATATATATAACATTTTAAAAATAAAAAAAAAAAAAAACACTTGTCAATTTATTTTTTTTTAACATCAATATAATTATATAGTTTTTATTTTTATTTTCAAATCTCCTATTATGGAAAGCCATAACACATTTATGGTACTTTTAATCGTACTTAATATTTTTTTTATATATTTTATATTATTTTTATTCATGAATGATTATAATTTAGTGATCAAATGATTCCCAATCAAAAGGGCAACATCAAATGACCTTATCTCCAAAAAAATATGTTAATTTAAATTTTTTTTTTTTTTTCTTAATAAATATTTAAATTATAAATAATATATATATTTTTAAAAATAAAATAAATTTACAATTATTTTATATGTTAATAAAAAATAAGAAAGTAAAATGTAAACAATATGTGATAATGATTTAAAATGACTTTGAAAAATTATTATTAAAATTGATTTTTTTTTTTGCAAAAAAAAATATATGTTGTGATAAATTAAAATATTATTATTTATTTAAATTAATTATATGATGTAAATTAATGATTATTAATAAATGCATATCGATAGAAAATAATTGAATTAATTTTTTTATTTTTTTTATTTTTTTTTTTTTTGTCAAAGACATATTATCATAAAGTATATGTCGTAAGGGGTCTCACGCGTAATAAGCTTTCTCCATGAGGTGAAAATTCTTGACTTTCTTTGTGAGACAAACGATATATCCATGTATAAATTTTTTGTATATATATATAAATGATGATGATGATGATTATGATGATTATGATGATGATTATATATGAACAAGAGTGAATGGGACAAGTGAATGCTCACATCATCCTCCAATTGTTTTTAGCAAATATATTTATTTCATTATTATTCTGCACTCTGTACATAAAATTCTTCAACACAAACAACATGAAACCCATTTCATTTAATATTATCTAAATAATTTTTTTCTATTTATTTAAATTTCCTCATTCTTTAATTTTTCAATCATAAAAATAAATAATTTTAATGCATAATAAATATATTAAAATTAAAAAATTTATTTTTCATTTAATTTAATTTAATTTTTTTTTTTTTTTAATTATTAAAATATATATAAATATTTATATTTTTTTATAAAATTAATTTTTAAATTTATTATTAAATTATTAATATAAAATTACAATTTAAATATAATTATTTTTACCTCATAAGTAAATTGTGTCATCACTCACTTCCTTATACATGAGTCAGTGTATAAATTTTTGACAAGGTTACATTTCAACTTTTCAACAAAATAAAAAATGATAATAATAATGAGAAAAGAAACATCTTGATTTAATGCATTGAATTTTTATATTTTTTATATATAATTTTATCTTGTGTCCTTGAGATAATGAACATTACGTGATTTAATATTAATTTGAGACATTGAATTATGGCCCTTGATGCTCTTTCACGTCACACATGATTGTATAAAAATTAAATAAAAAAATTTAAAAAAAAGTTTATAATAATATTTCACGTGTGTAATAATAATAAATAATGATAATAATTTCATCACGTTCAATATCATAATATCATAGATTGAAAAGTCGTGTTGTATTACAAAATATAATATACATTTAACATTGAAATCAAAAAAAAAAAAAAAAAAAATTAAAATTAAAATGACATTATTTATATGAAAAAAAATAATAATTTAATATGTTAATTTAAAAAAATTATATTTATTATTTGAATTTAAAATTTTACATTTGTATTTTTATTTAACATATATATTTATTCTAAAAAAAATATATTTACTAATATAATTACAAAATTAATATGAAATAATTTATAAAATTTTGTGTTTAGAAAAAAATAAATAAATAAATGATTATTTTATAATTAAATGAAGTTGGATAAAATTATTAAATGAAAGTATGTTTAGTTTACGTATTTGGCATACTTGAACTTCAATTAGATGTGGAAATGATATTATGATGTAATTATATATCAGTTGATATACTTGCTCAGATTTAATTCAAGTTCATGAATTACATGTTGCTATATTTATTTATTTATTTATTTTAATACTTGTATGTGTGTTTATATATGTTAAGTAAACGAAAGTCAAATAACTGACAAGTTTGATTTATTTTTATTAACATATTATATTTTTAGTTAATGGATTTAGAAAAAAAAAATGTCCTCGAATTACCAATATTAATAATTATTCAAATAAATCAATTATTAATTCAAATCATTTTGATTTATTGAATAATTTATATATTAAAATCATTCAAGTATAAATATTATATATTTGAAATATTTTTTTATCAAATTTAATTAAATAAATTTTATATTAATATATATTTTTCTTTTTTCTTTAAATTATTCATTTTAAATTCAAAAAAAAAATTAGCACAAAAAATTATTTTATCTTTTAATTTTATATTTTTTGTTATTAAGGAAGTTTAAATAATATTAAAACGTATAACATTATTTTTATGAAATATAAAAATATACAATATTATAATTAAAAAAAGGGAAAAATATATTAAACTCTGGACATTATATACATTTATATATTATTCAAGTAGATTTTAATGCTGCAGGGCAGAAAGGCAAATATCATGATGATCAATAAATTCATTCTCACTATAACATCCTGCAAAATCCTTACATTTAAAAAATATAAAAAAATCATATATATACTTTATATGTTTCTGTGATTGGTTTTTTTTAAATATAAATATATATTTATTCATTATTTATCCAGTATAAGTCTTTACTTTCATCATGAATTATTTACTGATCGCACTGTCACGATATGCATTATATTAAATAGGTATATAAATATTCCAACAAAATGGCAAGTAATATTAAGTCATAAAATTATTATCCAAAAAATAACAAATTAAAAATATGAAACATAGCAAAATCCTCTCACAGCAAAAGTACTCTCTCACTTGACAATATAATTTTCAAAAAAAAAAAAAAATTCATTTTGAGTAAACCAACTTCAATATGAAACATTCATACCAACAGGGAGAAAATTCAAATTTTATTATTAAAATAATAAAAAAAAAAAAATATTAAAATAATAAAATGAGATAAATAAATGTCAATAAAATATGAAAGAAAAAGAAACAAAGTGAGATCACCAAACTCGAAAATATTCGGGTCAAATGGATTTGGGTTTCCTTTCTATGTCCCTCGTTTAATTCCCCCTTCACTTGACCATAATTTTTTTTTTTTTTTTTAATTTTTTTAATATAAAAAAATTTATATTTTTTTCTTTTTCCTTTCTTTAAGCATGAAGTACTTTAGAAGGGAGAGACGATACTTATCACCAAAAAAAAAATGAAATAATTTTATTAAAAAAAAATATATTATAACATGATATAAATTAAAATATAAACATAATTATTAATTAAATATATTTTTATTATTAGTATTATTTCTAAAATAATAATATTTCATAATTTTATTTAAAAAAATAAAAAAATATAAATATAATGGAGGTCATTATTAATTATAATAATTATACAATTTTATTTTTCAATTTACTTTTTATATAAAAAATTTACAAAAAAAAAAATATTTATATATTTTTTTTAATTGCGGTTGACTAATTACCAAAAGTATAAAAATTAATCATTCATGCTGTATGTGTTAAAACAGTATTTTTATTTTTATATTATTACTGACAGTAATGAGTCAAAAAAAAAAATCAATTATCAAAATTTTTTTTTTTAAAAAAAGAGTAATAATATTGTTATTTTCATTAATCAGAGAAATGAGGAACTATTTAAATTATATAATTATATATATTTTATTTTATTATGTAAAAGAAATAAAGAAAAAAAAAAAAAAAGGTGATAATGATGATGAGATTTGATATTTGAATGATTGATTTGTATAGCTAAGAAAATTAAAAAAATATATATTTTTATATTCATTGATGGTGTCAATCATGTAATTTTCATGAAATTTTATTTTGATAAATTTTATAATTGATGATACTGTATCTCAATCAGGATCAATAAATTAGTTCAAAGGTTGACATGTGTTATATTTATGACTTTATTATATAAATTATATATTAAATGTAATAAGAGCACTTGATCTTGGCTTATTCACTTGATTCAATCTCATTTTACTTTCATTTTTTTTTTTTTTTTTTATATAATTTTATAATTTGCCCTCAATAATTGATTATTTTAAAATTTGATTTGTAGATTTATTAATTAGATCATTCATTTATAAAATGTTTAATTGATGTTTCTTTTTTTTTTTTTTTACAGAAATTTTTTAATAGCAATTTGATATAATTTTTAAATTATTTTTATATGATGTTATTGAGTGAACTAGATGATGTGTATTTATTGATTGACCTAATGATTCAAATGACAAATATGTTTTTATTTTTTTTTATTTTGTTTAATTTTGGTCATGTATATATTTGACAAGTCCTGAATAAATATACTCAATAAATTAGGTAGCTAAAACAATATTTGTTGAATCAATAAATAAAATTTATAATTTTAAATAAAAAAAAAAAAAAAAAACATTTTATCTTATTGCAAAATAAATAATTTAATTAATTTAAATAAAAAAATTTTAAAAACATCAATTTGTTGTTAAATTAATCTTCATTTAAAGATATTTTAAGTGAAATGTTTTTTTTTTTTTTTTTTGAATAAATAAATATGTCACATATCATTTATAATTTTATTATTTATAAAAAAAAATAAATAAATAAATAAAATTTTATATAATTAAATGATAAAATGTAGTATTTATAAAATTATTAAAATATTTTTTTGATAAATTATTTATAAATAATAATAGATTGATACAGTCAGTTGATAATATTTTACCATCTCCATCATTTGGTACCCTTTTTTTTTTAAATTTTAAATTTTTAACTTTTTTTAATATTTTTTATTTGTTGTGGAGGGGAATATTAACCAGAGACAAGTCTCTCATGCTTGTTGGTTTTTGTATAAAAGCCGCTCACCCAACAACCAACAAGCATCAGTTCTCAAAATCAAGAAGCAACAGCAGCCCATCTCTTGATATTGTATATAAATATACAAATAAAGAGACAAATTTTCATACAAAAGAAAGGAAATATACAAGTGGTTTTTGCTGTTATATTAATATACATAATCAACCATGAGAGTATTCATGGTGAGTTTCATTATAAAAGACAGTGCAAATTTTTTTTTATAATTATTATTTTACATTTAAATCTTCCGCATTAAACAAACTTTTTTTTTTAATTTAATATTTATTTTAATAAGCATATAAAATTATTTATTTATTTTTATTATTATTTTCTCTTTCTTTTGATTATTATTATTATCATCATCATCATCTTGGTATCCTCATCACTTTCACCATCTGAGACATTGGAATTTAATTATTTTATATTTTATTGAACTTGTTTTTTTTTACATTAAAACTTGATTGAACTTTAAAGAAAAAAAAAAATGTTATTTCTTTATTATAATATATCATTAAATGAATCAAGTATACAAAAAGCAAAATTATTAAATTATTTTATTTTTGATTAAAATAGATTGTGGCACTCGCCACTGTGGCAATGGCAAGACCAGAAGCTGGTTATTCTTATCAACAACCAGGTGGTTCAAATAATGGTGGTGGATTTGGTGGTGTATCTTTTGGTGGACAAGGTGGACAAGGTGGACAAGGTGGATTTGGTGGTGGTTCATCATTTGCTGGAAGCAGTGGTTCATCATTTGCAGGAAGTAGTAGTTCATCATTTGGTGGTATTAGTAGTGGTCCATCATTTGGTGGTGTAAGTGGTGGTAGTTCATTTGGTAATGGATTAAGTGGTGGTTTATCATCTGGTGGTTTTGGAGGTCAATCTTTTGGTAGTGGTAGCAGCGGTAGCATCAGCAGTGGACAATCATTCAATGGTAATGCTGGTGGTCTTATTCAAAAACATATTTATGTTCATGTACCACCACCAGAAGCACCAGAAGAACGTCCAATTAGACAACAACAACAATTAGCAGCACCACAAAAACATTATAAAATTATTTTCATAAAAGCACCAACACCACCAACACCAACAGCACCAGCAATACCAGCATTACCAGCTGGTGATTCTGAAAAAACTCTTATTTATGTTTTGGTTAAAAAACCAGAAGAAGCACCAGAATTTACAATTCCAACTGCTGCACCAACACAACCATCAAAACCAGAAGTTTACTTTATCAAATACAAGACACAAGTAAGTTTAAATTTAATTTAATAATTTTTTTTTATTATTAAATAATACATAATTTTAAATATAAATTTTTTTTTTATTTAAAAAAAAAAAAAAAAAAACAGAAAGAACAACAAGGTGCTTCAATTGGCTCAATTGGTGGTGGATCAATTGGTGGTGGTTCAATTGGTGGTGGTTCATCAAGCTCATCAAGTGGTTCATCTCTTAGTAGTTCAATTGGTTCAATTGGTTCAATCGGTGGTGGATCCATCGGTGGTGGTAGTGATGCTGGACAAAGTTCATCAGGACCAAGTGGACCATCTGGACCAAGTTCAAGCTACGGCCCACCCGGTGCATCTGGTCCATACTAGTCAATTAATATATGACAACCTTCCAAAAAGATGACAAAACAATAAACAAACAAAAAAAAAAAAAAAAAATCAACAGAAAAGCAACAAAAAAAAATAATACAAATAATCAATTGAAGTAAGCAAGCAAGCAAACAACAACAACAACAACAACAATGAATAATTAACAATAATCAGGATTATTATTGTTAAATTATCATATCATCTTTAAAACTCCTCCATAATTCTCTCATAATCAAAGCAAATAATTTATTTGATTATTAACGCCATTGATGATATTTTGACACTTGTCATAATGTCTTTAAAAGATTATTGAAATTATTGATAATACAAGATTGATCAATGAGTGCCCGCTTAAATAACAATCAACCTTGTTTTATCTTTATCTCATTAAATCTTATTTATACATCAAATATATTTTTCTCAATTGACCAATGAAAGAAAGAAAAAAAAAAAGAAGAACTCAAAAATCTTCCTTATGAATGATTTTACCTCCTCATTTAATTGTTTCTTTTTTTTTTTTTTTTTTTTTTTAAATAAATAATTATATATAACTGTTAATATACATACGACTGTAATATACTTCAAAAAAACATATTTTTTTATATTTTTATAACGACAAATAGAAGTATAATAAACACGACTATGGCACCATGAAAAAAAACGAAAAAAAAAAAATGTAAAATGAACAAAAAAATGAAAAAAAAAATTATATATCAATGAAACTTTTTTTATACATATTTTTGCAAGAAAAAAATAAAAAACGGTGGCGAAATAAATGTTTTAATTTTTTTTTTTTCCATGTAACATTGTTACATAAAGAAAAAAAGAAAAAAAAAACAATTTAGTTAAATAATTTGTATTTAATAATTTCATTTAATCCCATTTTTATTATTTAAAAAAATTCTGGTATTTTTTCATAATTTCTCGATGCTATTTTTCCAAGAATCAATCAATTTTAATTATCATAAATAAAATTAAAAAATAACATATTGTATATTTGTTGGTAATAATACAACATCTTGGTTTTATAAATTTCAAGTTCCGGATGGTTTAACATATCTCACAATCATTAATCTCACAAATCCAACCAATGAAAAATAAAAAATAAAAATCAAAGGATAAAGAGAAAGATTAAAAAAGTAAATAAAAATTAAATATAAAATAAAAAAAAACATTTTTATTAATATAAATATAAAAAAATTAATGTAGAAAAAAAAAAAAAAAACATCTTCGGAGCAACTTTCTCCAAAGTTTCGATTTTTTTCTCAAAAGCTTAAGACAGTATGTATATGTAAGAAGACGAGGCAGGTGTCGTGACCTGCTGATCCATGAATTTCTTGACTTTCACCCGTTTTAAAAATAAAATATTTAAAATAATATATAAATATAGATAATAACGTGTCAAAATATAAAATAAAACATCAATATTAAAACAATTTGTTGGTTGAAACAAATAATTGTTATTCCATTTGAGTTTATTTTATAGAAAAAAAAATATATCATTAACAAATAAGTAAAATAATTTATCCAATATGATGCTTCAACTAGTTTTCCTTCTTGGTATATATACTTGTATAAATATAAAAAAAATATATATATATATTACATCAACAGAATGATTACTAAATCCGATAAAAAATCCTGACTTGACTTGTCAATGAAACTGTCAACTTGTTTTCCCACAAAATTCCTTTTATATTTTATTTTATTTTTTTTTTTTTTTCAATTACTTGTTTATTTTATTTTTATATTTATTACGCATTTTTTTATTTTTTCTATTTGATGTACATGTATGTTTTACGTATACAATTACTTATTCTTCAACAACATGTGTAGTATATTTTTTTTCTTGTCATCTGCTTTCGAATTGCAATGATGTTTTTTAGATACTTTCTTTACGTTATTTCCTGCTTGTCAGAATTTTAAAATTTTTTTTAAATAAATAAATATTTAAAAAAAAAAAAATACAATAAAATAAACACAAAAAAAAATAGAAATAATTGAAATAAATACTTGAAACTTACAGAATTATTATTTTAGGGTATTTAGGGTATTTAGGAGCATAATATCATCAATAGGTTGCTTAGAAATATTTTTTTTTATAATCGAAATTCCCATGCAAAAGTCAGACTTCATCATGGTCATTTGGAAATTATAAAAATATTTAAAAAAATTAGAAATAATTGAAATAAATACTTAGATAAATTATTTATCGAAATAATTAATTGTTTGAATAAATAAATTTTAAATAATTTATTAAAGAAAGAAGGGACCTCTGTTGGAAAAAACAATTAATGATCAATATGATCCAGCAAGTGGTAAGTTAATAAGTTACGAGTCTCATCTTCCTTTAAACGATACTTTCACTGAAATATAAAAAATATTTTTTATAATAAAAAAATAAATAAATAAATAAAATTACATTGAATTTTATCTGTTATTTTATTCTTGATGGATATTTAAGTGATTTACATTATCAAAATACAATATCAAAAGATGACTATTTATTTTCTTTGTAAGAATTTTTTTCCAACACATTATTTTATTAATCTCATAGAATAATCAATTTATCATAAATGTTATCATAGTGATTGTTATTTTATCAACATTTTATCAATAGATATGTATTGTTGTTAACTTTTTAAATTATAATAATGAATATAATGATAGAAATAAATATAAAATATATACTCCTATTGTAAAAAGTACACTTGACCGCATTCTATTCGTAATCTGATTGGTCTAAAGTTTTCGGCATTTGTTTATTAATTAAAAATTATGTTTCTCTCTCACACTAATACGTTTGATTTTTCTGGGCAGTTCGATAAAATTAATTTTTAATATATTTTTTATTTGTATCAGGCGAATAGAATGACAAAAAAGGTATCTTTTTTTTTTTGAAGAAATTTTGAATTTTTATTAGGCAAATATAATGACTGAGGAGGTATTTAAATTTTTTTTTTTTCTGAAAAAAATTTTGAATTTTTATTAGGCGAGTATAATGTTAGAAGGGGTATTTGAATTTTTTTTTTCAGAAAAAATTTTAAATTTTTATTAGATGAATATATCGACCGTATTCATTTATAGGTATTCGATTTATAGGTAAATTATCGAAAAACTTTTAGAAATGATTTTAAAAAATTAGAGTATTGTAATTTTATCAATGATTAACAATAATTATCTAACAGATGGTATATTTTCTTATCTGTTTTATTATCTAATTATCGAAAAATGTATCGAAAAAAATTCGAGATATATCGAAATTTTAGGCCTCGAAAAGACGATTCTAAATCGATTTATACATTTTTTCTAGGATCGATATTTTTCGATATATCGATAGTAAATTATCGAAAAATGTATCGAAAAAATTTCGAGATATATCGATATTTTAGGCCACGAAAAGACGATTTCAAATCAATTTATACTTTTTATCTAGGATCAATATTTTTCGAGATATCGACAGTAACACATTTTAAAATTTATCAAAAAAATTTTTTATTTTGAATTTCTATTAGGCAAATATAATGACCGAAGAGGTATTCAAATATTTTTTTTTTTGAAAAAATTTTTAATTTCTACTAGGCAAATATAATAAGTGAAGAGGTATTTGATATTTTTTTTTTTTTTTTGAAAAAATTTTGAATTTTTATTAGGCAAATATAATAAGTGAAGAAGTATTCGAATTTTTTTTTTCTGAAAAAATTTTTAATTTTTACTAGGCAAATATAATAAGTGAAGAGGTATTCGAATTTTTCTTTAAACTTAAATAATTCATCGAAATTTTTTCCGAAAAATTTTTTAGTTACATCAGGGTTGTAGGGCTTGAAGAGAGGTATTCGATGCGAATTACACTTTTTTTCTAGGAACGATATTTTTCGATATATCGATAGTAACTTGTCGAAAAATATATCGAAAAAATTTCGAGATATATCGAAATTTCAGGTCTCGAAAAGACGATTTAAAATCGATTTATACATTTTTCCTAAGTTCGATATTTTTCGATATATCGATAGTAACTTATCGAAAAATGTATCGAACAAATTTCGAGATATATCGATCTTTTAGGTCTCGAAAAGACGATTCAAAATCGATTTATACATTTTTCCTAAGTTCGATATTTTTCGATATATCGATAGTAACTTATCGAAATATATATCGAAAAAAATTCGAGATATATCGATCTTTTAGGCCTTGAAAAGACGATTCAAAATCGATTTATACATTTTTTCTAGGTTCGATATTTTTCGATATATCGATAGTAACTTATCGAAAAATGTATCGAAAAAATTTCGAGATATATCGAAATTTTATGTCTCGAAAAGACGATCCAAAATCGATTTATACATTTTTTCTAGGTTCGATATTTTTCGATATATCGATAGTAACTTATCGAAAAATGTATCGAACAAATTTCGAGATATATCGATCTTTTAGGTCTCGAAAAGACGATTCAAAATCGATTTATACATTTTTCCTAAGTTCGATATTTTTCGATATATCGATAGTAACTTATCGAAATATATATCGAACAAATTTCGAGATATATCGAAATTTTATGTCTCGAAAAGACGATTCAAAATCGATTTATACATTTTTTCTAGGTTCGATATTTTTCGATATATCGATAGTAACTTATCGAAATATATATCGAAAAAATTTCGAGATATATCGAAATTTTAGGCCTCAAAAAGACGATTCAAAATCGATTTATACATTTTTTCTAGGTTCGATATTTTTCGATATATCGATAGTAACTTATCGAAATATATATCGAACAAATTTCGAGATATATCGAAATTTTATGTCTCGAAAAGACGATTCAAAATCGATTTATACATTTTTTCTAGAATCGATATTTTTCGATATATCGATAGTAACTTATCGAAATATATATCGAACAAATTTCGAGATATTTCGAAATTTTATGTCTCGAAAAGACGATTCAAAATCGATTTATACATTTTTTCTAGGTTCGATATTTTTCGATATATCGATAGTAACTTATCGAAATATATATCGAAAAAATTTCGAGATATATCGAAATTTTAGGCCTCAAAAAGACGATTCAAAATCGATTTATACATTTTTTCTAGAATCGATATTTTTCGATATATCGATAGTAACTTATCGAAATATATATCGAACAAATTTCGAGATATATCGAAATTTTATGTCTCGAAAAGACGATTCAAAATCGATTTATACATTTTTTCTAAGTTCGATATTTTTCGATATATCGATAGTAACTTATCGAAATATATATCGAAAAAATTTCGAGATATATCGAAGTTTTAGGCCTCGAAAAGGCGATTTAAAATCGATTTATACATTTTTTTTAGGATCGATATTTTTCGATATATCGATAGTAACTTATCGAAAAATGAATCGAAAAAATTTCGAGATATATCGATCTTTTAGGCCTCGAAAAGACGATTCCAAATCGATTTATACTTTTTTTCTAGGATCAATATTTTTCGAGATATCGACAGTAACACATTTTAAAATTTATCAAAAAAATTTCCAGTTTTTATTTTGAATTTCTATTAGGCAAATATAATGACCGAAGAGGTATATAAATATTTTTTTTTCTGAAAAAATTTTTGAATTTTTATCAGGCAAATATAATGACTGAGGAGGTATTTGAATTTTTTTTTTTTTGAAAAAATTTTGAATTTTCATCAGGCAAATATAATAAGTGAAGAGGTATTTGATATTTTTTTTTTTTCGAAAAAATTTTGAATTTTTATTAGGCAAATATAATAAGTGAAGAGGTATTCGAATTTTTTTTTTTTTTTTGAAAAAATTTTGAATTTTTATTAGGCAAATATAATGACCAAAGAGGTATTCGAATTTTTTTTTTTTTTCAGAAAAAATTTTGAATTTTTATTAGGCAAATATAATAGGTGAAGAGGTATTCGATTTTTCTTTTGTGAAAAAATTTTAAATTTTTATTAGATGAATATATCGACCGTATTCATTTATAGGTATTCGATTTATAGGTAAATTATCGAAAAACTTTTAGAAATGATTTAAAAAAATTAGAGTATTGTAATTTTATCAATGATTAACAATAATTATCTGACAGATGGTATATTTTCTTATCTGTTTTATTATCTAGTTATAATTCAAACAGTTTCTGAGAAATAACTTATTATTGATTCTTTAATAAAAAAAAATTTCAGGTTTATTACACTTTATCTACGTAAATTTTTAAATAATAATAATAAAAATCATTGCCTGTTAATGTTATCCAGAGCCAAAGGCACGTAATCGGCCTCGTATAAGAATAAGAAAAGGTATTTTATTGATTTACCATTCAATTTTTAACCTTGTTTTTCGAATTATTGTTGATAATATCCATTGATCTTTTCTTGGCATCAAATTTAATTTTTTTTTAACTCATGATGATGTCGGGGATCACAGGATTATCGTGATTGGTTTTGGTATTTTTTTTTATTTTTTAATACATGATTGTTTCAACTTTGATAACGAAAATTACTACAGTAGATTACAATGTATGTTTGTCTTTGATAAAATCACAATGAAAGTTAACTTCAACTTGGCAGTGGATTTTTTTTTATATATTAAATTTTTAAATGTTAATTTATTTTTCATTAGGTAGTATTGTCAATTTTATATTTTTATTTATCAAAATTAATCATTCGAAAACATTGACATTTTAACTGACCCAATGCAAAAAAAAAAAGGAATCAAACGAAAACGATTTTTTTTGCTAACAAAGAAATGAATTTATAATATTTAAAAATTAAAAGTTCGATTCTACATTTAAAAATAGACATTTTTGGTTTTTTTTTTTTCCTCATTGGGTCTGTTAAAATGTCAATTTATTCACATGATAAATTTTGATAATTAACCTTGAATAATAACACTAAAAAAAAAATGTTTTTTAAATTTATCAAATCAATTATTTCAAATGAAAAAAAATTAAAATATTAAAAATTAAATAAAAATTAAATTTTTAATATCAAATTTTATTGATTTATATAATTTTTCTTTTAAATTTTCTCATAAAATACTTGATTATTTTGAATTGATGACACTTTTGTAATTAAAAAAATTTTATAAGGTTTTAAATAATTAAAAGTGATGATTGTAACATTTTTTTAAAAAAATGTTGAAAATACATGGAATGTACATTCTATAATTGGAGTTTGAAACTCGACAACAAATTATACTAAAAAGTGCGTGAAATTTCTTCCGCATTAAAGCTAATAAAAAAAAGACGATACTATCACTAAATCATCATCATCTCTATCCTCTCTATATATATTTTTTTTCATTTACTTTTCATCTTCCAGTTGTTTTTTTTTAATTTAATTTTTTTTCTTTTCCACGTACAAAATAATTTTTTTATGATCGACTTTCACTTGATGTGTTGCGAATGTGTGTGATCGAATTTAAGTGTTTCATTTGTGATG
The DNA here is from genome assembly GCA_011426435.1 of Lysiphlebus fabarum. NCBI lineage: Eukaryota > Metazoa > Arthropoda > Insecta > Hymenoptera > Braconidae > Lysiphlebus > Lysiphlebus fabarum. The sequence goes on from WSYQ01001097.1 coordinate 360,199, forward strand.
ATGATGATGATGATGATGTTGCTAATGATGGGGTTGATGATGATGCTGATAATTGTAACAATGATGCCATTGAAATTATTAAAATTCAATTATTATTTTACATTTTTTTTTATTAATAAAAATAAAATAATTTACAAAAAATTTGTTACGTTTTTTTTGAAATATTTCGATCGTATTTATTATATATTCCATTATTGTTGGATATAAATTAATTGAGAGAAAGCCTAAAGTTAAAAGTTTTAAAAAAAAAAAAAAAAAAAAATTGGTTCTCAATAATCAAATTGGCACGATATATATTTTCGATCGAAATTGGTAAAAATAAAATAAATACTTTTGAAAAAAAAATATATAAAATAAAAAACTTGTTTTTCTTTGTTACTTTTAAAAAGTGAATATATAAATTTAATATATAGGTAGGTATATTGTATATTAAAAACAAATGATTTATTTTCACCTTGATGGGATGCGATCACTACAAGATGTGATGAATTGTAAATACACATCATCACGTGTGTCCCGGAAGTTGTGGTATATATATCTGCAAGTGAAAGTAAAAAAAGAGTCGATTTGCCAACAAACGCGCGCGGAAGACTCCTTTTCGAATACCAATTAGTAAAACCGTAGCAATTTTTTTTTCTTTAATTTATATTTATTTTTATAATTATTATTAATATATTTATATTATTATTTTATTCATCATCATTGTCAATACAAAATTGTTTATTAAAAAAAGTAAAATAAAATCTAAATAATAAATTTTATCATAAAAAAATCTAATAAATTTTATTTTTATTAAATAATCATTTTTATAAATTAATTCACGTATAATATATATTTTTATTTAGTAAAACAATACAACAATTGAAATTAATTTTTATATATCAAAATTATAAGCTTCACACTTGAATATAAATTTTTTTTTTTTTAATTAATTTATTGCGTTATATTATTATTAATATATATATATATATATATATATATATTAACACATTTTTTTATTACCTGCAATATTATTTAATAGACTAAAATTATATATGCAAATTTAAAATTACAAAATTTTATTTATAAAAATTTTCATGTCAATTTATTATGTGAAAAAAATTGTCTTATTTAAATATCATTATATATATTTTTTTATTTTTTTTTAAATTAATTATAATGACAATGGTAAAAAATGACAAAAGAAACTAATTAAATTTATTAAACGTTTATATCAATGACTGAAAATCTTTAGTAAATATTTATTTATATTTATAAAATTTATAAAAAAAAATAGTGTCAAGTTATTTTGTGTCAAAAATTGAATTATTAAATCCTGTTTTTTTATGATTTAAATAAAAAAAAATATATATTTATAAAAATTATAAAAAACATTGAGATAAAAAATAGGTAAATAATCACATACAACTTCCAGGAAGTTGTTTAGATATTTGAAATGAAATAAAAAATAAAATAGTAATCATCTCTTCAAGTATATCAAGATACAGATTCAAATGACACGAATCACTATCAATTAACATGTTATTTTTAATCACGTTTTATATTCAATTTTACTTTTTTATTTTCTCATTCAAATGAATTGTCTTTATTATTTATTAAAAATAATAATTAAAATAAAAATTTTTTTAATCATATAAAATGCAATGATTTATTTTATATTTTTATTATTTTTTTTTTTTTTAAATAATTATTAATAACACCCAGACTATCTTAAAAATCATTAACACAATTTTTTTTTTCTTTTATTAAATGTGTTTTTAATGTTATTTATTTATTTTTTTATATAGTTTATTTATTTTTTTTATTTTTTTAGAAATTAGCCAACTCGGAAGCTTATATATATTATATTCTCAACATTCACTTTGATTCAACATGGTTTACAACATTATATATATATTTATAAATTTATTTTAAAACGTTTTTATTAAAATCTTCAAGATGATGATAATTACAATGATGATTCAACTTGGACCAAAAATAATAACAAAATTATGATTTGTTATTTTTATGCAATAGCATACCTTCACATATATATGAACCACATTAATTAAAATTTGTGAGCAATATTTATACATGCTATTTAAATTTTAATATATATTTACTTCTTTACATCAATGGTTTTATAAACGCACTAGTAATAAATGTGCCTTCCTTTCGAAATTATGCGGTCAAGTTACACTAATTGCCAAAAGATTTCACTTGGCAATTTTAAAAAATAAAAAATTATATATATATATATCTTTGAGCAATTTTTTTTTTTATATTAATATATTTATTTATTTATTTTTTTTTTTTTAAGGTAGAAAAATCCTTTTTTTTATTTGGTATTTATTTTTTTTCTTAGCAGGTATCTTCCAACAACCTTGCATTTTATTTAAAAAAAAAATTTTTTTTTTTTTTTGTAGATCAATCTTGTATTAAATAAAAAAAAAAAATTGGGGACATTCTCTTTCACATTCAGATGTATTCATTTATTTTGCAATAATTTGCAATGAGTTTTAATCCAAAAAAAGATTATTTGTTAGTTTTTTTTTTTATAATTTTCCAAAAATGGATTATAAAAAATCTAAAATGACTTTTTTATATTTAATTAAATTTTATAAAATTAATTTTACTATATATAAATTAATTTTAATGATATCTATTTTATAATTTATTTGATATTTAATAATTAAATTTAGTTTTTGTTAGTTTGGACTTTTTAATATTTTTTTTTTTTGTAAATATATTTAAAGAATTTATTTAATTTTCTAGATGAACATAATATTGCATCAATAGTAAACGCACAAGTAACATAGTTATTTATTTATTTATATATTTTTTTTAATTTATAAATGTGTAAGTATTAAAAATATCACGTATAAAAGTTAAGTTGATTACGAGTTCATATACGTGATTACACGTGATTTTATTTTTCATACGTACATACGTGATGTGTATTACAGAAGGAGTACTCCTCTCCAGAGGGAAAAAAAAAATGTATATACATATATATATTTTTTGAAAACAAAAAAATAAAAAAAAATTGAAGGAAAGGTGCTCTGAAGTTTATATACATTCTCAGACACATACATATAAATTGATTGGGGCCTTCCTCAGCTACCTGGTGGTATAAAAGTGACGGAGCAAATACAATCAGAACACACAAGCATCGTGATCCTCTGACAATGAAAATATATACCAAGTGATAAAGTTATTTCAATCAATTATTATTTATTTATTGTTTTTTTTAAATTCATAAATAACGTGATTATAAGTTTAAATAAAATTTACAATCATTCAATTAAATATAACTTCAGTGATTATTTTTTAATTGATTGTTTTTTTTTTTCTATTTTTTTGTTAATTTTCAATAATTTTATCAATCAACATGCAAGGTCTTGTTGTAAGTGATTTAAATATAAATATTGTGATATTTTTTATTTTTATAAATATTAATATGTATTTTTTTTTTTTTTTTAATTTTAAATATTATTTCATTGATGATAACAAAAAAAAAAATTTCTATTAAATATTTAATTATTTGTTAATTAAAATTTTTTTATTTTTTTTAAATATAAATTAATATTGAAAATGAAATGAAATGTTATTATTTGTTTTTTTTTTTTTTTTTTGCATTATAGAAATATAATAAATAAATAAAATTGTGATACAAGAGTGTTTTGCGATATGCTTTCTAACGGAAGTAATTAGTGCATTGAGACTGTAGAATAGATTTAATTACAATGAAAGAAAAGTGAGACCAAGTCTAGCTAAACAAAGGATAATTTAAAATTATTTACAAAAAAATAACATTTCAATTTCATTGTTTAATTTTTTATAATGAATAATTATTATTTTAAAATAAATAAAAAAATATTATAATTTCTAAGAAAAAAAATATTTCTATACAGTAAAAATTTATTTTTAAATATATAAAAAAATTTACTTGATATTTTTTTACAGTTTACATTGATATTAACAGCAGTATGTAGTGGATGGGCAGCACCAGCACCAGAAGCACCACTTGATTCATATTATCCACCATCATCAGGACCAATTGGTGGTAATGGTGGTGGTTATCCATCTGGTCCATCAGATACATATGGACCACCACAAAGACAATCAGTTATTCATAAACATGTTTATGTACATGTACCACCACCAGAAGCACCAGAATATAAACCACCAAAATATCTTCCACCACCAGCAGCACCACAAAAACATTATAAAATTGTATTTATAAAAGCACCAACACCACCAACACCAACAGCACCTGTATTACCACCATTACCACCACAAGATGAAGAAAAAACACTTATTTATGTTTTGGTTAAAAAACCAGAAGAAGCACCAGAAGTATCAATTCCAACTGTTGCACCAACACAACCATCAAAACCAGAAGTTTACTTTATCAAATACAAGACACAAGTATGTTTTTAAATTATACATTTTTTATATTTTTCGTATGTCAATTAACTAATTTTTTTATTTTATTTTAGAAGGAACAAAGTGGAAGCTATGGACCACCATCACAACCACAAGACAGCTATGGACCTCCACAAAATGGAAACTCTGGTGGACCTTATTAAATGAAAAAAAAAAAATAAATATACTATTTTTTTTTTTAATAATTAATTGTATTCAAAGACAAAAAAAAAAAGCCTATCACGGTGAAATGTGTGCCAACAGCCAAAAAATAAAAACAACAAAATTTGAAACAAAATAAATTCGTAAATAAAATTATAAAAAAGTACACATTACTAATGTATGAAATAATGATAAAATAAATATTTTTTTATATAAAAATTATTTAAAATACAATTTTATTATGCTATTTTGTGACAATATAATTTTCTTATATTTTAGAAAATTCAAATATTATTTTTTGTTTGTGTCAATGTGCTAGGAAGCACCACTAATCAATTACATACCAAATATTTTTATAAAAAAAAAAAATTCCACAGTGTTTTAAAATATTATTTTGAGTTGAAATTAATTTGTGGTAACTAAAAAAAAAAAATCAAATTCTTTGTGTTTAATTGATTTAAAAATTATAATATTTTATAAAAAAAAATATAATTTATTTATTTATTCTCGATGTGGTCTTTCAGTACGACTTCCTTGTATCAATGGTTTGATAAATCTCAAAAGTATTATGGAACCTCCAAAGAATATATATCCATTATAATAAACTGTTTTATAAACAGCTCCATATTTTTCATATGACAATACAGCAAGTGGTAAAAATGCAAATCCCATAAAAATAAAAGTATAAATTTTTAATATACACCAAGTTGTTATTTGACCAATTGGAGTATTTATAAATCTTTGTAACTTTTCATTTTTCATTAATGGACCAGTAATCTAAAAATAAAATAATGAATTATTAATTATTTATATTTAATATTTGATAAAATATATTATATTTAAATACTTACATCTTTTTCAAAAAACATAATCATAAATTCATTAAAAAAACAAACATAGTAACCCGAATGAAAACCATGCCAAACTGCTAAAAATGCAAGTGTAAAAAATTGACTAGCAAAACGTGATCCTAAAAATTTTAATCTTTTATAAATATATTCAGCACACCAATGATTTGTATTCATATTAAATGATAATATATAATGATTAAATTGTGTTGCATTTTCAAATGTTAATAAATCAACATTTTGACATCCATCCCATTTATCATTGCCATTTTTATCTTTACCATTGTATGACAAACCAAATGTTGTACAAACCTTTTAAAAAAGAATCATTAATTAATTAATTACTTAATTAAAATTATTTTTATTTTATTTAATTATTGATATATTATATACTTACACCTTCAGTAAATAACCAACAAGCAATATATTTATACAATGTAAAACGTGCCCAAAAACCAAGATATATTAATTTTTTAATAAAATTAATATTTGAATAATCATTACTTAATAAATATTCAGTTGGTATCCAAGCTGAACCAAATTGAAATAATCCAAGATATAAAAATCCTAATAGTGTTGTTTTAATAGCTGTTTTAACTGAATTTGGTAATTCAATTTGTTGTTTATCATTCTGTAAATAAATATATAATTTTTTTTTTTTAATTATATAAATAATAAAAACATATGTAAGGAAATGTAAAATGAATTTTATATTTAAAAATTAAAACAATGATATTATCTTATTGTGGAATAATAATATTGCAAAATTTTTATATTTATATTTTTTTTTTTGTTGTAATTATAAAACAACAATTGAACTAATTAAATAATATAATATGATAATATTAATATAATTTTTCCCAAGATTAAAATTTTATGTTGAGAAAGTTATCTATTTGTTTTATTTTATTATATTATTATTAAATTATATAGATATGTTATGTAAATATAAAAATTTCGGTAATAATAATTTAAAACTTACATTATTAATTAATACACCATTTGTATAATCAATATATCGTCTCATACTAAATTGTGGACCAACAAGAAATGAACCAGGAAAATAAACAAATGCAGCAACTTCTAAAAATGATGGTAAATAATTTAATGATACTTTTTTTTGATAATCTGATAGCTTTGTTTCATTTTGTTTTCCATCATAATAATTCATTGATAAACCAATTAATCTTAGTACCAATACACACTGTGGCATTGTCCACATGATATCATATGATTCAGTACTTGTTGTCCAATAGCCTGAAAAATATATTATTTAATAATTAATTTTCAAAATAACACAATGAAACAAACAAACAAATAAACAAGACTACTTGGTAATTGATAAAATTTTATTTTATTATTTTTTATTACTTACCCCACATTAAATAACTCATGTTGAATATCATTGTGAGTATTATTGATATACCAGTTGCTCCAATATATTTTAATATCAAATACGTTGCACAAAGTGCAGTCAATGAATGTCCCATTGTCCATCCTATTATTATAAATTAATTTAATATATAATATTTTATTTATAGCTTTATAATTGTTTAATTTATGTTAAAATAAATTTTATATTACCAAAATTCCAAAAACCCACAAGAAAACCACTGCATATAAAATATACATGTTGTTGAGTTTGTGATTTTCCATAAAGCCAATTACGATGAATAAATGCAAGTGGAAAACCTAAATATTTAAATAAAATTAATATATTATAGGTATATTACAAAACTATCAAGTTATTCTGTGATTAATAATTATTGAGGACTTTGTAATCACAATAAAAAAAAAATAACAAATATATAAAAAAACGTTGAATAAATTTTTTATTTTTATAAATATGTAATAATAATAAATCAGCTGAGTCATAAAACAATAATTTTAATTTATAAATATATATTTAGTTTTTGTTGATAATAAAAATTTTTTTTTAGCTCAGATTAATTAGTTAATTAATTTTAATGAACTTACCAATAAAAATTGATATTATTAGACGTAGACTTGCTTCATCAGCACCAACATAATGAGAAATTCCTCCAAGATAACTCGTTTGTGATTCAATCATTATGGTTATGTTGTTATTGTTAATATTTATTTATTATTTTTTTTTTACTAAATTAATTTAAAAAATTTAAAAAAAAACCAATAAGTACGAGTGTTTCAACAAATTGATAAAATACGTGTTCATTCAATACATAAGATCATTGAATCACTTACAGTCAGTAGTATAAATTAATATATTTATTATTTGATATTAAAAACGACGACATTTATGAGAATAACAGTGTGATGACTGCTTTGCATTGATTATGTATGTATAAATGTATTTGAAGGGACAACAGTCATTATAATTATGGTATCATCATCACCTGATATCTCTCTTGTATTGAATGATCCCCACCATTAATTACATGTCATTTGATACAACGTTTTAATTTTGTTCTGTAATTTGTGATTGATATATTTAAAAATAAATTTAATGTTTTTTTTTGTTTATATTATTAAATAAAAAGAGAAATTAATATATTTTTTTTGACAATAAAATTTGATCCTATAACCTCAAATTAGCTAAATAATTATAATATTTTTGTTTAAAATTAATTTATAATTTAGACATTGTTTGAATAATTATAATATATTTTTAATAAATTATCAAATCTGTAAAGCGACAAATTGTTGATGTGGGTGTTGATGGTACTAATTTATTCATAAATTATCTCTTTTTTGTAAATTTAATTTATTTATTTGATTAATGAAAGTAATTTATTTACAAACTGATAATTACAAATAATTATAAACCTGATGTTAATTTTTTTTTTTACATACGTATATTATTAAATTATCAATACAAATAAGTATCATTGATAAAAAATAATAAAATTTCATAATAACATAGGTTTATGATTTTTTTTTTTTTTTTCTTTAACAATTTTTAACTATTATTAATTTTGTTTATTGAAAATTAAAATATGTATTATTTTAAATGATTCAAATAGCTTTGAATCATTGATAAACATAAAAATAAAAAAAAAAAAATGATTCAACTTAATTGCAATAATAAAAAAAACTGCATTAACAAGAAAAAGAAAAGAAAATTAATTTTTAGAATTGTACTTATAATTATAAAGTTATAAAGATTAAAAATTGTCACAAAGGGCTGGACACATTGATTATTTTAAATTAGTTCTTGATCAAGTTATAATTATTTCTTTTTTTCTTATAATTAAATTAATGTTTCTTATTATCATATAAATTTAATATAGGTATCACCCGAATCGCATTAATTTTTCACCTTTTTTTCCTTCTCATTTTTATCTCAATTGTACAGAATTTTTTTTTTTAATTAATTAAATTATTTAAATATTAATGGTATTAATCAAAATATTGTTAGTTATATTAAATATTACGAAAAACAAAAAAAAAAAAAAGTATAAAATAAAAAATATAAACAGTCTAAATAAAAAAAAAAAGTATTTCAATTTTCTTAAATCAAAAATAAAATTATATCTTAGTTTGAATTTTTAAAATAAAAAAAAATTATTTGTTTGAAACAAAAGAAAAAAAAAAACATTTTAAATTGAAATATTAATAAGAAGAAAAATAATATATTTAATTATAATTATATTTGTCGTTTTTTAAATTATTTACTTATTGATTTTGTGTTCTTCTTTCACCCATAATATTTTCAAGTTTACGTGAAAAAAATGATGTATTTGTAGCAGTCATATTTTTTTTAATTGGAGATAAACTTTCAGTTGGTGAATCAATATCTAATTCATCTGATAATAAACGTTTACCAACTGTTTTTCTAGCATCAACAGAAATCATCATTCTATTAATTGCTTCTAAATCTTTAGCTGGACTACGACTAAAACAATAACTTAATTGTGGTGCTGGTGATACTGTTATTGCTTTTGGATCAAGTGTTCTAGTCATAAGACTATTTGTAACACGTCTTATTGGTGTATTTATTGATGGTTTACATTTTGGTAATGGACTAAGTGTTAAATTTGGATTACAACCACGTGAATGAATAGCAAATTCTTTAACTTGTGGTACATATACTGAATTATAAAATTTAATAAGATCACCACGTATTTCATCACCAAATGTTTGTGATGTACCAGCCATATTTGATGGTGTTGTTGGTGTATTATTATTAATATTATTTGAATTTATAATTATTTTATTATCATCATTTTTATTATTATCAGTTTCATTATTATCATTATGATTTTTTGAATTTTTACTTATTAATACAGATCTATATATATGTGATTCAGCTTGTGGTTGAAATCTATAACATCTCATTATTTCAGTAAATGTATTTCTTTCAATTTTAGCTAGTTTACATACAACATAAACAGCACACATTAATATTTGATCAAGATGACGATCTTTCATTAAATCAGTACGTTCTTGAATTGAAAATTCAAATATTGTCCATATTTTTTTTTTTAAATCAATATCATTAACTGATAATGAATTACAAAGACTTTGCATACGAATTGAACCAAGTATATAAAATTTACGAAAAAATAATGCAACTGATCCAGTTTTTTTTGGTTTTATTATATCACGATTAATAATTAATTGTTGTTGTTGTTGTTGTTGTTGTTGTTCTGGATATGTTAATATATATTTTGATGAACCATCCATTAATATTTTTTGTGAAGATTTATCTTTTAATAAACTTTGTCCACTAATTTTTGTTGTTGTTGTTGGTATTGGTGTTGATGTTGCTGCTGCTGTTGTATCATTAAATAAACGTTTTTTAGCAATACCAGATGCTGTTACTGGTGATTGAAATCTTTCCGATGCTGATGATATTGGACTTTGTTGTGTATCATGATGTATTGTACCACGATCTAATGCAATACGACGTAATACTGGTTGTCCAGGTGTATTTGGATCAATTGAATCAAGCATACCTGGTAATGATACTTCTTCACAACTTGGTACACCACCTTTTGTATTTTCAATAGCTTGCCATAATGGACTATTTGATTGCCATGCTTGTGATTCAAGTATTTTTTCTTCAACATCGTTTAAATGTTTAACAACATCACGTGATAATTGTTCAGCACGTACAATAATTTCAATAACTTTATAAAAATGATATGGTTCTATTTTTAATGCATTTAATATCCATGGAAATGTACGATCTTTATTTTTAAATGACCATATTACTATTTCAAGTGAACAACCAAATAAACATTGTAAAAAAATTTCATTTGTTAATAAATTTGTAATATCATAATCTGGTTTAATACGTTTTTCATCAATTAATATCATTTCTAATAATTTATAAAATAATGTTTGTCCAAGCATTAATCTTCTTTTACCAAAATCAAGATTTTGTAAATCAATATCAGTTAAATTAAGTGTTGATAAATCAATATTTGATAAATCATCAATATTATTATCATTATTATTATTATTATTATTATTATTTTGTGTATATGTTGAACAAAATAATTCACCAATTTCTTTAACTTTTTTTTCAATTATTATTTCAACATTTGTTGAACAATTTTTATACATATCAATTAATATATCACTTGGTGTTGGTCCACGACCAGCAACAAGTGCTTGTATACGAATAACACTTTGTGTTGCTGTTACAACTGGTGTTGTATCACCAGTTGTATTATCTTTTGAACGTAAATATTTACGTCCAGTTAGTGGTGTTGGTGGTGCTAATTCACGCATTTGTTCACGTCTTAATTGAAATTCTTCTTCTAAATTTTCAATGTTTAACATTTTTGTAGGAGATCCAATATTTTCACTAGCATCAGGACCTAAAATTTAATTTAATCATCACATTAATAATTTTAAACTAATAAATTACAAACATTTAAAAAAAAAAAAACACAAAAAATTATAAAATATTATTAAAATTCTTACCTAAAAATATTCTTTCATCAAAATCACCAACTGTTAATACATGCTGTTCATATGTTTTATTGAGTGCTTTATTATTACCATCAAAATACAATGCTTCAAGTAAACCAGATAAATTTGTTGAATCACCACGTAATATTTTATCGTCAAAAAATTTAGTAACAAATGCTCTTAATGAATATTCTTTGATAACTTTAGCTTCAACATGAATTCCTTGATAATTATCACAAATAATATCTAATATACAAGGTGCAATCTTTGGTGGAGTAAAATTTTCATCATGAAAATCTGGTGGTAAACCTATTTTAAAACAAAAAAACAAAGAAAATATAATAATAATAATAAATTAATATCTCAATTTTATTTATTTGCTTGTTTTTTTTTTTTTTTTTAATTTTTTGTTTTTAATTATTAGAGAAAAAAATATATAAAAAAAAAAAAAAAAAAAAAAAAAAAAAAAAAAAAGAAAAACAAAAAAAAAAAAAAATCAGTTAAATTGGCTTGAATGATGGATATTTATAATATAAATTATTAATAATAAATAATTTATAATTACCAATAAAATTTGGATTAAGAAGATCTTTACGATTAGCTAAAAAAGCATTGTTGTAAATAAAATCACAACATACAAGTAATAGATGATATGAATTAACAAGATCATCTGATATATCTGGAAATGCAGCTTTAATACAAATAAATAATGTCCAACAAAATTCAAATGCTTTTTGTACTGTACATGGTGCAGCACGATTTCTTCTTGATCTCAATGGTTTATTATTATCATCATCATTAATACTTTTAAACATATCATTAAATAATGGTTGAAATTTATGAAATATACACATTGAAACAGAAAAATTACGTTCAAGTTTTGCCATTTTACTACAAAATGATGGTGGTATATTTGCCATATCAGACCATAATTTACATTTTGTAAAAAATGGTATTAATGATAATTTACATAAATGTAATAATCGTGTTAAAGATACTAAATTTCCTTCAACATTTGAACCTGGTCTTCCAACAGTTGGTGTTGATGATTCACGACATGCAACATAAAGTGCACATCCAAGCCAATGAATCTGATCACCCTAAAATTTTATCAAACATTTTTTTTTTTGTTTCTCTTTTTAAATTAATCCCCCATGCTATCATCATCATCAACATCAACAATAATAATATCTATATATTCATGCAAAATATATTTATTTATATAAAAGTTTAAAAAAAAAAAAAAAAAACAAGCATTTTGCAATATTGCATTTATTCATTTATTGCAACATCATTGTATGTATGTACCAATAATAATAATAAAAAAAATAATAATATACATATACATAGATATACACATACAATGAATGAATAATCTTAAAAATTCATTAATAAAAAAATAATAATATACCTCATTTTAAAAACAAACAAATTAAATTAATAAGAATAATATTTATCAAGCAAACAACAATTTATTTAACCATAATAATAAATTTTTAATATAAATTGTTGTTCAACTTGAAAAACATTTATTTTATTTTTTTTTTTTCTTGAAAAACCAACCAAACAATGAAATAATAAAAGAGCATTTTTTGTAATAAAAAATATTTATTTTGAAAAAAAAAAAAAAAAAAAAAAAAAAAAAAAAAAAACCAGCAAATAGGTATAAATATATTTTTTTATCAAAAAACAAAAAAAAATGAAATAAAATAATTAATTAATTTGTTAATTATTCAATCAATAAATTGTATTTAAAATAATAATAAATGAATAATGTATAAATTAATGATAAATAAAATAATAAAATAATATTTTATGCATGTCTTACCTCTAGGGTGTAATTTTGACGAATTGTTGAGTATGATTTCCAAGCTTTTGATGCTGCTTTAGCATCCATATTAAGTTTTTGACACAGATCCAAGTGTCGATTGTAAGTTGAATCTTCACCATCATCACTCATTATAATTTATATATTTTATTAACAATAGGTATAAATAATAATACAATGATTAATGTTAATTTATAATATATAAATTAATAAATTTACAAAATATCAAATGGGCAGAGCCATACGATTATTTTACATGTATTTTTATATATTTTCTTTTTTTTTTTTTTATTCACCTTTTTTTATTGTTAAGTAGTGTGTGTGTGTTTTATTAAACTTTGGCGGGAATTAATCAGAAGTGCAGCCATTTTTGCCAACTTGGCGGGAAATTATATTTATTAATTTTTTATTAATTTTTATTAATTTAATTATAATAATATTATTTTAAAAATTTTTATATTATTTTATTGTATATTAATATATAATTTTATTATTATTATATTATTTTGTTGTTTTTTTTTAACTTTTTGGAGGGAAATTTTGTTGTGAAAAAAAAAAAAAAATGATGATTTGTTGTTTATTTTTGTCATGCGCATTGACATGTGTTTATGAGGGCGTGTGTTATTGATGTGGGTGTGTGTACGTGTATTGTTGACGCATCAAAAACATATGTCATGAAATTGCAAATTTTTTTTTCGTTTTTTTTTTGATTAATTATTAATTTTTTTATCATCTACAAACTTGTACGATAATATTATATATTTTTATAAATTTAAAACTATTTATTTATCCAAATTATTTATACCTATATATTTTATTTTATTTATTTACTCATTTTTTTTTTGCAATTTTTTTTTTTTTTAGCACTTTACTATTGTTATTATTATTTTTATCTATTGCTTAGTGTAATTTAAAAACACAGAGGGCAGTAGTTGTATTTTCTTAATTAATAATTTTTAATTTTTATTTAATTAATCTTATATATAAATATTTAGATTGAATTTTTAATTGTTTAATTATTTTTTATGTTAATATTATTTTTTTTTATTGAAATATTCTTTGTTTAAATGGCAACATGGCATATATTTTTTTAAAGTTGGTCAAACTGATTAAAAACAATACACACACACACACACATTCAGATATTCAGATGTTTACAATTACACACATGATAATAACAAAATAATAACAAACAATAACAAATAAATTAACAATTAACAATATATTTAAATCATTAAAAAATGACAAGCACTAGAAATTTAATATCATACTGTATTAAAAGATTTATATTTACAAGTTGTATTAATAATAAATCACATGCAAATGCATCTAGAGAAAGTAAATTTATGAGTAAAATAATGTATGGTAATGCATCAAAAAAGTAAGTTAATAATTTATACAATTAATTATAAATAATTGTATCTATAAATAACTGTATTAATAAATATATATTTATATTTTGATATTATTTTAGAAAATGGCATACAGGAAAAATAAATTTACCACACAAACCATTTAATCCATCAGGAGGAAAAGTTATTAATCCACAAGTACAAAGACGTATGATTGTTTTAAATAAAATATTTATGGAAGCAATAACTGGAATAATGGCAACTGGTGAAATGTCTAAAGATATTGTTGGTCGTGGTGTTGAAATATCACGTGTACAAGTATCAAATGATTTTCAATTTCTTCGTGTATATTGGTTTACATCTGAAAAAGATCCAAATGAACAATTATTAATATCAAAATTATTAGATAAATGTGCTAATAGATTAAGACATGAAGTTATACAAATGAGAGTTGTTGGTATTGTACCACCATTATTATTTGTTAAAGATAAAAAACAAAATTTAACATATGAATTAGATAAAATTATGTTAACTGCTGATTATGGTGATGATTATACTCCAACAATAACTCCACAATCAATTAAACCAGAATTAACATTATACTCTAAATTACCAGCTGATATACGTGAAAAAATTATTGAAATTAATAAAAAAGAATTTACTATTGATGATGATGATGATGATGTTATTAATAATAATCAAGATGATTCAAATCAAGAACAAAATGATAGTATATTTGATGTTAATTTACCTCCAATGAAACATGATGTTCTTGGACTTGATCATCATTTTATTATGACTAGAGTATTTATTTAATTTTATTTATCTTTTAAATATAAGTATATTTACCTATTATTAAAAGTTTTATTTTAATTTTTATTATTTATTATTTTACAGATAAAACAATCATTGAGTAAAGCCCAAACAGCTAAAAATCGTAAAAATGATGTTAATGAAACAATTGAAGAACGAAAAGCATTTGATCCATCAATGATTAAACCATTAAGAACTGAAGAAGAAGCACAAGCATTTTCAGACTTTTTATTTAAAAGAAAAATTGAAGAAAAACGTAGAGAAAAATATGAACTTGGTAGTTTAAATACTCATATTACTGATGAAAATTCTGAAGATCATTATATTGATAATAAATTTTATGATGATTATGAATTTAATAATTCCAATTATGATGATGATGATCATGATGATTTTGATGATATTGATCCAAAAGATCTTCAGTAAATATATATTATTTTTTTTTTTAAATAATAATTGTTAATAAATTTGTTATATTATTAATCATTTTTTTTTTCTTTTCTTTATGCATTTGACTATTAATTTAATTACAATAAAAAAATTTAAAAATCAATTTGTAAGTACAATATTATTTTCTTACAAATTTTTTTTGATTCAATTATGAACTGATTTTTTTTTTTTTTTAAGAATCAGGTACTTTATCATTTTTATTAAATAATTATATTTAAAATTGCAAAAAAAAAAAAAAAAAAAAACCCATTTAATTTTTATTCAATAAAAAATAATAAAATTTATATAAATATTGAATTATCTAAATAATTTAATAAACATTTTTTTTTTTTTTTTAACTTTTTTTTTGTAAAATTGGATCTTGATTATTATTTTCTTTGTTATTATTTTTTTGATTATCATCATCTTCATCTTCTGATTTTGAATCAGTTGAATCAATTGGTAACCATTGTTTTTTAATTTTAATTGTTTTTGGTGTATGTGGTACATGTTTTGATGTTAATTTATCAATTTTATCACTCAATGTACATGCATCTAATACATATTTATTAAATATATCAATTTTATCAGCATAAACATGATGACCAGCTCCTGATATTATCTGCAAGTAAAATAAATAAATATAAATAAATATAAATATAATAATAATTATATTTTTAATTATTTATTAACCTGAACATTGACGTATGAATTTGGTCGTAATTTTTTAATAGTATCACCAGCTGAATTAGCAACCCATGAACGACTACCATAAAGAATTGTTATTGGTATATCTTCTTTCATTTGATCAACTCTTTTTATTATTGGATTTTTAGCCCAACCAAAACCATGCATCATTGCATGAAATGCACTCTCACCACTGTCAACAACAACAACAACGAAAATTAATATTATAAACTTTACACAATTTAAATTAAATAATAATAAAATTAAAATAAACATACGATGGTACTTGACTATTGCATTGATGAATATATTGAAATATATAATTTGAATCTTCTTTTAAATGATTTGAATATTTTTTAACAATATCTGGTCTAAATGTTTCAATGACTTTTTGACCTAAAAAATAAATAAATAAATAAATATAAATAATAAAAAAAAATAAATAAATAAGTATAAATAAATTTACCAAATGGTCCAGCAAGACGTACAGCCCAAAGTGGATTAAGTGGTTGTACAACAAATGCAATTGCTTTAACCCAAAATGGTAAATTATATTTAGCACTAGCATCACTTGGTTTTTCTGGAAATCCCCATGGATCAGCAAGTACTAAATGTTTAACTCTATTTGGATAACTAATAGCATATGATGCTGCAAGAAAACCACCCATTGAATGTCCTAATAATACAAATTTATCAAGTTGCATTTCTCTTCTCCATTCTTCAACAGATTTAACAAGTTGATTTTCAGCTTCTTCAGCATTATTACTAAATTTTGGTCTACTACTTCTACCAAAACCAAGTAAATCAATTGCATATACTGGTCTTTCAGCAGATAAACAATCTAAATTTAAACACCATAATGCAACACCAGCACCAAGACCATGTAACATAACAATTGGAGTTTTTTGTGATTCTTCATTCAATGATATTGTCCATATTTTATCTGAATTACCAACACAAGATCCAATGTCTACATACCAGCCACGATATACATTTTTTAAACCTAAACAATAATAATTAATATTAATTTTATTATTATATTTATTTAATTTTTTTTTTTGAATAATCAAAGAGTTCAATTTTAATCTAAACAATTTTATTTCATTTTTTTTAAATAATTATTGTGATGTATTTGTAGACCTCGACAATGTTCCCCTTATCAAATGATAATTTATTTATTTTTTTTTTTTGTTTATATTTTATCTTTTGTATTATGCTTTGACTTGATCTGTTTTTTTATTATTTTTTTTTTCTTAAGAACAAAGAAAATATTTATTATTGTAATTATTATTTTAATACATACTGGAAAGTATTTTTTTTTCAGCTGCTCTTAACATTGTTTCAGATGATCCAGACCAGCTAAACCAACTCCAAAACCAACTAAATAAAACAAAAATTAAATAATATTATTATTTTAAAATAATAATATCCTAAAAGACAAAAATTATATAAATAAATTTAAATAAATTAATAAATACAACCTTGATATTATTTTTAGACATGATTTTTACAATATTTTTTTAACAATATACATGGCATTTAATAAAAACAATTATAGGTTAACTAAATAATCAAATTTAAAAAAAAATTGAAATATATGTATTATCATCATAATCAGTTTAAATAAAATATAAAAAATGAACTTTATCTATTTTTTTTATTTAATCATCAAATGACTATGCATTAATTAATTGATAAAAAAAAAGGAGTAATTGCGCATTATTTGTCAATATAAAAATAGATAAATAATAATTTATTAAATTAAATTTTACCTTTTTGAATTTGCAAGCACCAATTGTTCATTATCAGCCATTAGTATTATCAATATAATAAATTAATAAATTAATAAACAAAATAATTTATTATCCTTAAACACCAATAATAATTATAATAAAACAAAAATAAATATAATAATAACAATAATAATTTAATTAAATAATTTATAATTTAAATATCATGCACAGTTAATAACACTTTGTTAATATTTTTGTGTATATTTATTAATAAAATAATATTATTATTAATGCGATTTAATATAAAATGTTTGGTGCGTATTAAAAAACAGTGTGTTATCTATTTTCTAAGAATAATAAATATATATATTTAATTGTGTATGTACATATAGATATTAGCTATGACACAAGTTTTGACATATTACATATTGTAAATTGTGAGAAACAAAATGAACCAACTGGCTTGATAAAATGATTAAAAAAATGACTGAAAATTCATGGAGGGGAGTTGAATGAGAATCATCAGCTGATCGCAAATACATCATCATCATCATCATCATCATCATCATCAAATGACATATCATATCATATATATCCTATAAATACATAGCCAATATATTTTTCAATAATTCAAATTTTAAAAACATAAAATTTAATTATTTATCTGTTATTATTATTAAATAATAAAAATTTTATTTTATTTTATTTTAATAACAATTATGTATATTATTTTTAAAATATTATTTTCTGTTTAAATTTATTTTATTTATTAAATTTTAATCAATAATAATAAAATTATTATAGGATGAGTCATTTTTTTTTTTCACAGTGTAATTTCATTAATGTATAAAATAATAAATATTGTAAATAATAAATGTTAAAGGGTAATTTAAATAATTATTTTTAAATTTTTAAATAATATTATTTTTTTTTACAGTAAAATTTATATATGTTGCAGACTTTTTACAATGAGACCCATCATTCGTTCGAATCAGTACATCCTCATTGCTCTTATATATATTTTTATTCATTTATTTTTATTTTTTTTATTCTTTATGTCTGTAACTTTAATATTTATTCATAATCATCATGATCATGTCTCGAGACAATTTTAAATTGTTTTACAAATTTTACTGTATATATTTTAATCTACACATGAATTTTCATTGTTGTATATAAAAATTTTTTTTATAAATTAAATCATTGTGAGAATATATTTTTTATATTTTACCTTTAATTTATCAATTTTTTTAATTAAAATAATCATATAAAAATATAGATTTATTTTATATTAATTTTAATTTAGTTATAAAAATATTTTTATTCAATTTATATTTAACATATTTAATTGAAGGAATTTTATTTTTTTTTACCAGAGAGATCATCAAGAAGAATTAAATTGAATTGATTGAAAAAAAAAATATATGATTTAATTATGTCATCACTGTGCAGAGATTTATTATAAAATATGTAATAAAATTATTATTTTTATATGATTTTTTTTTTTTTAAGGACAATATGCCCATGTGTGTTAATAATTTGTCGGTTGGTTGAAATAAATATATAAATTTAAACACAATGTGTTCCCAAGTGACATGAAACCGGGTGTGTCATCATCATCATCATCATCATCATCATCATCATTGTCGTATTATTACTTTAATCTTTAACAATTTTTTATTATCAATTAACTTGACCAATTTTAAAATAAATTAATTATCAATTAAAGCCCTCATCAATGAAACTTTCATTAAAAAATTTATTTCAAATTTAATTTTATATAAAAAACATGAAAAATAATTTGTTTAAAAAAAAACAATTAAAATTTCATTAAAAAATATAAATAATTGTTTATAATAATTAAAAAAATTTCATAAATTATTTATAAAAAAAGGAACCATTTTTTTTTTTTTATTGCAAAAAAAAACAGGGGTGTTTCAAGAGTGGGAGTTAAATTTAGTTGTAAAAACAACCACTAGAGTAAGAGTTTGTGATTGGTTAAATTTTCATTGGTTGTCTTTTTTTATTTGATATAAAATTCTAAGCGAATTTTATCGAATTTATACGAAGTTTATTGCAAATTGGTGGGAGGTAAGGGTTGCTAAGCAACCGTCAACACTGCGTATAGTATTTCGAATATTTTAGATGCCGGTAAAATGAGAGAAAAAAAAATATGCGACGCAAATGCCCAGTGGTGAATTTTAATGCAATGGATTATTGACAAACCAATGAGAATGAGGGAGATGAAAAATTATAAACGCGTTCTATTGGTCAATATTTATGTATGTGTATGTGTGTATGGAAGAAACATCGAGAGTATTAAAAAAAGATAGATATATATAATTTTATTTGTAAAAGAGAGATGGTAAATTTGTAAATTTTTCAAAGCAACCCAAGGATCCGAGTTGAACCGAGTTACTCCTGGTTCAGAACGACGTGATCTCTCGTCTTGTGAAGTTGATACTATCCTTTTGTATCAAAATATATTTATATATTTTAAAATAATTGAAAAAAAAAAAAAAAAAGAATTTAATTTGCCGGTTTATCATATAAATATTATTTTTGTTGATAAAAAACAAATTTTATATATAAATTAATTCATAAATAATTAATTTATATAAAAAAAAAAAAAAAAAAACCGGTTAGTCTTCCGGAAATTCAACGAGAAAGCAAAAGAAGAAAGCGAGTGAGAAAAGGAAAGAGCGTGTGCGTCGCTGTGGAGAAGAAGTACCTTAAAAACGCAGTTAAAATTTTGATAAAAAAAACAAAACATAAACACAGTTAAATATAATAATAAATAAAAATTATATATTTTTACAATTAAATTAGTGTAAAAAATTAAAAAAAAAAAATAAAAGTGTATTAATAATAATAAATATAAATAAAAAATAATAATAAAAAATGGCTGAAGAAAAAAATGAAGTTAGTCCAACAATTGAGGGTGAAAATAAACAACAAGAATCACCAACTAAAAATGATACAAATGATACAACAACAACAACAACAACAACCACAACAACAACTATCAAGGATAACAAGGAGATTGAAGATAAAAAAGTTGAAGAAAATGGTGATGAGAAGCCAAAGGAGAATGGCGAAGAGAAGCAAACACCCGAAGTGAAGGACATGCGTGCAATCGTTCTCAATAATTTTGGTGGACTCAAGAGTGTCAAGGCCCAAAAAAAACCAGAACCAACAATTGCTGAGGGTGAGGTTCTCATCAGGGTCAAAGCATGGTAAGTTTTTTTTTTCCAATAAATTTTATTTAATTATTTATCTAATTTTTTTATATGAAAAAAATTATTATATATTTTATTATTAATTTTTATTTTTATTTTTATTTTCTCTGCATCGAACGATATAAATACATTATTGTTACAAATCGACATGTTCCACTTGAAAAAACTTGATGATTATTATAAACAGGTATATTATCAGTTAATTGTAGAACAAAAATACTACAAAAAAAAATATAAAAGGTATTATAAAAATAACAAAAGATAAATCATTTTATATTTTACTCAATCAACAATAAAATTAAAGAAAAGTTTAATTTTTTTATTTATATAAATGAGTAATATATTTCCGGTAATAATTACTTTTGTTATTTCTTTTTTTTTTTAAATAATATTTATTATTTTATTTAACAATAAAAAACTTTTTTTTATCATTTTAAATGTTTATCTCTGCGTGAAACAATTTCCAGAAATATAATAAAAGTTGTCCTGGAAAATGGTGTCACATTTTTTTTTTTTACTTTCAAATATTTACTATTGAAAAAAAAATTATTTATCTTATTGTTAGTTAGTTTATTTATTTTTTAAATAAATGATTAAATATATTTATTTAGTTTATTTGTATTGATGATAATTTAAAATTATATTTAAACTTTAAATTTTCACACGTGATTCATAGTAAATACTTTGGCATTATTGAGATTGATGAGTAAATTAGATTTTGTTCTATAGAAAAACATTTTTTTTAATTTGTAAAGAATAAATGGTTTTTTTTTTTTTTTTTCTATTACTCAATTTCACATGGATATTTTAAATAATATAATTTTATAATTTGATATTATAATAATCATTAATCATTAAATCATGATGAAAAAAAAAAAAAAATGAATAATTTTTAAATTTATATTTTACAAAATTACGTGTTAATTAAATCAAAAAGATTTATATATTGTTAATTAATTAATTTTAATTACACTTATTATTTTATTTACATAAATATTTTAAAATATAAACAAAAATAAAACAAAACAAGTTTTTTATTCTTCATATCATCATATATATTAATGACTCGGTTATCAATAATAACGTAATATTCTTATCAAAATAATATCAGAATGGAGTCATGTTTCCGTTCGTTTAGTCATTCATTTATATTTATAAAATTTATTATTTTTTTTTTCCTTTGATATTGTGTCTTCTCAGTAGCAATAAAAATAATATACATTGGAATTTTTTATTTTTTTAATTAATATTTTAAAAAAATTATAGTAATCTTTGTTTTTTTTTTTTTCTTATCAATCGGATTATAAATATTTATATGGATTATTATAATATTATCTACGTAATTTTACCAAACATATTTTAAATTAAATTTAAAAATAATTTAAGGAAAATTAATTTAATTAAAAAAATTTAATTTAATTTAAAAAATTTAATTTAATTGAAAAAAATAAAAGAGAAAAATTTGTAAAGATTTCATATTAGTTTATCAACAGCACAGGGACTCTGGTAGATTAGTGATATTTTATATGAAAAAAATTTCTAGGAATGGTTTTAGCCTGAGGGAATATACAGATTTTGCCTGATTTTAAAAGATGAAGAATAAAATAAAATAAAAAAAAATGGAAAAGAAAAAAAAAACAGGCTTCAGTGTCTGTTCAAGCCGACTAAATTATCATAGGCAGGGGTGGCCATTGAAAATAATGAGTCCAAGTTTTTTTGGACAAATAATTCTTTTAAAAATTTCAGTAGTTCTCAACTATAATTTGCAAAAAAAAAAAAAAAAATATAATCAATTCAAAATTATTAATATTATTACAAATTTTCTCAATTAATTTTTCATATTTTCCCAAATTTTTTAAATAAAAAAATTATCTATTTTTTACTCCAAAAATTTACAAATTAATACAATTTTAAATAAATTTTTGATTTAATTTATTGGAGTAAATATTTTACTCAAAATGATTTAATTAAATTGTGAGATAATTTTTTGAATATTTTGATAAAAAAAATATATAATTTCAAGAGTTTGTAGCTAAAATTTATCATTTATTTATAAAATAATAACGAGAGTGCGTTATGCTGTTGTAACTGATAGATTTTGTCTACCAATATACAATATTACAACATAAATACTATACGCAACTACAAATTCAAAAAGTTTTATGTTGATGGTGTTGGTATTGATCGGACCACACCCCGGGTTGAGTAGCCTCCTATCTTTGTCGAGTGCGTGTGTATGTTTTTCTCTATCATTCACATGAAATTTCATATTATTTTATCCTTTTTTTTGTATAAATTTTTTTTTTATCCAAAAAAATATCATACAGACTGAAATATTCCTCACGTGGCTAAGTGATGTTTGATACAAAATAATCCAAAAAAAAAGAAAACAAAAATTATAATTTTTTTTTTTTTTTTTTTTGATTAAGGGATGATTATTGTAATGCCAATTTTAATTATTTATGTAACATGAAGTTTCACTCAAAGCTTAATGTACAAAACATACACTTGCTTTTAGGCTTTCATGTTTTTCGAAAAAAAAAAAAAAAAATAAGAAATATAAAATTTCGATAGTAAAAAATATTTGTTGATTAATTATCACCAATTTTCAAGGTTAATATTCAAAAAAGGTTTAAATATTAAAATTTGTCAACAATAAAATTCCTTAAAATTTATCAACATGTTCATGTTTAATTTAAAGTCAATCAATCAAATTAATTCTTGTGAAAAAAATAATGACAAATAAAAATATTTGATTTATTTTATAAATTAATTCACATAACTACAGATAAAATCCATCAAAAAAAAAAATATATTAACAAGATATTTTTTGTAATATATACTTAAACTATATTATAAAATTTAAATTAAATTTTTTAAAAATAATATATCATATTTATTTGATTGAAAATAGTGATGATGATGAGATTAAATAGTTTGAATGTCACTGAAGTGTGAGATATATATTGTGTTGTTGAAAATCACAGTATAAATTATATATATTTTTTTTTCATTTTGTAATTGTATTAATATTGAGAGTTGTATAATGATGATGATGATGATGGGATTTGTAGTTATGCTGGTTGATGTTTTATACAATTGATTGATTGACATGATCATTGTATTATTTTCATCACTGATATGTCTCGAATATTATTATTATTAAACAAAATTCATATCATCAACTGTTGTATTGATTAAAACTGATACAATCAAAAATTTAATTAAACTAGAGATTAATTAATTAATTAATATTATTTAATAGTTTTTGTTTAATTAATAAACAAGTTGTTGTATTTTTTTTTTTGTTTAATTTCCAAATTATTTATTATCTTTTCAAGTTATTTTTAAAATTTATTTATTTGACAGTTTATTTATAATAAGAAATATCTGGATATATATATTTTTTTTTTTTAAACCAACGGTTTTTTTAATTGCTTTAAGAGGGTTGACTGTGTTTATATTAAAATTGTTTTAAGATTTTATAATGTTTTTTCATTGGCTTAAATATTTTGGAGTAAAACTCTTTGTTCAATTTTATTTTTTAAATTATTTAAAATATATTTAATCTGTCTTGGTTAAATAAATAAATAAAAAACTATAAACTTTTATGTATTTTTTTTTTTTTTTAGTAAATGCACTCAAGTTACGATTAAAATTTAAAGAAAAATTTAAAAATTACTCCATAAATCTTTTGGTTAAAAAAAATATAATTTTCATGGGAAAAAAAAGTCAAGTAGTAATCGTAAATAAAAAAATAAAATTATAATTTATATTTTAAAGAAAAAAATAAATAAATCAAGAGTAAAATTAAATATTTAACATTCAAATTAATTTATTTTAACAGACAGCTGTGAAGATACTTTTAATTTGAGTTTTAAAAAAAAATCAATTGAACTGTAATAAAATAAATATTGATAAAAAAAAAATTATGAAATTTTAAGAGATTAAACAAATTATTTTTTCTTTTTAAAAAATAATTGAATTTATGAATATATATAGATGACAGGAAGTTGAAGGAGGATATATACTTTCCAGCTGTCAAAACTTTATCATGACATCTGTTTTTATGTTCTGTAAATTTTTATTTTTTTTGCCTCTTTCAACTTATGACCCTTTTGTGTGTAAAAAAAAAAAATAACACTAATGATAATACTTACAATTTAAATTTTAAGAGTTTATTATTTTTAAAATTAAACGTAAAATATCTATAAAATTATCTTAAAGCCAAAAAAAAAAAAAAAATATATCCATACGATAACAAAATCTTACTAATAATTATGAAATTTATATATAAAAAAAAAAATTTACAATAAAATCTTTATCTGCTGATTAAAATAAAATATAAAATGAATCATATATTTATTTGTTAAATTATATATATAAAAAAATAAAAGAAAAATAACAATAAGCTTGTTAAAATATTTTAAAATAAAAATAATAATTAATTACTTAAACAAGTCATAATTTAAATATAAAAAAAAAGTGATTCATCAAGTTTATCTGATTCATCTTGTTAATGAAAGCATTTATTAAAAATAATATATAAATAAAAAAGACTAGATAAAAAATAATAAAAATATTGTCACTGGAATTTTTAAAAGCCAATAAAAAAATGTTGACTCACTAAAACAATGGTAATATCTATAAAAATTGTTCAGCTGTCATTTTGTGGTGGTATTTTACTCATTTTATTTATTTTTTTTTTTATAAAAGATATATATTTTTTTCATCTTAATGACAACATCTGTATACATTATTCTATTACTTTATGTTCTCAACTATTTTTTTTTTTTTATTTAAAATATTTTTTTTTTATTATTACAAATGCATGATGCATTGAGTTACTTTGTGAAAAATTCATTCTCGTATAATTTTTGTCTCACGATGACTCTTCAACACCCGCATTACATATTTTATTATAATATATATTTTTTCTTTATTTTAAATACTTAAACTATGTACAAAATTCTACAAGCTTTTTATTTTTATTTATTACTACAATAAATCTTCATTTACCAAAAAAAAAAAAACATTTATACTTTTTTTTAAATTTAATGTAAAAAAAAAAATTATTAAATTATTTAAATGTTAATATTTAATTATTCATTCGATTAAATATTATTTACTTGAATATATTCAAGGTCATATCAAGTTCAAATATATATATTTATCAAAATAATATGCTGTCTTATCAGAATGTGTTATTAAAACCGTTCATAAAAGAAAAAAATATATAAATATAAACTTAACATTCTTTTAAAAAAAAAAACAATAAAATTGAATATTTAAAATAATAATAAATATATATATATATTAAAAAAAAGCCACAGTAGTAAAAAATATAAAATAACATTTATAAAAATTAATATTATTTAATAAATAATATAAAATTCCAAGTAAAATATTTTTTATATTTACTCATCGACCACACGATGATAATAATGACAACAATGCCAGTGCACTTGACAATGACTCATGTGAATATTGAATAATAGTTCAAGTAAAAGTATCAACATACTGTCTCAATGATGATGATGATGATAATGATGATAATAATACACATGTGAATATGGTTTTGCTATTTTTTCCAAGTACTTTTATAAATACGAAGGGTAAAAAAATCAATTGTAAATAAAAAAGAAAATAGTGAGATAAATACAGAGTACCTTGAACAATTGTTGGGGTGAGGTCACGCAAATAATAAAAAAATATAAAATAATATATATAGGTATATAGCTACTTGAATTAAATAGATCGATATATAAACATACGTAAAAATTATAACAAAAATGATAGGGAAATGTCGCCAACAAGTCGGGTGCCTAAATGTCTAGATGATATTCTTCCCCATCACATAGTAAAATCGATTTTCAGTGGCTTCATTAAAGTAACGGTAGTCAAATTTAAATAATTATCTACATGTCAATAAAAATATACAAAAATTATATATTTGAATAAATAAAAATCAATAATTATTTGATTTATTTGGTAGAAAAAAAAAATTAAATATATAGTTAAAAAATTAATTTTTCTATTGAATTTTTTGTTGGTTTATTTGATAGTTTGTTGGTATAGTTAAACAACAATTCAAACAACACTTGAAAATAATTATTTTTATATATATATATGTTGTCTTCAATTGCTACATAAAGAATTGAGAAATTTATTTCTCTCAATTTAATGCAATTTAAAGGAATTAAAGTCAACTTGTTTGACAATCATCAACCATAAGTTAACTGCAATATATATTACACCATTATTATCAACATTTTTATCATAATAATAATAATAATAATGATATTTTTATTTTTTGATATAGAAAAAAATTAATATATATATTTTTATTCACGTCTGGCAAGTTTGATACAGTTATTTATGGTTTATTCATATCACGATTTTTCTAGATGATAATAAATTGTTCTTTTGGGGATTATATATATAAAATCGGCTTATAAAAAATAAAAAATAAGTTGGAATTTTTATATATTTATTTATCTTTGTTTATGTATTTTACAAGTTGTAAAAAAATATTTATTATTATTAAAAATTAAAAAAAAAAAAAAATTGATGAGCCAAGTAGTAATAATCAATTTTAGTCAGACACAGAAATCTATCAAATTTTTAAATTATCAAATAAAAAAATTTTTAAAATGAATATTTAACTTAATTATATTATCCAGATGATAATAAATTATAAATATATTTTTTTTAAATTTTATTTAAACTCCAATATGAATTCATTTCATTGATTCAACTTATTTTCATCTCAATTTTATTATTCAATTAATATAATTATTTTTTTTTTTTTTTGTATAAAAATAAATTATAAATTTTATATTTAATGAATCAATAAACAAGTGAAATAATAAATAGCCATAAATAATAATTAATTTTAAAAATTAGTATATTTTATTTTCATATTTTAAATGATTCATAATTAAATTTAAACACAGAGTATTATTTGTGAGTCATTATTTTATTTTATTTTTTTTTTTTAAATATGTTAATATATTTATTGATGGAATAGAAACATGATATGACTATTAGTAATATAAATGTGATTTGAATTTATATAATTAAATATTAACACGATTGGCAAATGATAATAATAAGTATGTGAAATAATAAAGGGTGTGTGTGTTTTTTTTTTATGATTTAATGATAAAAATAATCATTGCGTGTGGCGCCAATCAACTTGCAAAATTATTTATTTATTTATAAATTTTTTTTTTTTTTTTTTCATATATGTAATATCATGATCTGGTTCTTTGACGTTTATATTTTTATATAAAAATAGAATATTTAAATAGAGGGTGATTCGTTCGATGCTTTGAGGGTAAAAGAATATTTAAAAAAAAAAACTTAATTTAATTTTTTTCTTTTTTTTTTGTTAAATGATAATGATGTTTTTTTTTTTTTTTTGAGTTTATATTTTATTAATTTTATAATTATTTAATTTATTTACAGTGGTTTGAATTTCCAAGATATGATGATAAGACGTGGTGCAGGAGAAGCACTACCAAAACCACCATTTATTATGGGATCTGAATGTGCTGGTGAAATTGAAGCTGTTGGTGAAAAAGTTGATAATTTTTCAGTAAGTTTTAAAAAAATTTATATTTTTATTTTAAATTTATTTATTCAAACAATAATTTATTCTATTTTAATATATTTTTTTTTTAAACTCCGGAAAAGTATGATAAATAACACAAATTAATTTTGAACTAGTTTTTTTTTTAATGATAACAAAAATATTAAAGTTATTTTTTTTTTTTTTTTGGAAAGATAAATAAAGATATTGTTCGAGTTTATTTCCAAGTGTAGAAAAAAAAAAAAAAAGTGAACCCTTGGGGTCGCAAGTTATTGAGAGAAAGAGCGCGTGTAAATTCAGGGTGTGGTTTTACGAGTCTTGCTGTTTCAAGGTTTTGATGTCCCAGTGTTTTTGCTTGTCTGTAAATTTACAAAGTCTTCCGTTACCATCATCATCATCATCATCACCATAATCATGATCATCCTACTCCCCCACACTATAAACTGAGATCATTCACCCAACTTACTCCACCTTATTTTTTTTAATTTCTTTTAATTCTACTTGAACATTTTTATTCTTTAATTTGTTTGGTTTTTTTTTTTTTTAAATTTTATTTAATATAACTTTCTCTTTTGTCAATTATTAATTATTTATTTTTATTTAAATTTATAGATTGGTGATCGAGTTGTTGCAATGCCAGATAACAAAGGTTGGGCTGAATTAATTGCATTACCAGCAACACATGTTTTTAAAATACCAGATAACATGAGTTATCTTGATGCTGCAGCAATAACAACAAATTATACAATTGCTTATGTTTTATTATTTGAACTAGCATGTTTAACACCTGGTAAAAGTTTACTTGTTCACAGTGCTGGTGGTGGTGTTGTAAGTATTATTATTTTATCAAATAAATTATTTTAAAATAAAAATACTATACAAATATTTTAATAAAAAAACCCAAGATGATATCAATGATCTCAAGTGTATTTCAAAGCTTATACTTATATATATATATATAAAATTCTTTAAATTTAAATTGTGAAAATTTAATAAAACTAAAAGCCACCGCGTGTGTTTGAAATGATAATATGCTGGACAATATTCAGCATAGCATCAGACTCAAGATTTCTAAAAGATCAATACGACTCAACAGGTTACTGCCATTTGCCAAGGGGGTGGAAAAAAGGGTGGTATATATAAAATAAGAAAAAAAATAAAATAAAATGAAAAACATGACTGGCACGTTGCCGCACCCCAACAAAAGTTGAGAGAAGATGGAATCTGTTGGGATGCTGGAGGGTGGTTTATATAAAGTAGTTGGTGGGTGATTTTCGTTGCCAAGCAACAGGGTTTATAGCTTTTTTCTCTAAATATATATATAAACATATATATGGATGTAATATTTTATCTACAAGTTGTCTCACTCACTTTTTCCTCATCGACCAAAATGCGTTTGCCACCATTGGACCGCGCCCCGTCTGAATGTACTTAAAGCGACACGTGTTTGCCCACTTCAATATTTATTTATATAGATTTTTTTATGTATACACAATGTATAAGCTATGTACACGATCATTTTTTTCGTTTTCATTATATTGATATTACATTTAGATATAAATTTATTTCATTTAAAAGCTTCTTGAAGAGAATTTTTTTTCTATTTGAAGATGTGCTTTTTAATATTATCAAGTTTATTTCAATTTTATTTTTATTGAATTGTTTTTAATATGTTTTTAATTTTACTAAAAAATTTTAAGCTATGTATCAATAATTATTTGAATATTTAAAGTTTAAAAATAACAAAATATTATTTATTTTGATTCATTTTTTTTTATTTTTTTTTTTAAGATATAATTTCTTTTCACACAATTTTTTTTTTTATAAATATTTTTTTAACCACATATTTTCAAGTATTTCGTGATAATTTTTTTATATATATATATATATATTTTTTTTTTCGTATGGTTTGTATCTTTTTAGAGTGTCTTCAATAGAATAATTATTTAACAACGTAAAATGTTAAAGAAGAAGTGCGTTTTATTTGCTTCTTGGAAATAATGAATGCTACTTTTGTTAAAAAATTTTTCTTACCACGTTTTTATATATTTTTTTTTGATCCTTTTTTTTTTTTTTTATTCATCTTGGTTTTATTTTATTTGTCGACAAGTACTGGTTATACACAGGTTACATACTGTCTTGTATTTCGAAATATGAAAGAACGTCTTTAAGTAAAAATTTAATTTAAACAGTTTTATTTTTATTTTCTTGATTAACACATTTAGTGTTTGAAAAGAAATTTACACTACTTATTACTAAATTTCATTGATGTAAAAAAAAAAAATTAAATTAAAATACAGTAAATAATTAATTAAATTAATTGTTTTTATTTTTTTTACAGGGCCAAGCAGTTATTCAACTTGCCCAAACTGTTAAAGATGTTACAGTATTTGGTGTTAGTGGTAAAGCTAAACATGAAGAACTCAAGTCTCAAAATACAATTCATCATTTGTTGGAACGTGGCTCTGATTATTCCAGTGAAGTTAGAAAGTAAGAAATATAAAAATAACAATAAAATATCATGATTCATGACACATTGAATTAATTAAATTGTTTTGTTTATAGAGTATCACCTGAAGGTGTAGACATTGTTCTTGATTGTTTGTATGGTGATGAATGCAATAAAGGATATAACTTGTTGAAACCAATGGGAAGATATATTCTTTATGGATCAAGCAATCTTGTAACTGGTGAAACAAGAAGCTACTTTTCTGTTGCTCGTGCTGTAAGTTTATTATTATTTTTTATTTATAAATTATATTTAATATTGTATAATTTTTTTTATAATTTTTATAATTTAATTTTAGTGGTGGCAAGTTGATAAAATTTCACCTCTCAAAGTTTTTGAAGAAAATAAAACAATT
Source organism: Lysiphlebus fabarum (assembly GCA_011426435.1). Taxonomy (NCBI): domain Eukaryota; kingdom Metazoa; phylum Arthropoda; class Insecta; order Hymenoptera; family Braconidae; genus Lysiphlebus; species Lysiphlebus fabarum. Next base: position 392,056 of record WSYQ01001097.1, read on the forward strand.
TCTGGTTTTAATTTACGTCATTTGATGCATCAACAAGGTGGTCATGCATTTGTTGCAAGAGCTGTTGATCAAGTATTTAAATTATGGAATAATGGTAATATTAAACCAAAAATTGATTCAATATGGGCACTTGAAGATGTACCAGAAGCAATGCAAAAAATGCAAGAACGTAAAAATATAGGTAAAATTTTACTTGATCCAAGCTTGGAACCAAAACCAAAACCAGCAACTCCAGCAAAAAGCAAAGGAAAGGATAAAAAAAATGCTAATCATGAAGAAAAAAAAGCAGTAACAGCTGAATCTGAAGATAATGATAAAAAAAAAGAATCTGAATTGACCAATGGTACATCTGAAGATAAATGCGATAATGGTATGTTTATTAAATTAATTAAAAACAATAATTTTCAATATTAATAATTTAAATATAAATATTAAATATCAATAATAATAATAATAATAATATTTATTTTTTTTAGATGCCAAGGAAAAAGAATCCAGCTGAATTATTAAAACATAATTAATATAAAAAGATGGACAACATCAATCCCCAGAGCCAGAGGTGGAGAAATTTAAATTTAAATTAAAAAATAAAATAAAATAAACATTTAATATTAACGTAAAATTTCATACGCAAAACAAATGTACACACTATAAAATCTTTTTTATTTTAATTTCAATATACATATAAAAAAAATATGCACGTTTTAAGACAGTATCATTTATTAATGTCCTTTTAATTAAGAATCATCAATAAATTATTATTATTATTTATCATGTACACAATGATAATTAATATATATTTTTTTATCATTTCAGAATAAATTTTTATTAATTTACATTGTTATTATTTATATAAAAAAAATAATAATAAACAATTTTAATTGATAAATTTAATTATTATTTTTTTTTTTCATATTATTTTTCTATTTTAATTGATAAAATTAATTTTAAAATATTTTTAATTAAATAAATATATCAAATAAATTGCACCTTTGTGCTCTGGTATTTTTGAATAAATAAAATAATCAACGCATTTATAAAACAGGTAAATAAAATATGGAACGAAAATAAAAAATTTAACGAAAAGAAAAAAAAAAAAAAAAAACGTTAATCAAAATAATAATAATAATAATAATAATCAAGTAAAAAAAAAATATATCAATTGTAAAGTGGTCCACACAGTAGTTTGCAGTAAATAAAAAATAAATAAACAATTTTATTTTTAATACCTGTGCAATCACAAGATATCAAAATAATTTTGCATCATAAATTTTTTAACATAAAAAAATATCTATTTAAATAAAATATAAATTCATTTTTAAATAAAAAAAAAAATACATTAAGTAATTAAATAAAAATATTTAGGATAATATTCCTGGTATTTATAATTTTCATTATATTAATATTTTAATAATTAATTATTAATTTATTGCCACTACTGTGCATATTATTAACACCTTAAATATTGCTGGATTATTTTTAAATTATTCGCAAGATTATAATATTATTTATTTATAAAATTTAATAATATAATAATAATAATAATTAATCAACATCTACATAGTTAAACTAAAATGCGATGTGATATTTCATAAACATAAAATATTAAAAATTACAATCACTTTTATATAAATGTCTATACAAATATAAATTTTTGAATAAATTCCAATAAAATATCATTGGATTATATAATAATAATAAAAGAAATTAATTAATGTTTGTATTAATACGTCCACAACGAAAATAATGGCATAATTTTTTAAATTTTCAATATAATTAGTAAATTGTTTATTTTATTTTATTTTTATCACTAAAAAATAAATAGTTAAATGAGCTATTTTATTTTTAAATAAAATTATAAATTATTCATACATTTATTATCGTAAAAAAAAAAAAAAACAAGGACATAGATAAAAAAATTAAAAATATTAAACAATTAAATATAAAAATAAAATGCATATCTTGAGAAGAAAAAAATTTTTTATATAAATTTAAACTAGCCTATTAATTTTAGCATTTGATACTCAAAATATTTTTTACAATAATTAAAATAATAGAAATTTAATTAATCAATTGAAATAAGAAAAAAAAAAACAACAATTTATTAAAATAAAAAAAAAAATGCAATTACCAAACATGAATTCTCAAACTTACAATGATGATAATGATGATGATAATAATATTAATAAATAAATAAATAAATAAATAATAATAGTAATAATAATGATAATAATAATCGTAAAAATAAAAAACAAATTTCAGTTTTTATCAATGATTTGTGTATTAATGATGAAAATATAATATGGTATATAAAAATTTACCTATTTGAAATAATTTCAGAACAAAAAAAAAAAAAAAACAATTAAATAAATATTTTAATCAATGCTTTTAATGTTTCATCAAATCTATCTATCTATTATTAAATATATAATAATATATATATATATATTTGTAAACAATTATAATTTTAATTTAATTTTTTTTCTATTATTATTAATATTTTAATAAATTTATTTGTTTTATATTTTTTTATTTTTTCATTGTGAAATAAAGTGACAAGTGGTTTTTAAAATATAATAAAAATAATTATAAATTAATATGATATTTAAAATTTTAATTATATAATTTATTATTTGTAAAATGTTGATTATTTATTTTTGACATATTATTGTATGTGTCATTAATTATAATTTCAATGTATAATAATTATTATGAAATTATGAAAATATTACATGTGTAACTTTGCAACAACTGAATTGTTTTTTTTTTTTTTTTTTAAACAAAATGAATTGTTTAATTTTTGAATGATATTTAATGTGAATAATGATTTTAATTGAATATTAATTATGATAATAAATAAAGTAAAAAAAATATAATTAAAAATGGTTCAAAATTCAAATTTTACTTTTTATTTAATTGATAAATATATATTAAGTTATTTTTTTAAATTTGCGTTAATCATTGATAAATTTACAATGCTCTATATTTTCTAAAAGTTTTTCGATAATTTTCTACAGGTCAAATACCTCTTTGATCATTATATTTGTCTAATACAAAATTCGAGTACCTCTTCGCTTATTATATATTGGCCTAATAAAAATTCAAAATTTTTTCAAAAAAAAAAATATTTGAATACCTCTTTGATCATTATATTTTCCTGATAAAAATTCAAAATTATATAATTCAAAATTTTTTCGATATTGTTTAAACATTTATTATTTTAACAAAATGGAAATAAACACACCTTTTTTTTTTTCTACCATGGAAAAAAGCAAAAAAATTGGTTGAACCAGCTCAAACCAGCTAAAACTTGGATAATTAGTTAGGAATTAATTAGTTATCCTATAGAAATATCTCCGTAAAAAAAAAATCACGGAGGAAAAATGTTTCAGACGGAGAAAATTACGGAGAAATGCAAACAGACCCTACAAGTAACTTTTTTTTTCTTAAATTATGATTATAAGATTCTATAGTTTAAATTTTTTCCCGGTATAAATCCAACTATCAACTGTCGACAAAGCAGTTATTAAACTTACTACCATCCTGATTAAAATATAACAACAAGAATTAATAACACACACATATATAAAAAATGGTACCACCAATGTATCTACAGCTTGTAGTCATAAGTGGTCATATGATCGTTGATTCTTTTTTTTCACAACTTGGAAAACACAAAATAATTTTTGTGATAAAAACAAATTGAATAATTATAATAAATAAATATATATTTTAACATTTTTAATTTATTTTTTAATTATAAAAATGTTTAAATTTATATTTTTATTTGCTTTTGCATTAACATCAGGTAAATAATTAATATTTTTTTTATTAAACAAATGTCAAATTATTAAATATTCTTTAACCCTATTGATAATTTTTACATATTATTTTCACTGGGTGTGGCAATTAATATCATCATCATCATCATCATCATTATCATCACCTTCATCTTCATCAAATCCAAACAATTATGATTATTTTATAATTTAATATTATTTTAATTTTTATCTAGTTTTTGCTGATGGAGAATTTGTTGTTCTTCATAGTCCAACAAATTTACAATTCAGTGGTAAATCTGAAATATCACAAAGTGAACTCAAAGATGTATTTATTTCTGTACTTGGATATTCATCAAAATCATATGTAATTATATTATTATTATTAATATTATATTGAAAATATTATTAAATAATAAAAATAACAATAAATTATAATTTTTAATTTTTATTTAATATATCAAGGCTAATCCATGGGATGGAATATCATCAAAAGATTTTCTTCAACCACCAGAAGCTGTTGTTAGTATTGCTGTTGAAAGTATTGAACCATTTTTGTTGAATCATGAAGTACGTTATCCTCTTAATGCTGATGAAGATGAAGAAACAACATGGCAAGCAATATCAACACGTCTTCATGGTCATGATAATAATAATACACTTGTCAGAATAAATGCAAATGATGGTTTAAAAGTTGTAAGTACATATTAATTTTAATATTTATTTAATATAAAAAATCATCTAAATAATCTTGATTTTTAATTAATTATAATTTATTTTTTTCAAAGCTTGGACATTCAGCAATATTTGGTCAATTAACAACAAAAAAAATTGATTTAAAATATTTAAATAATAATAATGTTATTGATAAAAAATTTATTGAAGAATTACAAGTTTTAAATGCAATTGCTGAAAGAATTGATACAACTGTTAAAGCTGATGATAAAACTGATGTATACTGGTTTGTTGTATCTGGTTTATCAAAAATAATGAAAGAACATGGTCAAAATTCATTACATTATAATGAAGCACTTCAATTATTAAATGATGCATTGAATGAATTATCAAATAAATTTACAAAAGCATATAATAATAATGTATTTATTGCTGCATTTACAAATGATGCACAAAAAACATATAAAAGTACAAGATCACGTCGTGCTGTAACACAATCAACAACTGAGGTAATATTAATTATTAATTATTAATTTATTATTGATAATAAAATGTGGTGATAATATTTATTTCGCATGATTATATTGCACCAAATTTATCTAGTAACGCCAATGAAAAAAAAGGATAATAACTAATATATTAATTATAAATATATAATAAATTTAATTACTAACACAACTACCATTGTTATACATATAATTTTTAATAGCCCAACGAGGATAGGGATCAAGAGGATACTGAAAATGATAATAGTAATAACAATAACAATAATGATGAGATGAAAAATAATAAAGAAGATGATGATAATGATAAATCTGTTAAAAATAATGATATTAATGAAACAACAACAACTGAAATTAATTATGATATTATTACAAGTACTCGTAAACCTGAAATTAAATCAATGATTAGTAAAGAAATCATTAATATACCAAGTGAGGTACTGATATCATTTATCAACAAAAAAAAAAAAAAAAAACCAAATTATACCTGTAAATTAATTGATTATTATTATTCCCAATATATAATTTTTATTATTTGTCTTTTAAAATAATGGTAGGCGTTACTAGTCAATTAGTGATGCACATTTATTGTGATCATTTTAAAAAATTAACATATAATTTATTTAATTTTAACAATTTTTATTTTTATTATTTTATAGTTGCTTATTTATTAATTTATTTTACTTTCAGTTTTATTTTTTAATTTATAATTTATAATTTATATATTTAATTTTTATTGATGTTTTTATTTTTTTTTTCGAATATAAAAATTTAGCTGTGTTTTTTTTTTTTTGATAAATCAATTTTATTTATATTATTTTCAAGTAGTATTTTAATTAATTTATTTTTTATTTTTACAGGATAAAATGAATTTGGCTCCATTCTATAGTGAAGACTATCCAATTGTTTTTAACATATTTCTTTGGTTTGCAATAATACTTATATTCTCACTTCTTGCTATTTGCAGTAAGTATTTATCATAAATTTATTTAAACAAAAAAAAATAAAAACATATTATTAAAATTGTATTTTATTTATTACAGTTACTATCGCTGAAATGGATCCAGGCAGAGATTCAATTATTTACCGAATGACATCAAACAGAATGAAAAAAGATAATTAATTTCAAAAAAAAAAAAAAAAACTGTCTTCAAAAACAATCCCATAATCCCAACATAAATACTGTCTGTCATATATATATATTTTTTTTTTTTCAATTTTTTGTTTTTTTTTTTTTTGTTTCTTCATATGACCTCATTAATAATTTAAATATTTAAAAAGTCCAATTTCAAAATGTTAAATATCATCGTTGTAAATTTAATTATTAACTTAATCATTAAAAAAAAATATATTCCATTATTAATTATTTAAATAATTAAAATGTTATATTATAAATAAAAAAAATACGTATTAAATTAGTCAGTCAGTCAGTATGACTTATTATCAGTATCAAGTTGACTGATGATATTAACAAATAAATAATTTCAAGAGTATTGTTATTAAATAATACTTTTATTATAAATTCTCAGTAATATCTGTTATCAATATCTGATAACTGATTGATTGTAAAAAATAATAAATATCATTATTGATAAAATAAGTAAATCTTCAAAATGTGCTTGTATTTATTAGATAAATATATCTGTAATTAAGTATACTTTATTATTAGATACAATAAACATCACACTATTTAAAAAATTAAAATAAATATGAGAATATTAATTATAATTATTAGTTATTATATGATAAATATAATCAATGGTTATTTAACAAAATCATTAGATTTAAATTATTCAAATCCACAAATATCTGGTGGTGTTAGCCATGATTGTTATAGAGATTGTAAAAATAATGATAAAAAAATATGTTATTATGAATTTATTGTTACACAAGATACATCAATGAGTTATTCCTGTAAAAATTGTCCATTTAATATTAATGATTGTTTTTTGGAAGGTTGTATTACAGCTGGTGGTAATATTAGAACAGTTACAGTTGTCAATCATATGTTACCAGGACCAAGTATTCAGGTAAATATATTTTTTAATATTTAAAATTATCATAATATATATATATATATATTTTAAATTTATATTAAATTCAGGTTTGTGAAGGTGATATTGTACAAGTAAATTTGATAAATAAATTACACAGTGAATCAACAACAATTCATTGGCATGGAATACATCAAAATAATACAAATTACATGGATGGAGTACCATTTATAACTCAGTGTCCAATATTACCAAATAATAAATTTATTTATGAGTTTGTTGCATCACCAAGTGGTACACATATGTGGCATTCACATATTGGTAATTATAATTATTAATTTTTATAAATTTAATGATAAATATGTTGTGAATTATTAAATATAGGATTTCAAGAAGCTGATGGATTACATGGTAGTTTAATTGTTAGAAAAACAAATGATTTATTGAGTAAATATTATGACTATGATATTGCTGAACATGTCATGATAATATGGCATTGGTATGATACAACAACAGAATCAAAACTTTCAACTGCACTTCATAGATTTGATAATGTTCATGGATATGGTTTTTTAATAAATGGATTATCATCACATGTTTTATTTGAAAATAATAAACAAATATTTAATATACCAAAAAAAATATTTCATGTTGATAAAGTGAGTAATTAATATTATCATTAATATTATTATTATTTATTTTATATTAATTAATTAAATTATTATTTTTATATTTTGTTTTTTTTAGAATAAAAAATATCGTTTTCGTGTTATTTTTAATAGTCCAATTTATTGTCCTGTTCAAGTGTCAATTGATAATCATAAATTGTTAATAATTGCATCAGAAACTGGTGAATTTGAACCAGTTGAAGGTATATATTTATTTTATTATTAATATAATTTTTTATTAAATTAAAATATATATTTTTAGTTGATTCTTTTATAATAAATGCTGGTGAACGTTATGATTTTGTTCTTAATGCAAATAAAAAATCTAAAAATTATTGGATAAGATATCGAGGTCTTGGTGATTGTTTCAAGGACAATATTAAAGCTTCAGAAATTGCTGTACTTCATTACAATGAAGTTGAAATTGATGAACCAATTGAACCAACTGGTTATGATAATTCACACAGATCTGGAGTGGTAAGATAAAATAAATAAAATATAATAAATTTAATAAAAATAATAAATTAATTTATTGATATTTTTAGCTTTTAAATCCAGTTAATATATTACAAGAAAATTATAAAAATAATAGTCTAATTAAATTTGTTGATTTAAATAATATAAATAATATACAAAATAATATATCTAAAATTCCAAATGATATATTTTATTTTCAATTTTCATTCAACACTTATTGTACGTATATTTTAATTAAATTTTAACATTTAAATAAATATACTTTTTATAAATTTAAATTAATTTACATATATATTTTTAGATTCATATTTTATTCCAGGACCATATCCACTTGTCAATAATGTTGCATTTGATTATCCATCATCACCACTAGTATCACAAGCCAAACAAATACCATCTCATAAAATTTGTAATAATGGAAATTATACAAATAAACAATGTGTTGATAATTTTTGCAAATGTTTATCAATTTACAATGTTAAAAAAAATAGTCTTGTTGAGATGATATTTGTTGATACAAGTATCAATCATGAACAAGATCATCCAATGCATCTTCATGGTCATGATTTTCATGTTGTATCAATGGAAACAATTGGTTCAAATATAACTATTGATTATGTTAAATATTTAAATGAACATGGATTAATTAAAAAAAAATTTAATCAATCACCAATAAAAGATAATATAAGTGTACCAGCAAAAGGTTTTGTTATCATCAGATTTATTGCTAAAAATCCAGGCTATTGGATAAGTCATTGTCATATTGCAAATCATATGGATATGGGAATGAATTTTGTTATTAAAGTTGGTGATGATTCAGATGTTCCAAAAGCTCCTTTAAATTTTCCAATATGTGGACATTTTAATTATGATGATAATCAGGAAATTTATTAGGTTTTATTCAAGGGTTAATTATTTTTTTTTTTTTCTTGAAAAATTTTTATCCAAGATTTAAAAGTGAATTTAAAAAAAAATAATATATTAGCATGGAATTCATATTAATTATTATTATTATTTTTTATTTATTTTTTTATTGAGGACATGGTGTTATCTGTTGCTATGAACATGTATAATACATTTTTTTATTTTTTATTATTTTAAAATACATTTGAAAATTGATAAAAATACAAAATGCATTCCACAAGTACATTTTTTTTAGACCTTGAGAATAAAAATGTATATTAAAAAAAAATAAATGAACAAAATAAATAAATAATTCAGTCAAATTAATTAACAAAAGATGAGTATTAAAATACATTTCAATATCAATATAAATAATTTTTTTTTTTTTATTTATTATTATGTTATTAATAATTCTGGGAATAATATATTATAAAATTAATTATTTTTAATATTAAATTGATTATTCTGTTTAATTCTAAATTTAAAAAAAATAATTAAAAATATAATAAATTTATATTACCTAATCTAAAATTATTATTTAAATTATAATTTATTTATTTAATAAAGTTCTAGAAAAATACATTGAAATGTGGAAAATAAACTCGTTAAATTTTATTTCAACAATAAAGATATATAATAAAATATTAATAATTAAAATATGATTGGTTTATTTTATTCAATGTCAGTTAGTAACGATTTGAGAAAAAATCATCTATTGGAGCAAGTGTAATATAAATATCATCACCAGCGAAAATCCAGGAAGAACTTTGGGTATATAAGCACCAACATTTAGCTATACAAATCATTCTTCAATACGTTCAGTTTTGAATTTTAAAAGTAAAAGTAAAGAAAAAAATTAATAAAGTTATTATTCTCGAAAATGTTTTCGAAATATATACTGACAACAACAGTTGCATTGGTATTGTTGAAATATCAATGTTACTCTGCTGATCCAAGTGTCTCTGGACAATTTAAAAAATCAGCAGTTTGTGCTGGTGCAAATAAATGTGCTGAAATTGGATCGTAAGTTAAATTTATTTTTTTTTTAATTTGGACTTAATAAAATATATTTTGTTATTTTATTTTTTAATTCAAGATCAACATTGAATAATGGAGGTTCAGCAGTTGATGCAGCAATAGCAACAATGATTTGCAATAATTTAGTTCATCCACATTTAGCTGGTTATGGTGGTGGATTTTTCATGACAATCTACGATCGTTCAAGCAAAAATGTTGACTTTTTAAATGCCAGAGAAAAAGCACCAAGTGATGTCTCAAAAGCAACAAAAAGTGGTGTCAATTCAATTGCTGTACCTGGTGAAATTGCTGGTTACGAATTAGCTCATAAAAAATATGGTAAATTATCTTGGGAAAAATTATTTGAACCAACAATTCAACTTTGTGAAAATGGATTCCAAGTATCAAAAGCACTGAAAAAAGCTATTGATGAATCAAAAGATATTATCAACGCAAATGAAAATTTAAAGTAAATTTTTTTGTTTTCTTATTATTTAATTATTTTTTTTATTATATAAACATATAAATTATTATGTTTATTAATATAGATCATTATATGCATCGAAAAATGAAGGAGACTTGATAAAACCAGGTAAACTTTGTGAGACATTGAAAAAAATTGCATCAGGAGGTGCTAATGCATTCTATAAAGGTGAAGTTGGTACAAGTATTGCTGGTGATTTACGTAAAAAATCAGGTGCATTGACAAAAGATGATTTATCAAGTTACACAGCTGAATGGTCAACTTCATTAAAAACAACACTATTAAATGATTTAAAATTACATACAGCAAATGCACCAGGTGGTGGAGCTACTCTAGCACTTTGTTTAAATATTATTGATGAACTTAAGTTAAATCCAAGCTCTTTAAATTTACCTTCAACACTTAATAGTCTTGCTGAAGCATTGAAACATTGTGTTGCAAGAAAACTCAGTTTGGGTGATCCTAAATCTAATGCTCAAGTTGAAAAAGTAATATTATAAAAATATTAAATTACATTTAATAAATTTTATAATTAATTATTTTATTTTATAGGAAGTTAAAACAATGATTTCTGATGCACTTGCAAAAGAAATTAGATCAAAAATTAATGATGAAAAAACTTCCAATGATCCAAAACATTATGGTGCTGATGTTGATGTTCAAGATGATGGAACTGCTCAAGTTTCAATAATTGATTCTAATGGTAATGCTGTTTCAGCTACAAGCAGTCTTAATGGACCGTAAGTATTATAAAATATAAATTAAATATTTAAATATGAAAAACAAATAATAATATATAATTTTATTTATAAATTTTGTTAAATAGATTTGGTAGTGGTGTTGTAAGTGAATCAACTGGTATTATATTAAACAGTGCATTGAGTGATTTTACACCAAAATCAAGTGCAAATTCACTTGCACCAGGTAAAAGACCACTGTCATCAATGGCTCCTTCAATAATCATTGATTCAAGTGACAATGTTAGATTAGTTATTGGAGCAACTGGAGGTCCTAAAATAACAACAGCTGTTTCATTGGTAAATATAAATATATCTATATATTTATTTAAATATATCTACATGTATACTTACATATATATTTTTATATATCACAAAAATATAATAGGTACTTGCTAGATACTTGTGGTTGAAACAAGGACTCCAAGAAGCTGTTGATGCACCAAGAATTCACGTTTCATTGTTCCCCATGGAACTTAGCTATGAAAAATCTGATGATATTATATCAAAACTTAAAACTGTTTATGGTCATAATACTGTTGAAATGAAAGGAATAACAAGTGCTGTATGTGCTTTAGCAAGAGAAGGTGATCATATTCTTGGTGTTGCTGATGGTCGTAGAGGTGGAAGTGTTAAAGGATCCAACTAATTCATCCATTGGTTTATTATCAACCAAATTTTTTTAAAAATTAATTAATTAATTTTTCATAAATTTAATAAATACTTGTTATTATTGTAATTTGATTATCATCATAAAGACTCTTGTCTTCATGAAAAAATATAAATAAATAAAAATACTTATTCAAACATTCAGCAGCCATATTTTTTCATCAAACTACCAACTTAATAAAACTAAAATAACAAAAATTAATAATAATTATTTATCTAAACTAATTCTATTTTTTTTTGATAGATAAAAAAATTAATAACAAATATATTATTTAACACAAATATACATAATAACATTAAAAAAATAAACATTGAATAAAAAAATTTGCTGATATATTTTTAATAAAATCCCAACTCTGGCTTGAAAAAAAAAGAAGAAAAAAAAAAAAAACACTCCAACAACTCCATCAATGATCATGACTTCATCATCATCTGTTTTTGTCAAATTATATTTATCAATATAATATAATTTATATAAACAAATTATTATTATAAACAAGGTAAATAATTATATATTGAAATGAAATATAAAAAATTATAATTGCATGATGTGTTTTTTTTTTTGACTGTATTACTTTTGTTGTTCAACTTACTTTTCCACCTCCAATCTTTTTATTTTTATTTTCATATTATTTATTATTAAATCCAGTATAAATTTAATACAAGGCCATTATGTGTGGGCAAATATATAAAAAAATATAAAAATCCAAACTTAGTAGTTACACTGGCTAACATAATTATATTTAAAAAAATACTCATTATATTATTATTTAATTTATATTTTTATACTATTTAATTATTTATTATTTAAAAAATATTAAAAATCAATATTTAACAATTTAAAGTTTATAATATTCTTGTTAATAATTTAACTGTACAGGAAAATAAACAACAATATGCCAGGGTAAGAAACATTTCTATTTATGGAATTGATATAATCAAACATAACTCCATTTTTATTTTCAACAAATAAATAATTTTATTTATAATTAATTATAAATATTAGCTAAATTTTAATTTTAAATTATATAAATGTATATTTAACAATTTATTTATTTATTTATTAATACTTTTAATAAATAATTGTTAATTTTTTTTTGTTATTTTTACTTACAATGACCTAAATTTTATATTCTAAATTTATTTAAATTTATAATTGATAATTTTTTGTTTTATTTGTTATCAACAAAACTATTTTAAATTGGATAAATAATTTTTATAGGTATAAATCCATTGATTGATTTTAATTTTATTATAAAAATATATAAAAAATATTTATTTTATTTACCTGATGATGATGATGATGATGATGATGATAAGTGTCATCATTCATTCATGACAATAAATAAATCACGTGATATGTTTTATAAATATATCCTTCTATCAATTCTCAATGTTATCTTATCAATTTGTTGTATTGACTTTTAAATTATTCAGTATTCAATTCATTCTCATCTCGTGATGTCATGATTTTTATTTAGTCTTGATAGTTTCTACAAATATAAAAAACTTTAAAAAATAATATTAAAATGTCATTTTCATTTCCTAGTTCATTGTCAATATTAAATATTGAAGATAGTGAATTGTATCATCGTAGAATGGCAAATTCAAAAGATAATTTATTAAATAAAAATACAAATGATAAATTAAATAATATTAATAAATATAATGTTGATTATGATGAATTATCAGAGTGGAATAAACCACCAGAATTACCACAACGTAATAAAAAACCCATAATTAATCAAAATATAAATTTTTATAATTCAAATGTTCTTGATTATCAAGATGATAAATTAAAAATTAAAAAATCTGGGTATAATTTAATTATTAATATTTAAAAATTATCATATTATTATAATTTATTTAAATAATTATTATATTTTTTTATTTAATTAATTTTAATTAATTTGTTTTTGTGTTTTAGAGTTGTTGGAATGTCGTTGGATCACATGTTCTGTTCAAGATGCAGAGAGGGTTTTGAAGCACATGAAAAAATTGTTAATTCTCATGGAGAATTATGGCATCCTCAATGTTTTGTGTAAATATTTATTTATTAATTATTAATTATTATATAAAATTATTGTTAATATATATATTTGTTTTTATTTTTTTATATATAAAATAGATGTGCTCAATGTTTTCGTCCATTTCCAGAAGGAATATTTTATGAATTTGAAGGAAGAAAATATTGTGAACATGATTTTCATGTTTTATTTGCTCCATGTTGTGGACGATGTGGTAAATATAAATATAAATTGAAAATAATTTGATTTATTTATTTATTTATTTAATTTTTTAAATAGGTGAATTTATTATTGGAAGAGTTATCAAAGCAATGAATGCTAATTGGCATCCTGGTTGTTTTCGTTGTGAAGAATGTAATGGTGAACTTGCTGATGCTGGATTTATAAAGTGTCAAGGACGTGCACTATGTCATTCTTGCAATGCTCGTGCTAAAGCTGATGCTCTTGGAAAATATATTTGTCATCAATGCCAGTAAGTTAAATAAATTGTTTTTATTTTTATTCTTTAAAATTAATAATTGATATATTTATTTATTTAATTTTTTAGTGGAGTTATTGATGATAAACCACTTAAATTTCGTGGTGAAGCATATCATCCATATCATTTTAATTGTACATCATGTGGTGTTGAACTTAATTCTGATGCTCGTGAAGTTAGATCAAGACCTGGTTATGCTGCCAATGAAATGGTAACATTAAATATACCTATATTTAAAATTAAACAATATTATAATAATAAAGTGTATCCTATATAAATATATTTTAAATTTTTTAGAATGAATTGTATTGTTTGAGATGTCATGATAAAATGGGAATACCAATATGTGGTGCATGTAGACGTCCAATTGAAGAACGTGTTGTAACAGCACTTGGTAAACATTGGCATGTTGAACATTTTGTATGTGCTAAATGTGAAAAACCATTTTTAGGACATCGTCATTATGAAAAAAAAGGTCTTGCTTATTGTGAAACCCATTATCATCAGTTATTTGGAAATCTTTGTTTTGTTTGTAATCAAGTTATTGCTGGAGATGGTAAAAAATTTAATTTACTATTATTAATAAATTTTAAAAATATAAATAATAAATTAATTTTATATATTATGTATTTTTTTTTACAGTATTTACAGCACTGAATAAAGCTTGGTGTGTTCATCATTTTGCTTGTGCATTTTGTGATCAAAAAATGAATCAAAAAACTAAATTTTTTGAATTTGATTTAAAACCAGCTTGTAAAAAATGCTATGATAAATTTCCTCAAGAATTAAAAAAACGTATGCGACGTATGTATGATTTAAATCCAAAACGTCTTCCTGCCTAACTCAGGAAAAAAAAAAAAAAAAAACACAATCAACTTGCCTTAAAAAAATATTTTTCAATGGATCTAATAATCTCATTTATTTTAATTTTTTTTTCATAATAAATATGAAAAATAATTATCTTTTATACTCACAAGTTAACCAAAGTAATCAATAATTTTTTTTTTTATAAAATATTTTACTATTTTTAAAAAATATAAACTAAAATTTTTCATTATTAATTATTGTATTAACAATTGACGTTAGATTAATAAATAAACTTGCAATTAAAACAAGTGCCTTAATAAAATAATCAAATTAAATTAAAATTATAAATGTTTATAAAAATAGAAAAAAAAAAATATTAAATAACATCTTTATAATAAATAAATAAAATTTAGACAATTTATTTAAAATTTTTCAATTAAAATTATTTAATAAAAATAAAAATTATTTATTAATAATTATAATGACAATATTATTTAAAATAAAAAAAAATATTAATTTCAACATGTCAATTATATTTTAATAATAATTATAAAAAAAAAATATTGTATATTAAATTTGTTTAATTTCTCCACTACATTGTGAACAACATGATATACTTGGATCATGTTTATTATGTGAAAATAATGATTTACCAACAGCAACAGCAGAACCAATAACAGCATTACAAGCAACATCTTGTTGAATACCAGAAATAAATAAATTTGGATTTATCAAATATTTATCAATATTTTTTTCACCAATTGTTTTAATATCCAATCCAATAGTATTAATAATATTTTTTTGTAAATTACTATTATCCATACCAGATAATAATTGTATTTTTAATATTTCAGATACTTGAAAACAACCATCAGATAAATCAATAATATTTGTTGTTTTTAATTCATGTTTTCTAAATGACATTGCACCAATTGGATCAAAATTTTGTCTCAATAAACATAATATTTTATATGTTTTTAATAATAAATCACGAACTTTAACATGTTCTTCAAGTAATCTTTTAATACCTTCTTGTAAATCAATTGTTATTTGTGATAAACCAGCTTTCCATTTTGCTAGTTCTTCAACCATTAAACTACTTGCTAAAAATTTACTTCTCCATACTTCACATTGTCCAGCTAACCATTCAATTTGTTCTTGATGAGTTGATAAATGTTTTGCTGAATTTAATAATGCTTTTGATAATTGTAATTTATCTTCTGTTAATAAATTAACACGTGTTTCTAAATCTTCACCAACAGCAGCAACTAATAAATTTTTTAATTCACCATTAACTTGTGCTTGAAATTTTAATTGATTTTCTAATTGACTATTTTCTTCTTTTAAATTTTTTATTTCTAATTCATATTTATTTTTTTGTATTTTCCATTCTTTTAATTCTTTTTTATCATCAATATCATCAATATTATCAGCAACATCAACAACATTATCATTGATATATTTTTTTTCATTTTTTTCCATTTCAATTGATTTATGAATTGACATTTGTTCAATCATATCATTAATATCAAGATTATTATTACGTATTGATTTTTTATAATTTTTTTTTTCAAATGGTATTATTGGATTAACTGCTGCTTTATATGGTTCATATGGTATAAATTTTGGTTCTTTTGTTTTTAATGTTGTTAATAATTTTACACTTTTTTTTCTAGTTATATTACGAGGTGTTAATTTAACAATTGCACCACTTGGTGGTGGTAATGGTGGTACTAATGATGTTTTATTTAAATTTTGTGGATGATAAATTAATGTATCACTTAATTTTTTATTTTCATTTTTTACTGGTGAATTTTCCATACCATCACCTTGTGTACGACTTGGATAACAAAATGATGTTGAAGCTAAATTAACAATACAAATAATCAACAATTAATCAAACAATTTTTTTAATTATTTTATATTTATTTAATTCATTTTTTTTTCTTTAGCTACCTGTACCTGTTGATGATTGAATATTTAGACTACTTTTTCTACTTTGTTGTTTTGAATTTGTAAATACTTCAATTGAATCTTTTTCAGTATTTTGTTGTGGTAATTTTGATAAATCCATTTTACTTTTTTTTTTAATTAATTTTGTTTGTTTAATAATTGAAAGAAAATATAAATTGTTGTTAATAATATTTACGTAATGTCATAATGACTTAACAACACACAAAATAAATAAATAAATAATAATAATATTTATTTAATTGTCAGCTGATGAAATACTCCATATGGAAAACTAACCTGACCTGACCTTTCTCTTTCTCTCTCTCTGCCACGATTACAAAATTTATTACGCATGCGTTATAAAAAAAAAATGGTGGTTTAAAAAAAAAATCACATCATGAACACATTTGGAGCTAAAAATAAATAAATAAAATAAATTTAAATAAATAATTACACTGAAATTATATTTTATTATTTTTTTTTTTTTTGTTTACATAATTATTATATTATTTTGTTATAAATATTGTTTTTTTTTTTTATATAATTATACAAAATGAAATTAAATATTATATTTATTTATTATTTTCCAAGAAGAATTTTTCTTGTTGCACCAAAACTTTGTCCAGCTTGTGTTGCTCCTTTATTTGATCCAGCTTGAAGACCAATCATTCCTTCACCAGCACGTAATTGATCCTCTGTAAAATTACGTTTATTTTCATCAGCTGGTTTTGGTCCTAGCCATGGTCCACGCCATTCTGGATGTTTATAAGCCTTTTAAATAAAATTTATCAATTAACAATAATTTAATTAACAATACTTTTGATGTAAAAAAAATTAATAATAATTATTACTGCTCGTCCAATAGCAAAAATAGTATTTGTAACTTGTGCAATATTTTTTCTCTCCATAAGATCAACAGCTTGAAATAAATCAACATCTGGAACTCCATATTTGACACAAGCTTTTTGGAATCTAAAAAATATAATAATAAATAATAAATAAAAAATTACAATTAATTATTTGTTTGTTATTTTGATTGTTTATAAAATTAATTTTCAACAACATTCGAAATAATATTATTTAATTTTTGATATCAAGTATTTTATTTTTCTGTTTTCCTGTGATTATTCATTCTAGATGACGTATTTTAATGACATATTTTTTTTTTTGCATTATAATAATAATATGAAGCATTTTGGAGGATTTATATATTTTTTAAAAATAAAAAACGTGATATGAAAAAGCACATGTTTGTGGAATGTCAAAATAGTGTCAAAGAAATGACGCGTCACGTATCTCAACATAACAAAAAAACATAATAATAAAAGAGGTATATTTTTTATGACATCAGAAATATTTTGAATAACAATGTTGTTTATATATTGGGATATTTTCAACTTGTTGAATCATTGGTATTTTTTTTACTTTTTCATATTTATGATTTCTTGTTTAACAGCGCGTCTGTCGCATATGAGGACAAACTAGAAAAATTCTCCACATATAAAAAAATTTCTATCATAGAAAAATATTTCATACAAAAATATAAATTAAAAAATTACAATTATCTATTTGTTTTTTTAATAATAATATTATTTAATTATTAATAATTACAAATTATATTTTAAAAATATTTTTAATTAAATAAAAAATTTAATTTTAACAAAATCTTTTATTAATAATTAATTAATTAATTGTTATTATATTTAATTATTTATAAAATTAATTTATAATTTTTAATATTTATGTCAATGAAATAATAGTTTTTTTATTTTTTAAATTTTTATTAAATTTAAAGGGAAATTTTATTTATTTAAAAGAATTTAAAAGGTATAAATAGATGACTGACTGAATTTCATAAATGTACAATGATTCCGACCTCGGACTTTGTTAGTCTTTAAATACGCGGATAACATAAAATAACAAGAGTATTTCTGTTTTCACTTTCATTCAACTTCTCAATTTCCATATTATTATTATCAACACAGCAAATCGATATTTACAACGATTTATCGACTAATTTTGTGATAACTTATCCAAAATAAAAAAAAAATGAGATAAAAACAATAAATATTTAATATTTTTATTATAATTTTATTAAATAAATAATAAAAGTATCTATTAATAATTAAATTGTTTATTTTTTTTTTAATTATTTTAAGAAATGTTTGACATATGATATATTTTTTAACCTTGAATTGTCTATATTGTCGATATATCTCGGTGAAAAATTAAATTCTATCGAGAACTTTTCGACGTGAAACACTGTCGATTGCGTATAATCGAATTCTGAACAGGAGTACATGATTATCAAAGAGTATTTGACAAATATATTTTTGGCTTTTATAAAATGTACAAAATAAATTCCATATTAATCAGTCATTTAATATAATTTTTTTTAATACTTACTGATTAAGATTGTCCATCATTTTGTAATCACCACCTGATGTATTTATTTTTGTTATTAATCCTGGCTGTAATCTGTTCATAAGTTTACAGAAAATTATTCCATCTCTCAATACATCTTCGTATCTTTCTCCTGAAATATAATAATATTTAAAATTATAAATAATTATTAAAGTAATTATTATTTAATCATTTAAATTAATTATATATTTTCTAAAAATACAAATTTTTTTATTTCAATAATTTATACGTAAAAATAAAGTACTTTTTTTTATAATAAAATAATTAAATTTATCAATTAATAATTTATATCTAATAAATTTTTTATAATAAAATTCCGCAATAAAATTGAATATTTAACTGAAGAATTTCATACAAAATTTCATCCACTAGGAATACATGCAATTTTATAAAAAATATATTATTGTGAAAATAATAATAAATTGATCTGAATTAAAAATATATATAAAATGCGCCGGCGTAGATGAATTGAATAGCTCCGCCTCTTGATGCATCAATTGACATGGCGGCTTCATATCTACATCATTTATGTGTGTAAGAGAGAGAAATGACAATCAAACTGTATTGAAAATATATGTACATAAGTATATACATATATATAAATTGAATTGAATATAAATTGATAAAAATGCTTGTCGATAGGTGCGAATAATCAAAAATACCAACATCAACTTTATGTAATCCCATGATTCCAAGAGGGAGCCCAAGGGGGCAGTTGATTTCTTTTTAAAATATATTCAATCTACCAAGACATCAATATATTATTAATATGTCAATAAAAATTTCATCAAAGAAAACAAAAATTTTACAAGTTTATGTCTATACTATTCAAATTTGTATATATTTTTTTTTAAAGATACAAATGTCAAGTTTTTATATCAACAACTGTTAGACGCCATTCGAAAGACGTGATAGGTCTCCAACAAACAGGATAACAGTTTTTTGGTAGAAGTATTTTATCATTTGTGTATTTTTATTTTCCACCATATCTTTTTTTTGATAACCGCGGGAAAAAGAGAGAAGCACCATTTGTATCCTACATTCTTCTTCAGTAAATATGTGAATGTTTTTTTTTTTTTTATTTATCAAAGAACGTGTGAAACACAGGAGACTACGAATATCAGAGTTATCAACCATTTTTAATAATAAATAATTAAATTTTTTATTGTAAAATTGATGATGATATAAATTATTGAATAAAACGATGGCCGATGGATACTAGATTTTGATTGATCAGGATTGCATGTTTTACAATTAGTAGAGTTATTTTATATTTACACATTGTCAACAAAAAAAAAAATAATAATATTTATATATACATATATGGCAATGTACAGCAAGTATGAATATGAAAGTTTGTTGGGTACTAAGGAAACATGCAAGTGGTACATCTATTTGGTGGTTTCAAAAATATTCAAAGTAATATTTTAAATTGTTGATAATTAATTGTTATTATATACAAAAAAGTATTTTAATAAAATTTATTTAAAAAAAATAGATATCAATATTTTAAATTAACTATAATTAGTTGTAAAAAAAATTAATTAAAAATATTTAATTATAAACTATAAAATTTAATTGATTAAATATTTTTTTTTTGTTGATTCATCAATGTCATTACATTTATTTAAAATGTCTCAATAATGTTAATCAAAAAATATATTTAATTAGAATATGAAAAATTAATTAATAGCAAAATGATTACATCACGTTTCGAATACTTGACACTTTTTTTTGTACATAAAATTTTAATTTTTGTTTTTTGTTAGATAATATATATTATTGAAGTATCAAGGATTGTTTAAAATAAAAAAATAAAATAAATAACTGACAATGAATATACACTTTAAATCCAAATAAATATATTTAATTTTCATGTATTTTAATGTTATTTTGTTAATTATTAATTAATTAATGTAATTGTTCATTATTTTATTATATAATAAAATATTAATATATATTATTTAAATATTAAGTATTGTTTAAAATAAAAAAAATAAAATAACAAAAATAAATTTATAAAATGGCCGTTTTGAGCTATTCGGGTTTAAAATTGAATGGAAAAAATCAGCCGATTCTACCAGGCGAATAGGATAAGTGAGGAGTAACTGCAAATACTCCTCGCATATTCTACTCGCCTGGTAGAATCGGCTGATTTTTTCCATTCATTTTTAAACCCGAATTCCTCAAAATGGCCATTTTGTAAATTTATTTTTGTTATTTTATTTTTTTATTTTAAACAATACTTGATATTTTAATAATATATATTATTATTTTATATAATAAAATGATAGATAATTACATTAATTAATTAATAGTTAATAAAATAATAATAAATATATGAAAATTAAATATTTATTTGTATTAAAAGTGTATATGCATTGTCACTTATTCATTTATTTTTGTTTTTTTATTTTTTTAATTTAATCAAATCTTCATATTTTAAAAATATATATTATTATTTTATTATATAATAAAATGATGAATAATCACATTAATTAATTAATAATTAATAAAATGATGATAAATATTGAAAAATTAAATATTTATTTGCATTAAAAATGTATATTTAATACACTTTTTGTCAATTTTATAATTTTTTTATTATTAAAAATAAATTTTGAGGATAAAAATTAATTATGAATAAATAAACACAACAGTATTATAATTAAAATTTAAATATTCATTCAATTAGAGTAACGTCATAATATTTTACATTCAAATATATAACATACGCTTTGAGAAAAAAAATAAAAAAAAAAAAACATCTTGCAAACATTTTATTAAAAGTTTGTTACCAATGGATAAAAAAAAATTTTTTAATCATTTAATAATCAACGAAATAGTATAGAAACAAATACATGAAATTAAAAGTTGATTGAAAAAAAATAAGCTTGATGATTGTTATATTTTTTCGAGTATTTGTATTGAATTAATATAATAATAAATTAAATTATTTAAATCCAAATGTGAATTTTTTTTATTTTCATTTATATTGAACAAATTAAATATTAAGAAATAATTAAGAAGCTGAAAAACAATAATTAACTTGGGTATCATCAAGATTTTGTACAATACATTTTTGATAATTTATTTTTTTGTATTAAATAATTATTAATTAATTGTATTAAAGTGTAAAAAAATTATAAGACAGACAATAATAAATATACAATTTTAATACAAATAAATATTCAATTTTCAAGTTTTTTATTATAATATTATTATTTTGTTAATTATTAATTAATTAATGTAATTATGCATTATTTTATTATATTATAAAATGATAATATATATTATTAAAATATCAAGTATTGTTTAAAACAAAAAAATAAAATAACAAAAATAAATTTATAAAATGGCCGTTTTGAGCTATTCGGGTTTAAAAATGAATGGAAAAAATCAGCCGATTCTACCAGGCGAGTAGAATATGCGAGGAGTATTTGCAGTTACTCCTCACTTATCCTATTCGCCTGGTAGAATCGGCTGATTTTTTCCATTCATTTTTAAACCCGAATCACTCAAAATGGCCATTTTATAAATTTATTTTTGTTATTTTATTTTTTTTGTTTTATTTTTTTGTTTTAAACAATACTTGATATTTCAAGAATATATATAATTATTTTATCATATTATAATATAATGGATAATTACATTAATTACGTTATTTAATTAATAATAAATAAAATAATAACAAAATACTGAGTTGAGAATCAAATATTTATTGTCAGTCTTATAATTTTTTTATTATTAAAAATAAATATTGAGAATAAAAATTAATTATAAATAAAAAAAAATAACAGTATTATAATTAAATTTTAAATATTCATTAACGTTGAAATATTTTACATTTAAATATATAACGTATGCTTTGAGAAAAAAAATTAAAAAAAAAAAAAATTATACTTGACCCTTGCTTTATATATAAGATTGAATAATATTGGCTTAAAATTTAACTACGCGGGGTCAAGTATAATTTTTTTTTTTTTTTCTCATTCAACAATTTAAACTTACATGAATCAAAAATAAATTTTCTCGTTTGGTTTTTCTATATAGTAATATATATGAAAAATTAATTAATAGGTAAATGAATTACATAACATTTCGAATACTTGACACTTTTTTGTACATAAAATTTTAATTGTTGTTTTTTGTTAGATAATAATTTACAATAATAAATAAATCTTTTTATTTAACAATTTATATATTTTTTTTTTCGTTTTTTTTTTAATCAGAAAATATCATGTGTCATTTATGATTTCCTGGTATTAGCAAAAACGTATGAAATGT
Organism: Lysiphlebus fabarum; assembly: GCA_011426435.1. Lineage (NCBI taxonomy): Eukaryota > Metazoa > Arthropoda > Insecta > Hymenoptera > Braconidae > Lysiphlebus > Lysiphlebus fabarum. The sequence goes on from WSYQ01001097.1 coordinate 415,938, forward strand.
CGTAAACCCCATCAAGAAAATGATGAGACAGATAATCAATAATTTGTATGTTTTATAAAATTACCAAAGTTTAATGATAATAATTCCATTAAAAATAAAATAAATAAATAAATAAATTTTTTAAATTTAAATTACAAAAAAAATTTTATTGTTATTAAATTTATAAAAATTATGGTATTGAATTAATTATTTTTTGTTTTTTTAGAATATATTATAAACACGCCTGCGTATTTTGAAAATATTGATTAAATGTCAATGTCACATCATAAACACGTCAAAGACACAGTTTTCATCAGGGCAACATCCTGCACATGAATTTACGACTATATTCAACAGGTAACTTGGCATCATGTGATATTGACCCACTTTTTAATCCATATTACCAAAAATAATAATAAATTATCGATAAATAAATATTTTTATAAAAATTAAAATTAATATTCATTTATTTATATTTAAATTAAAAAAATAATTTCATTTAATTTTCAAAAAACAATCTAACATGTTGATAAAAACATTTTACATAAAAATGATAAAAACGCGGTAAAATTTATAGCAGCTGTATATATATATATCTATAAATTCACATGTTGCATTTAGAATTGTATAAAATTTATAGCCTCACAGAGATGTGACCCTGGTAGGGTTGGAACCCCCAAGTTGTCATTGACGAACAAGTGATGGACACTTGGCATCTTGAAGGTATCATGCCATCTTCAATCTCATCATAAAATGATGATAAAAAAAAAAAACAACAACAATTTTACTCTCAAACAAATGAAAAAAAAAAATAATAAAAACAACCCCTATAAAAAAATAGTATCATATCTATGTTGCGCAGTGTTGAATTATATTCTGGCGCAATTTTTTTTTTTTTTTAACAAAATTATTATTATTTAATATATTATTGTTGTGTTGAATATATGTGCAAGTAAATTTGAAAATGGTATTGGTAACCCTATAAATTCCTCAAACATCTGATAGTTTCCTGATTTAAAAGAATATCTTGCGCCGTCGTGACGAACAAATGAGTGACACTTTGACATTTTTCTTTTGTTTCTATCAATTTTAATCATTAAGTCAATTTTACCCTCACTTGTACATATAGATATAATATTAATAAAATTATATTACAAATAAATTACCCATTTTATTTATAAATTTATTCATATATTTTATAATAAAAATAACAATGATGATTTATCATCCACTTGATGATTTATTGTTAATTAATTTCATCAACTTGATTATTATTTTAATAACAAGGAAAATGAAAATAATATCGTATATGTATATATATATTTATGAAAGTTTAGTAAAGTAGCTTAAATGCATGTTTTCCTAATACTCTAGCGTCCCTACGACGTAACATGATGAACGAGTGACGGCAAATCGATAATCAACAAGACATTTATTAGCACTTGAATACATAATTTTATTATTTTTTTATTAATTTAAATTATAATTAAAAATTAAAAATATAATTGAATATTTTTTAATGAAAAAAAAAAATATAGAATAAATTTTTTTTAAATTTATTTATATTTAAATTTAATTATTTAATTATTTTTAATTTGGCTTCATTTGCATAATATTTTTGGGTTTATTTTTGATGATTTTAATATATAATGAGTATTTTTAGTTTGACAGTAAAATTATACTCTAATTTTAAATGATATTTTATAAATTTAAATGAATATTAATTAAGATTATGTAAGTAAATTAAAGATGTGATTAAAATAGGGGATGATTTTACTGTTTAGCCACCTCCACGTTTTCCTCCGTAACATCAGGATGACAGTCAAAGATAGAGGCTTAAATATGTTTTAATTATACCCAAAAAACAATAGAAATATTACTCAATTTATTTAACTCTATTATTTATTTATTTATAAAAAATATTTGCATCAAATAATTATTATAAATTTAAAAATTAAATTTATATCAATTATACAATTTTTGTTTTTTTTATATGATATTTTTACAACAAAAATTTAAAAATACTATTTTTAAATAGTTGAATTATTTTTATATAAAAAATTTCTTTTTAACCCTTTAAATATTTTGTTAGGGCGGGGTCATAGTGACGTAACAAAGCGCGCGTAGTACCAGGATAACACGATAAACAAAGAGTAATAAAATAAACCAAAGCAACCCCTTTTGTATATAAATTTTCATTCAAATATTTTATTATTTAAATATTAAAAATATATTATTATTATTAAATAAATGAATAAATAAATAATGATAATATTTTTATAATTAAAATATAAAAAATAGTAAAAATGTCATTGATGATATTGAAAGAATGTCATTGAATTTTCAGAGTTTTAAAAAACTGACCAGCTCAATGTTTAACCTTTAAAACATCATATAACCAGAAATAATTACCCGGAAAACATATTAAAATGATAATATTATAAATGGGAATATATAAAATACTAAGGGTTGATTATTCATCGTTGGGTATATGTAAAGCTTGCGAACCCCAAACACCTTTGTTAATCAGGATATCAGAAAATAAAAAAATATCAAAAGCTACCCTTATCATTATTATTATTATTATTAACTATTTTTTTATATAAAAAAAAACTTTTATATTTTTGTATGAATTTTTATAATTTTATTAACAATAATAATTTTAAAAAAAAGTATAAATTAATAAATTTTTTATTCAATAAATTTATATTATTTGTTTTTTAAATAATTAAATTTTTTTCATAATAAATCAATAAATAAAAAAAGTGCTTGCAGCATTTTTTTTTTTTCATCCCCTATTATCAGGATGACATAAGGACATATGAGTTAATTTATTAAGTATGGTGTTGTATTTATTATTTGAGAGTGTATATATATGGTAATCGATAGTTGAATTGAATTTAACCATATAAACAGATGGTACAGCTACTTTACTTGTTTTCATGTAAAAAATCAATATTATATATTTTTACACACTTGTTATTTATGATTGCCTGATATTTTCGATACTCTGTGTTTAAAAAATAATTTATATTTATTATTTATTAAACTTACCAGGTGGAAAACGTTCACCAGTTACTTGTTCAATCCAACTTTGAGCTTCAGCTTCTTGTGCAACATCACGTTTTCCAGCAACCTAATAATAAATGAAATTTTTATTTATCATTAATAAAAAAAAATACTATATTTATTTTATTTTACGTCATTAAAATTGGCATAAATAAATTACAAAATACAAAAAGACGAATGGAAATAAATATATCGTTTTTTTAATTTGTTTTTTTCATTATTTAAAAAATAAAAAAAAAAACTTCTATAATTCAAGCCAATTTATTTTATCAAGGCTGGAATATATTTGGATTGCTATGAATTTCTAAATATATATCATGAAATGTTTAGAAGTTGCAAATATTTATGTTTAAATTAATTCATCAGTTTCCGCAGAAACTTTCAAAAATTGCCGTAGCCGATGGTATTTCACATCGTCTTGGCGGGGTATTGGTAAAAGTTTTCAACTAGCAATAATCGCACCTCGGTAGAACCTCATTGGTTACGATATCGCCACTGCGCAAAGCTAACGATCAACTCCAAAAAATTCGCTCTTATTCTTTTGAACTATCTTAGTGCTAGCGAAAACGTATTATTTATTTCGCCACCTAGCGGACGAAATATAAACTACATTTAAAAACTTGGAAAAATTTAAAAATAGGTTTTTATGATCGTTATATTAATTTAAATAAATTAAATTTTTTTTTTTTTTTGATTAAAAAATGTCATTTACATTAATTATATTTTAATTGAATTATTTTTTAATGATAATTATAAAAAATTATACGCATCGATTGACATTATCTAAAGCCAGCAATTGTCTCAATTTACAAAAACATTGTTGTATTATTATTTTGGCATTATTCCAATAATTATACGATATCCGGTTTTTAAAAAAAAATCAAGTTGACGTAAAACACGACAACATCACTCGACAATTTAAACTTTTATTTGTTTTTTTTTTATTTTTATTTTTTACTTAATAATTTTCTTTAAATATAAATATATATCATCGCTTTAATGTTTAAATAAAATAAATGCCAAAAAAAATATATAAAATTTATAAAAATTAAATAATCAACAACAAACTAACAAAAAAATTATTTTCAAATTTTAAAAATAATTTTTTTTAATGATAATTTTAAATAAAAAAAAAATTTCTAAAATAACAATAATTAATAACTAGTCAATTACTAAAATAAATAATATTTATAAATAATTTTTATTAATAGATATTAGTAAATGAACATAAATTTTTAAAAGTCAAATTAATTTATATATATATAGATTATTTATTTTTATGTTCCATCAGATATTATCTTCAAGCACTTTAAACTGGATTATATATATATTTTTTGATGTTTTTAAAAAAAAAATATATATTTTTTTTTACTCCATGTTGTTTTAAATCTCAAAGTATTTACGCTTGTCATGAATTAAAAATAAAAAATAGTTAAATAAATGAAAAAAATAAAAAATAAGTAAAATATAGTTTTAAAAAAAAACATGATTTAATAATAATAATAATAATAATGATGATGATGATGATGAAAAATAGAAGTAGAAAATCCAGTAGAATTGGATGTTGGAAGATTGAGTAAATGTATATCTATCTTCATGTGAACATTAAATACAAGAGAGAAGGCGTGATGAATATCCAATGGGATTAATGCCAAAATACATATATATAAAATATTTTTTGATGATTATTTTTGAGTGGGGATAAGAGTAATATAGGCGTCGCGACGCTCTGAATTTGACTTAGTATCATATTTTTCCTTCACAAAGTTTATAATCATTCAAGTTTTTTCAACTGATTATTATTTGAAATTTAAAAAAAATAAAAAATAATATAATTAAATAATCAAAATGGCGGTATGTTTAATAAATTTATTAATTTTATTTAATTAAAATTATATATTTTTAATGAATTGTTTTATTTGTAATATTAATATTAAAATACTTATACTAATAAATAAAAAATATTTCATGGAAATTTTGAGTTAGTTGAGAATATAAATAATTTTTATAAATTTTCATATTAATTTTATAATTAAATAATAATTTTTTAATTTATTTGTTTATAAAAATATATATTTTTTTGTTTTTTATTTTATAATTTGACTTAAAAATTATTGAGTATATTGGCAGTCATGCGTCATTTAAATTTATGAATATCTAAAAATAAAAAATAATAAAAACAAACTATAACTTTAAACAATCATAAAATTATACACAAATTTTATTTTTATTTATTAAATATAAATTTTTTTTATATATAAATAATTTTATATTAATTTATTAAATTTTTTTTTTTAGCCACGTAATAAGGAACAAGAAGCAGAAGTACTTGCATGGATTGAAGAAGTTGTTGGTGAAAAATTACCAAATAAAGATTATGAAGATATATTAAAAGATGGAGTTGTTCTTTGCAATCTTATTAATAAAATTTCACCTGGTTCAGTTAAAAAAATTCAAACAAAAGGAACTAATTTTCAATTGATGGAAAATGTACAAAGGTAATTGAAATTTAATTTGAAAATAAATAAATATATATATATTAATTTATTTATAAAATAATAATTATTATATTATTCAAGATTTCAAGCTGCAATTAAAGCTTATGGTGTACCACAAGAAGAAATATTTCAAACAGCAGATCTTTTTGAAAAACGTAATATTCCTCAAGTAACATTGTGTCTGTATGCTCTTGGAAGAATTGTAAGTTAATTTATTAATAATAAATAATTTAAATAAATTATTAACTTTTTAATTAATTAATTAAAGACTCAAAAACATCCTGAATATACTGGACCAAGATTAGGTCCAAAAATGGCAGAAAAAAATGAAAGAACATTTACTGAAGATCAATTACGTGCAAGTGAAGGACAATTAAATCTTCAAATGGGTTTTAATAAAGGTGCCAGTCAATCTGGTCATGGTGGTTTTGGCAACACAAGACACATGTGAATTTTTTTTTTTTTATTATTAATAATATATATATATTTATACTTTAAATTAATATATAAATATTAATATTTTTTAATTAATTAATTACACATATTTACACAAACAAATAAAACAAATGCACTTTTAATTTTTCATTATAAAAATTACACTCAATCATTTACAACACATTACACAAAACATTTACACAAAAACATTTATACATTTACACAAAAAAAAAATTACATCAACAATTGATACATACACAAACATACACACAAATTACATCAAATTACAAAACAAAAAATTATTAACATTATATAAAATTTATAAAAAAAAAAAAAAAAAAAAAATGAAAATAAATATATGAAATATTATAATAAAATGAATTTTTTTTTTTTTTGTAAAAACCTTAATCATAATACTCATTTAATAATCAAAATAAAAATACATTTGTTAAATAAATATTTTATGTGAAAATTATTTATTCAATATTTTATTTTTTATAATAAAATTTTAAAACAATTTGTTTATAATAATTTAAATTTATTATTGTTAATTTTTTTTCATTGTATTTTTAGAAAAAAAAAAATATTTATTCGGTTTATTTAAATTTATTTGAAGGGGATGATGAAAATTTATGTTTATAATTAAAATAAAAATTGTAAATATGGTAAGATAAAAATAAAAAAAAAATATGTATATTTATTTTTGATGTTGGCACATTGCTTTAAAATTAAAAGTTTATTTTTAAAATTATATTTGTATAGATATATAAGACTTATATCATATATATTTTATATAAATTTATTTATTTTTTTCAAATATATCTTTCAATGCTGGATCAGGTCACGGCTTTGTACTAATTTCCAAAATTCCAAGGGCATATGTATTTTTAAAACAACTAAAATCATTTATAATTTATCAAATTTTATATATTTTTATTAATTTTTATATCACTTTTTATATATATTTAAATTTAATTTTTATTGGAGCGAATAAAAGTACATCTCATATTGCGATGTATATTTTGTATAATTTAACTCGCAGATTCAAAACAATTTTCACTTATTTTTAAATCATATTATATAAATAAATAACAAAAATTGAAAAAAATAAATTTCTCACCTGCCAAAGTGGACGTCCAGGCATATTGATTGATGTTCAAAAAAAAATATATACAATTATTAATCACAAATTTTTATAAATTTTTTAGAGTTATAAAATTAAAGATAATTAATGATGGATATATAATATGAAATAATAATACACTTTAAAATGCAAAAGTTTTGCTAAAGTTTGTTAACGTAAGAACTCAAAAAAGAGTGTGATGCTGAGGTGGTTTGTGCCGAGGTATATATCTGTGAAATCGTTCATATATCGTGGGCGGGTTTCTATATATGGAACACTTACTCACCCCGCGAAAAAATACATAACACAAATATATAAAATATATATACTTACTTACTTACTAACTGATGAAAAAAAATAATACAAATTCCAATTTCCAAGTGCGATTTTAATCATAAAGTAATTTTTTTTTTTTTTTTAATAATATTTATATATTTTTTTAAAAAATGTTAAATATATACGTATTTCTAATTTTAAATTTGAAAATATAATTTTACGATGGATGGTTCAACTAGACGACCATGTTAAAAAAAACCTGTTGTCATTGTTTACTTAAATTTTTTTGGTAAATATAAAATACTTGGTGATTTTAAAAATAAATGACAAAAAAAAAAAAGCTTTTCCATATTTTAAAAATAAAAAAAATGCACTCAAGAATAATCTAGAAAATTTTAATAAATATATTTTTAATATAAATTGTTATTGAATAATTAGAAATTACTAAATTAGAAATTATTATTTTATTAGTTTATAATTAGTTTGATGACCTTGACCTTTGATGATAAATAAAATAAAAATAAATTTAAGCATTTGATTAGGATTTTTTTAAAGTTCAAAAAATCAATTAACTTTTATAAAAATAAAAATTCATTAGCAGTATTAATGTCCATAAAAATATATAAAAATATCATTATTATTTAAAAAAAAAATAAGAACAAACTTAAAATTATATAATTGAAGTTATTATTTATTTTTTTTGTCTATAAAATTTTTGTATTAATAAAACTTTAAAATAGTAATTTTAAAAAATTATTTAATATGATGGATTTTGTAATTCATATGAATTGATAGGAAAAGTATTTCTACATAACTCCATTGAGATAAATTGAAGTACAACGAAACAACCAGTATACATTTCTTCAATAAACCATCTTTTAAATAAATATGATTTTTCAATAATATCATTAATTTTTTCAGGAATAATTACAAATGAACAGCTATTATCATTGTCACCAGTGTAAACCAACCAGTCATTTGTAATGACAGTATCATTACTTTTGGCATTATACAATTTAAAAGATGTAAAATGACCTTGATCGTCTCCAATTAAAAAATTACATGCTGTTATTTTATGTATTCTTTGTCCTAAAGATATTTTAATTATTGAAAAATTATCTAGTTGTGGAAATCTCTGACTTGTATAATCTGTAAAATATAATATTATAAATTTTTAAAAATTATTTAAATTGTATTTGTTTATATATATAAAAAAAATTACTCACCACATTTTATACAATTTAATTGTATAAAAAATAAACATAATATAAAAAAACAAATTTTTTTCATACTGATTTACAGTGAGTCAAGTTTTTTTTTTTTAATAAAAATTATTTTAATGAAAATAGTAGTTCACATTAACAAACTCAAACATTCACTGATGATCTCAACCTTTGATTTGAAATAAAATAAAAATAATATACTAAAAACTTTAATTAGTTTCTTTTTTAGTAAAAATTAATTAATGTTGATAAAAAAAAAAAAAAAAAAAACAAAAAAGTCTATTATAAGTATTATGAAATATCAAAGTTTATAGATATTTGAAATATATTAATTCGTTTTAAAAAAATAGAACATTAAAATTAATATATAAAATCTTTATATTTATTAATTTATTTATTTTTTATTTTTTTTTTTGGATTATAATATTAATTTTTAAAATAATAATTTTCACACTGATTTAATATAATGGATTTTGTGTTTCATATGAATTGATACGATCAATTTTTGAGCAATACTTTTCTGAACAGTCATTAGGTATTTCTTCAATAAACCATTTTTGATGTAAATATTTTTCTTCAAATATATTTACTACTTTTTCAGGAATAATTACGAATGAACAGCTTTTACCATTATCACCTGTGTATACCAGCCAGTCTCTTGGAGGTCGGTTATTTTTAACAGAATCATATAATTTAAAAGATGTGATATTGCCTTGTTCATGTTGTACTATAAAATTACATATATTTATTTTGTAATTTGGTTGTTTAGAAGATATTTTTATAATTGTATAATGATCCAATTGTGGAAATTTTTCACGTGTATATTCTGTAAAATATAATATATTATTTTGTTAAATTTCAACAATAAATATAATAATTAATTTGTATAAATATAATATTATTTTAAATATAACTTACCACATATTATGTAATTTAATTGTATAAATAACATAAAAAATATAAAAAAACAAAAAGTCTTCATAATGATGTACAATATGTCCAGTTTTATTTATCAAACTTAAAGAAAGACTCTCATCTTTGCTGATGTTTACAGCTAAACTGATAAAAATGTAAAATATTAAAATGAGAAAGATAATTTTTTACAAAAAAAAACAAATTTTTTATACAGGTCAAATCGATGAAGAAGATATTCATCAAAATATAATTAAAAAATAATGATTAAAAATAAAGTTGACCTCAAATTTATATGTACAAAAATAAAATGATAATATTAATAAAATATACAAAATACACAAAGTATATTATTATAATATTAAATTTTTTTATTTATTTGAAAAATATAATTAAACAAATATTAAGTACAAAAAAAATATATAGATACCTATAATATAAATGACTAGCAATTTATGTTTTGTTAATAATATATCATTAATCATTATTATAATCATGTCATAACAGGTGTTGGTACATATTTTTTATTATTATTTTTAACAGCCAATGCAGTTGGTGCTAATACATGTGGTGTTACTGGAAATAATCTACCAGCAATATCAATATGATATATTGCACTTGGATCCATAATATAATCAGTTGTAACTTTAATTTTCATAGAATATTTATGATTTTTAGTTTCAGGTCTACTTATAAAACCAAGACCAACAAGTTTATCAACAGTAAAACCATAACCACATGATGTTAATGTACCAACAAATTCATTATTTCTATATATTGGTTCACCACCCCATGCCCATACATCTTTATTAACATCAAGTTCATTTATAATAAATAATACAAGTCTTTTAGTAACACCATTTAATTTTTGTTTAATCAATGAATTTTTACCAATAAAAAAATTTTTTTGTAAATCAACACTGTGACCAAAACCAGTTTCAAATGGTGTTACAAATGGTGTTAATTCTTCAGCCCAAAATGGTATAAAACGTTCAATTCTCATAAATCTTTGTGTTAATATACCAACATCTCTAACACCATAATCACGTCCAATTTCAATTAATTTTGAATAAACATGTAATGCATATTCAGTTGGTATATATAAACAATAACCAGGTTCACCAGTATGTGTAAATGACATAACCATAACATCAGATGCATATGCAATATTCATTATTTTATATGAAAATGGTTGTAAATTAATATTTGAATTTGTTAATTCAGCTAATAATTGTGGTCCTTTTGGACCAACAACATTAATAACAGTATAATATGATGTTAAATCATTTAACCATACTGAATGATCATTTGGTAAATGTTTTGACATCCATTGATATATTCTTGTTTGTTGTAATGTTGGTGATACCATAAAATATGAATTAATATTTTTTCTAACAAGCATACAATCATTTTCATAACCACCATGTTCATTTTGCATACCAGTATGTGTTATACTACCAATTGGTATATTAACATCATTTGATGATAAATTTTGTAAATAATTAACAACTTCATTATTTATTGATTTTATTTCAATTTTACAAAATGAACTCATATCAATTATTCCAACACCTTCACGACATGCTTGAAATTCTTCTTTCATAAAATCAAAAAATTTTGGTTTATAATAACTACCAGCAGGCATTATTGGTTTTTTATTACCAATTTTATATGTTGAATCAAAATATAATGGTCTTTCATATGCCATTTTAATACCAAATACAGCACCATGATTTTCAAGTACACTATATAATGGTGAACAACGTAATTTTCTACCATATTTATATTCACATTGATGTGGATATAATATACCATAATTACGTCCAACAACTTCTTTTATTCTTTGTTGTAAATAATTTTTATTATTATGTAATTCAAGAAAACGTTGTATATTAAATGGTAATAATTCTTGTGTTGATTCACCATTTATTAACCATTCAGCAACAGCTTTACCAATACCACCAGCACCTTGTACTGAATTACCATTCATACCAACAGCAACAAAATAATTTTTAACTTCAGCTGTTTCACCAAGTATCCAACGGCCATCTGGTGTAAAATTATCTGGACAATTAATAACAGTTGGTTCATTTAATTTATTTAATATTGGAAATCTATGTTTTATTTTATTCCATAATGGTATCCAATGTGATTTTTCAATAATTAAATGTCTTGCCCAATCACCATTTGGTATATTTAAATTTTCAAATGCTGGTTTAGCTTCTAATTCAAACCATCCAGCCATTAATTCACCTGACCATTCACGTACATATGAATGTGCATCATAATCACGTATTATTGGTAAATTATTACTTAAATATGATGGTAATAAACTTGTTATTGCATAAAAATGTTGTGCTGGATATGCTGGTATATTAACTTTTGGATTACATTTTAATCCTAAATCTCTTGCCCACATACCAGCACAATTAACAAAATATTCACATGTTACATTACCAAAATTAGTATCAATACTTTTAACACTTTTATCATCATTATTTGTATTTATTTTTTTAATATAACAATTTTCAATATAATTAACACCACCATTTTTAGCAATATTTGCTAATGTCATACATACTGATTTTGGATTAACAATAGCATCATCAGGTACCCATACAGCACCTTCAATATCATCAGTATATATATTTTCATATAAATTTTTAAGTTTATTTTTTTCAAGTAATTCACAATATAAACCAGCTGCTTTATTATATGCTACACGTCTTTGTAATGCAATCATACGATCTTTTGTTTGTGCTAAATTAATACTACCACATTGTTTAAAACCAATATCATATCCTTGTTGTTGTAATTTTTTATATAATTCTAAACTATATGATATCATTTTACGATGAGCAACTGGTTTAAATAATCCCAATGTACCAGAACCAAAATTTGATGTACCACTTCCAATTCTAAATAAATATTCAAATCATTATTAATTAATATACATATATATTTATTTATTATTATTATTATTATTATTATTAACAAGTATTTACCCATTTTGTTCCAAAACCAGTACATCATTCCAGCCATTTATAACAAGATGATAAGCAACTGAATTTGCTAATATTCCAGCACCAGCAATAACAATTTGTGAATGTGTTGGAAATCTTTGATTATTATTATTTTTATCTTCATAAAAATAACTATTATTTATTGTTGTTGTTGTTGATAAATATCTATTATTTATATCATTTATTAATTTAATTTTCGAGGTTAGAGTAGGGATTATTTGTTGTTTAATAAAAAAATTTTTTTTTATTTGTTTAATTGATAACACCCCTTGACACTTGTATTCACAATAATTTAATAATCTTAACATGAATGAAATTTATTTTTTTATTAATCTTACGATCAATAAATATTCATATATTTATTTAAAAAAATTTTTCTTTTATATATATTGACAAGTATTATTTTAATGCGTAAATATTTGTATAGATTTTTGATTATTTTTTCAATTTGTTTACAATAATTTATAAATATTCATTTAATCTGATCCATTTTATATAAATTTAATTATATATATAATATAATTAAACAATAACATTGTTGGAAATAAATAAGACGTATATTCATCATTTGTTTTATTTTTAAATAACCTTAAATTATTATTATTTTTTTTTTGGCTGTTTTTTTATTTTTTTAAAAATTTTTTTTCTTGGCAAAAATTTTATTTTCATATTTATTTATTTATTCAATAATATTATTATTATTTTATTTATAATATGTTTAATTATATTTTTCAAACTACAATAACAACAATAATATTGTTTTTTCAATTTTTTAGTTTTAAATTATTATGGATTTTTTTATTTATCATTAGCTGTATATCAACATTTATAATGATTGTGGTAAACAAAAAAAAAATAAATAATTAATAACAATTATATAAAAAATAGTAAATTATACATAATAATAAATATAATATTATTTTCATATTTTTTAGTATAAAAATGATAAAAAAAAGTTGAAAAAAATTGTAAGATATATGTTTATTTAATTTGTTTATTTATTTATTAAAAAAAAATTATAATAATTGTTAATTAATTTTTAATTTTTAGATTCTTTATGGAGAACAAACAACTGATGATTCCAGTTCATTAACAGTAAAAAAATTTAATTAATTTTATAAAATAAACATTATAAATTAATATAATTTTTTAGATTTGTCAAAGTGGCCAAAGTTTTCAAAGTCGATTAAAAAATCTTGTTGAAGATTTGCATATCAAAGAAACTGATGTAATAAGTAAATTTAAAATACATAAAATTATTTAATTAATTTAATACTTTGTTTGTGTAAATTTTTACAGCTAAAAAAATCACATAGTCAAATGCAGTGTGCTGAAAAATTGTTAAATTTTATTGAACTCAACAAGACAAATAATGTTGATAGATATAAAAATTTATTGGCTGGTTTAAGAAATGATTTTGAAAAAACAGAAAATGAAGTAAATTAATATTAAATAAAATAATTTTTTAATTGTTAATTTATAATTTAATTTATTTAAGGTAAAATATTTACAAAATGAAATAACAAATTTATCAAGACGACGTGAAATTTTAAAAAATGATGTATCAAAGGTAAATTAAATATAAAAAATTATATTTATTTAAAAAATATTAATTTATAATGAAAATTAAATTATTAATTTTAGCAACAAGAAGATTATCAAAAAATGTTGTCAGCATTTAAAAAAGAATTAGAAAATACAGAAGATTCATCATGTAAGATATTTAAATTAAATTTAATAATTTAATAAATAATTTATTGATTTATTATTATTTTTTTTTAAGATCATTTGATAAGAAATTTTGAGAGTTCAATTACTAAAGATATTCCTATAGCTAAATTACTTCCTCATTTAGTTCAAGATCACATTAAAATTTAATCATATATATAAATAAAAATTATTATCTGTAAAAATATTGTGTAGAAAAATTTCTGTGATAGATATATTTTTTAATTTATCAATTAACTCATTTCGAATGAAAAATATTATTCATTGTAGAAAATTTTAATACATAAAAATTAATTTATATATTTTATAAATTTCAAGATGAAAAAATTAAATAACACACATGTTTAAAAAAATCTATTTTTGATATTTTCGTGTTGAAATAAAATTTAAAACTCTGGATTTTTAATACTCAAGGACAAAATTCCAATAATAACTACTCAAGTTATATCCAACTTATTTTATCAAATATATTAAGTTAATATAAATTTGATATAATTATTATAATTTTATAAATTAAACTAGTTTATAAATTTTAATTTTCAATAAATTCAAGTTATTAAATTATAAATTATACATTAATTAATAAACAATTATAAATAGTTTCAAATTGTGAGAAAAAAAAATAAAAAAAAAATTTTTAAAATATTAATAAAAATTATATAAAATTGAAACAAACATCGTAAAATCTATTTTTACAGTGATTTAAAATTTTTTAAAACACGTATGATCGTCAATCAACATGGCGTCATACAATTGTACAGCTGACAAATAATTAAAATAAATAAAAAAAACGAGTATTCCACAATCAGTTCATCAGCTGACGATCAAAGCTCCGGCTCATTTCCAATCAAACTAAACATTGTCTATAAGAAATAAAGCTTCATTAAGTGGCACTATAAAATTACATAACTAATTGGATTTTTTTTTTTATTTCTCCAAGTATTTTTAATTATTTGGAATAATAATATTGATAAAAAATATATATATTTAAAATAATAAATAAATAAATAAAATGGCAAGTGTTATGAAGTCATTGAAAGATTCATTGAGCACTGCAAAAAATATATTAATATTAACTGGAAGTGGTATATCAGCTGAATCTGGTATACCAACATTTCGTGGTGCTGGTGGATTTTGGAGAACATATTTGGCTCAAAGTTTAGCAACACCACGTGCATTTAAATCAGATCCATCACTTGTTTGGGAATTTTATGAATATAGACGTAAAAATGCTAAAAAAGCACAACCAAATAAGGTCAAATAATTAATTTATAATTTTAATTATTTAATAATAATAATTGTTAAAAAATTTTTATAATTTTTCATTTTTTTGTTCAACAGGCTCATGATGCAATTGCAAGTTTTGAAAATAGAATGACAAAAGAAGGAAAAAAAGTAACAATTGTAACACAAAATGTTGATGGTCTTCATCAACAAGCTGGATCAAAAAATGTTATTGAATTACATGGTTCATTGTATAAAACAAAATGTACTGTTTGTGGAAATATTGAAGTCAATAATACTGTACCAATTTGTCCTGCATTAGCTGGTGACTGGTAATTATTATTAATTTTTTAATATTTACTATATCAAATATTATTTTTATTAAAATAAATTATTTAAATTATTTTTTAGTTCACCAGATCCAGATGCAGAAGCATCAGATATACCAGTTGATGATTTACCAAAATGTCAAAAAGCTTCATGCAAAGGTTTATTGAGGCCTCATATTGTTTGGTTTGGTGAATGTCTTGAAGATGATTTACTTAATGCAGCAGGTTAAATTATAATTATTATATTTGAATATAAATTTATTATTTTCATTAAATAATATTAATATTATAATTTTACAGAAGATGCAGTTGAAAAATGTGATATATGTCTTGTTATTGGTACATCATTGATTGTTTATCCAGCTGCAATGTTTGCTCCAAGAGTTTCAGAACGTGGTGTACCTGTTGCTGAATTTAATCTTGAAGAGACTGATAAAACAATTAATTTTCAGTAATTAATTATTTATTATTATTATATTATTTATTATGTAATTTTTAATTTAAATATTAATATATTTTTTTCTTTTCAAAGGTATCATTTTAAAGGACCATGTACAACAACTGTTCCTGAAGCACTTGCTCCCTAATTTATATAAAAATTTATTTATCCATGAATTATAGAAAATATAGTTGATAATTTGTGATACTAATGAAATTGATTATTTATAAAAATCATTTGAGCATCAGTTATTGCTCAAATTTTTCATGCTAATAAATTATTTATTAAATATATTATTTAATTGTTTATAATTTTGAGTATATTTTTTATTCAAAATAATTACTAATAAAAATACTTACTAAAAATTAAGTTGTTATATTTAATTATTTTTTTGTTCATGGTGAATTGTTGATTAAATAAAAACAAATTTATTAAATGTTTATATTTTATTATTTAATGATAAAATTATTTCTGATAAAAAAAAAAAAAATGATACTAATTGTTGTGCATAAAAGTAAAAAATTAATTTTACATTGAATTTAATATCTTGATAATAATTTACATTTTTTTAAATTTAAATTTCCTTGAAAATTATTATTTTTTTTTTACTGTTTATTTCAAAAATTCTTTACAATATTTTTTAGTTTTTTTTTTTTTTTTTTTTTATTGACATATTATTTTTACATCATCTCTGTCATCATCATTTGTAAATTTAAAAAAAATATTATTTTAAAAGTATTTCATTTATACTATTAAATTATGAAATAAAAAAAAAAAAAAATTAAAAATCAAATAAATGAAGATACAAAGTATAAACTTATAAGGAATGTGCTGAATTTAAAAATTCTTTACAAAGAAATTTAAATTATTTTTTTAAATAATAAAAAATATTCTGATTAATTTACTAAAAAAAAAAAATAATAATTAAACTAAAACAAATTGTAATTAGAATTTTTTTTTGCTTTTTTAAATACTCCCTGATTATTTTAGTTGTTTTTTTTTTATTCGAACAAAACAATTGATATTTATTTAGTCACATTTAATGAACAAGTGCGTTTGTCTATTTTGTGTTTTCGTCTCAATAATTTTTTTTAATTTTAATTTTATATATTTGTTTTCTGATTGAAACGAAAACGTGCAAAAGATTATTATTATCTACGAAATTTAACGTGATAATAATTAATCAACAACAAGATTTTAATTATGTGCTTTTATTCAACGACAAATTTGTGTATTTATTTATTTTTTTCTTTGATTAGAATTTTTAATTTCAAACTTTTATCAGATGATTTTTTGTTTTTAATTTAATTTTTTTTCTCTTTTATTTGTTGGTATTATTATCAAAAAATAATTAATTATATTGTTCAGGAAGAACATATGAGATATCATCCCATGGATGTCTGTAAAGTCCTTGCTTCAATCTTCTTTGATCCATGTAATGACCAATGAAACCTATACTTCTTCCAAGAACAAATAAACTATTGATAGCACCAATTTCTATGTATTCTTGTGCTTCTTCTCTAGTAAAACTACCAGAATTTCTCAACATATCAACAAATGCACAAGCAATAATACCATCAACATTTAATATAAGATTTGGTTTTTTACTTGTTGTTATTTTTTCAACTTCTAATGCATATTGTACAAGTGGTTTTGCTGGAAAATTTTCAAGTACATATTCCTTGATAAGTTTAACTCTCATATCTGGATTATTAATACTTTTAATACGATGTCCAATTCCCATAATAAGTTTACCCTTTTTTCTAGTATTATTAACAAATTCTTGTGGATGTAAACCAGCATCATATGCTTCTGAAAACATTTTAGCAGCACCATCAAGTGCACCACCAAATCTATCACCAATTGTTAATAAACCAGATACAAGTGAACTAACTAAATCTTTACCAGCACGTGCACATACAATTGTATTATGTGCACCAGATACTGCTGGTCCATGATCAGCAGTAAGCATTAATGACATTTCTAAAAATTTACAATATGTTGGTGGTAAACATCTTTGAAACCATAATAATGATACAACACCACCAATACCAACATTTTGTTTTAAAACTTCAGTAACAGGCATACCAGCATATAATAATTCTTGTCCACGTTCATCACATATTGATGTCATAAATGATGCTGGTTTACGTATTAAACCAAGTTCACGTGCCCATGAATAATCCATTGGTACTGTTGGTGGTGGTAATTCTGTTTCTGGTTTAATAGTACCATTATTAACAAGACTTTGATAAACATTACCAATTAAATCACCCAAATTATCAAAACTATCTGGTACATATGCACCACTATTTTTTAATGCTAAATTTTTAGCAGATGCTGTTTCTAAATTACTATGTGCTATTGAACCAGCATGACCAAATTGTACTTCTGATTTAAACATACTGGCACATGTACCAATACACCATGCAACAAGTGGTTTTGTTATTTTACCATTTTTTAATGCTTCACATACTTCATATTCTTCAACACCACCAACTTCACCAAGTAAAACAATTAATTTTGCATTATTATTATTTTGATAACGCATTATATGATCCATAAATGTTGTACCTGGATATCTATCACCACCAATAGCAACACCTTCAATAACACCATTTGATGCTTTTGATATAATATTATTTAATTCATTTGACATACCACCAGATCTTGATACATATGCAACACTACCACAACGATATAATTTACTATGTAATATATTATCCATCATACCACCAGTATTACCAATTTTAAAACAACCTGGTTTAACACCACCAACTGTTGCTGGACCAATTATTGTTACATTTTTTTTATTAGCCATTAATATTAATTTTCTTGTCATATTTTCTGGTATACCCTCAGCAATTATTGCAATTGTACGTATTTGAGGAAATTGTAATGTTTCAAGTGTACTTTCATATGCTGATCTTAATGATGCAAATGTAACCATAACATCAGCATCACTATGTTTTGTCATAGCATCTTTCATATATTTATATACTGGTATTAATATTTCTTTATGTCCCCAATAAAATTTTTGTTTATGATCACCAACAAATGGATATACAATAGCAGCAACTGATGGAATTGATCTTCTACATACAAAATCAAAATCAAGCATACTTTGTACAGCTCTTGTTTGCATACCCCAAATAATTGCACGTGTATTATTACTAAATAATTCTTGTGTTGTTGTTGTTGTTATTGCTGATGATGATGAATCAGTTGTACATTGTGATTTTATTTTACATTCTTCAGATGTTGATGATGAAGATGTTGTTGTTGCTGATTTTGATGATGATTGTTCATCAATTGTTGGTGATTTTGGTCCAACATCTTGTCCTGATGGTAATAAAAAGTTTGCTGTTGAAAATTCTTGTGCTTCTGGATCTGGTATTGGTTTTTTACCCATAGCCATTGCACAAATAGCAGTCATATGAGTTTCTGGACCAAATACATGTACTGGTATTGCTAAACGACGACCAACTTCACGTATAATACGTAAACCTTCTTGATAATTTGGACCAGCACGTCTTACAAATATTTTAATATTATGTTCAACAAGTTTTGGTTGAAATTCTTGTAATGCTTTAACAATACCTTTAAATGTTGCAGCAACATTTGTAAAATTAGCAATACCACCACCAATTATAAGTACTTTACCATCATCATGTTTTTCTTTAGTCATTAAACTTAATAATGTTTTAGCATATTCATATGTTTGTTGTTCACTTGGTGCACCAGAATATTCACCATAATTTGCAAGTTCATTAGCACCACCCAAATCACATATTGTATCTGAATAAATAACAGATGCACCACCACCAGCAACCATTGTCCATATTCTACCTTTTGGATTTAATAATGTTAATTTTAAACTTGCACCAGATTTTGCATCAAGATCAGCAATATATGCTTCTTCTGGATATGCATCACGTCCAAATGGTGGTGGATAATCAATTTCACCCCATTCTGGACGACATATAAAATCAGCAGTTGTATCTAATTTTGCTGCTAAATCAAGTATATATATTGATTCATCTGTTACAACAAGTGGATTTATTTCCAAATATGTAAAATATAAATTAACATATAATTTATAAAGATCTTCAATAAATTCAGCAATAACTAATTTTTTATTTTCTGGTACATGAGTTAATAATTTTTCAATAATTACTGATACTTTTGGTGGTTCTTGACAAACTGGTACTTCAAGTTTTAATGCTTTTGCATCAACATCACCAATATCAACACCACCTTGATGATGAAAAAGTATTGTATCTGCTTTACGATGAGAATAAATACAAACATAAGCTTCTTCATCCTAAATAATAAAAAAAAAAAAAAAAAAACAATTAAATAATTAAATCATTATCACAAAAATAAGATATAAATAATAATTTTTTAAATAAAAAATTTAAACTTACATCTTTATGAGGAATAAATGGTTCAATGATAAATGTTCTTAATTTTCCAGTAGCTTTTTCAACTTTTTGATCTTTATTTATTCTTTCTAAAACCCAATTTTTAACTGTTGGTAAATCAGCATTAACTTTAATTAAACCAAGTTTACCACGTCTTTTAATTAATTGATCTGGTTTAACAACTAATTTTTCAGTTTTTAACCATGGATTATCATCAACAATTGTATTCCAATTGGTATTTTCATCAATTGGTACAAAACGACATTTTGCTGCTTTTGTACGATTACCAAGTTTCCTGTTAATCAGGTCTTTTCCTGTTGCTTCGCGAATTGCTTTCGCTGACATTTTTTTATAATAATATTCTGAAAAATATATAAAATAAATAATTTATTAAAATTATCATCAACTATTATCATTAACAACTTTGTTCAAAATTATTGTTTGTGTAAATGTCATAAAAAAAAAAACTGTAAGTAGTTGTTTTGAATAATATTATTTATTTATGAATCTTATTTGACATTTGTATAATTTTAAAACAACTGTTAATAACAATTGAAGAAAAAAATTAAACAATATATTTTTAAAATTTATTTATACATATTTTAAATTATTAAAAAATTAACTTTAATATTTTTTATTTTTTTTTGGTAATGAGATGTAGCCTGACTGCATTCCAACAAGATCAGGCCACTTCCAAATTGATATGAAATAAAATTTTATTAGAAAGACTGACTAAAGTTCAAAGACCTCATCACAAGGTCAATTGTGTAATATTTTTTTTTTTATTGTTTATTAATATTTTTAATTATTAACAGTAATAAAATAATAAAAATCATTTTAAAACTGATGAATTTAAAATTAAATTTTTATTTTGCATTTTGATTATTTTTTTTTTGTTTAAATTATAATATTTGGTAGAAATTTTTTTATTTCAAATGTTTAAACAATATTATCCAATGATTGTAAAATGTATATATATTTTTTATTGACATTTTTTAAAAGACATTTATTAAACAAAAAAAAAAAAAAAAAAAACTGCACGTGTAACAGGAAATTGATAAACGAAGAAAAAAAAAAAGAATAAAATTATAATAAAATTAAGTCATCTTTAATGACCTTAATAAATTTTTTTAACGAATTTTTTTTTAGTTAAACGTAATGAGTTATTATTTTCATACAAAAATTACAAAATTAAATAAACAATAACAATATTAATCAAAAAATAAATCAAACACTTTCACCAGTCTCAAAACTTTCACGCAAACTTTCCAAAATGAAAACACAAAAATTTAAAAGTTTAATACAAAATAAAAATTAAAAAAAAAATCAATTAAAACTTTCTATCAAAAATATTATAATTATATTCAAAAAATTTTTTAATTAAAAAAAAAACTCACTTGAAATTAAAAAAAAATATATAAAATAAACAATAAAAACTTGATCAATTAAATAATATTATTTTTGAATTTATAAAAATATTTAAATAATATATTAAAAAAAAAAAAAATAGTCAACAGTTTGCTATGAACTGGAACCAACTGATTACTTCATAACACAAATTTAAAATGTATATCTTCTTGTGTTATGTGAAATGATGAGGCGAGATATCATACGATTTCACGTCGTTAATTTTTTTTTTTTTTCGACTTCGCTCGGACACTTTTTATTATCATTATTATATCTATTTTTTTAAAATATTTTTTATATGAGACGATCGTCAAATAAACCACGTGGTGATAAGCTTTTTAGTATTATTATTTTCAATGACTTTTTTTTTTTTTTAAATTAGTTGTGTTATGATTTTGTAATTAAATTATATAAATATATATTTTTATTGATAACTTGATATAATAAAGTAGGGTCAAATATTAAAGAACTGTTTAACTGTTATTTTCAAGATTATTATTATTTTTATTATTTTTTATTTTTTATTTTTTACAAGTGGATAAAACGTGGTGATCTCGTGAATAAACTCAACTGTTCACGTGAACTTATTTTTTGACTGGTGAAAAATAAGTGGTGTGATTCTCTATTTATCTTGGAATCAAATGTTAGTTTTATTTAATTTTTATTTAACGATTAAAGTTCATTTAATATTTTCAAAAATTAATTAGATATTAATTGATGAAATAAAAAAAATATATTAGTCGTTTTAATTATTACTTTTTTGTTTTAATTGTCTTGTGTTTTAAATAAAAAATGTAAAAGTTTATATATTTCATTACGACATTAAGTATATACGTATTTTTATAAAATTTAAAATTTAAATTAATTCTACGCATTCATGACATTGCTTTTTATTATTTTTTTTTTATTGATAAATTTTTTAGTATTTCAAATATTTTTATAATTATTAACAAGTTAAATAAATTTATGTTTTTTTCTCAGCATTTTTTTTTCTTTAAATTTAAAAAAAAATATTTGTAATTTTTAATATTGATTGTCTTGATGATATCATTGTATTTATTGACCTTGAAAAAAAAAAAAAAGAAAAAAAACAAGAAAATTTTTTGTTGATTTGGCAAATAATCAATCATTTTTTATTTATGTAAAAAATTACTTTAATTTGTTTGTTTTTTTAATGTTGATTGGTTATATTTTTATCAATTTATTTTAATTTTAAAACTTTTATTTCTATCAAGTATTGCTTTTTAATTTAAAAAAAATGAACAAGTTTATTATTGGGTCAAAATAAAGGTGTGTCAAATATCTGAAAGATCATCAAATAATTTTTTTGTTTTAATAGTAGAAATTAATACAAGTCACGTTTCTAATTTGTTAAATAAATAATAATAATTTAAAAATATATGATAAACATAAAAGTTACTGAATTTATAATAATAAAAAAAATTATTAAAATATTATTGAGGTAAATAACAAAGAAAATAAAAATCTTTATCATTACATCATAAAATAAATACATTTATATTTTTCAAGGTAAAAAAAATAACAATTTTCTAAATTATACAGAAAATAAATATTAAAAATAATAAATTTTATTGATAAATATAAATAATTGTTAATTTTTATTATTCAATATCCAACAAATAAAATTATTATTATAGTATTTTTTTTAATTTAATTTTCAACAAATTTAATTTATAAAATACTGTGACCTTGATAATAATATTTGACTTAAAAATAATTCAAGATTCATTGATTTAAATACTTTAAATAAAAATTCAGGTCATGAAGAATTTATCAAAAAAAAAAAACATTAAAAAAAAAAACTTGTTTCAAGCCCCTGACAAATAAAAAAAAAAAATAAAAAAAACGTCAATATCAAGGAAATATATTCCAAAGTTATATTGATTTAAAAAAAAATAATATTTGCATGATAAATTATTTATTATTCATTTTGTTATGAATTTGAATAATTTTTTTAAAATATACATTAACAGCTCTTAAGAGCTAAAGCAAGATAACTAATTATCTAAAATAATTATATTGGTAATTTTATAATAATATTCATTGATATATTATCTCATGAATACTTATAATATATTCAACTTCCGTATTATTAAAATGAATATTTATATATTTATTATTGTTTTTTTTTGGATGACATACAAAGTAAATGTATGAATTAAAATCAATTTATTTATCAACATTTTAATATCAAACAAGATTTATCTGTAATTTTATCAAATATAAAAATAATTAATTAAACATATTTAAGTCAAGTTAATTTATCAAACAATAAACAATAATTATGAGTATTTTTTTAAACAAAAAAATAATTAAATTCAACCGGTTTTTTTTTGAAAAATTTACCAAAAGAGGTTATGTCAATCTATCACTGTCAAATGTATTTATTAATTGTCATAAAAAAAAAATTAAATTAAAATAAAACTGTTAAATTAGCTTATTGTTAAAAAAAAAAAAAAAAAAAAAATATTAAATTTTTAAATTATAATGAGTATTTTTTTTTTTGCATAAATTATTAAACAGATGCATGTGGTTTTTTTTTTTTTGTGTCAAATTATTTACACCAAATTGTTTTTAATAATTAAAATTTATAAAATATTTGTGGTAATTAACTTACGTTATTAATGAAGTGTTAAATGATAAAATAATTATCAAATTTTTTTGATAGTTTTGAAATTAACAGAAACTGTAATGACGCTTTTATTATTTTTTTTTTTTTAACTTTTGTATGTTAATTTTTAAGGTTAGTTTACACAAAATTAATAGATTTTTTTTTATTTATTATTTTTTTTTATCTCGTACATAAAATGCATCAATGGAAAACGCACGCGCGAAACAAACTGATGCTGAAAAACACTGGAAAACACTGAAAAAAAATAAAATATAAAATATATGTGTTCACTTTGAGAGATAGTGACGTGGAATTACGTCACATCGTACGATTTTTTTTTTTTTTTGATTATATATTTATTATTATTATTTTTTAAATTGGTCATTAGAAGAGAATAAACTAAGGTTGCCATCTCTGATGCTAAATAGAAAACCATAAAAATTATTTTTAAATTTAATTAATTAATTAATAATGACTTTTATTGATGTATTTATTTTTCTTAAAAATATTATCTAATTAATTCTTATTAATTAAAATAGTTTAACTCTTATTGTTTGATTCAAATTTTATTTTTTTTTTCATCCACATAAATATCTTATTTTAATTATTAAAATTTATTACTATTTTTATTATTACATATTTATAATAAAATTGTGTTAAAAAAGTCGATGTGTAATATAATTATTTACAATAAATAATATATCAAAAAACAATTTAAATTTATATATAAATTTTTTTTATAAATAAAAATATTTATAATTTATAATTATATATTTTTTATTTTAATTTTTGAATGATTTGACTGTGTTTTTATAATAATATTCTGTGAAATTATATCATATATAATTAATAATGTATTATTACAAGAAAAAAATAAAATAAAATAAGATAAAAAACTGTATTTATCTTTGTGAGGAAAAAAAAAAAAGAATTATAAAAAGATAAAAATTGAATCGTCATTAAAAATATTATAATAGTTTCATTATTTTATACTCTTCCTTCTAATTTTGTAATTAAATCATGAACACTTTCAATAACACTGTAGATATAAGGTCTTTCCATTGGATTTGTTTT
Organism: Lysiphlebus fabarum; assembly: GCA_011426435.1. NCBI lineage: Eukaryota > Metazoa > Arthropoda > Insecta > Hymenoptera > Braconidae > Lysiphlebus > Lysiphlebus fabarum. The sequence continues at coordinate 441,733 of WSYQ01001097.1, forward strand.
TAACATTGACATTATTAAATTATGCATATCCTAAAAAAATAATTAAAAAAAATAAATTAATATTAATTAATAAATATTTATTAAATATAAATCAAGTATTATTATTACCTCATTGTAAGGTGAATTTTCTGGAAAATCAATATTAGCACTGATGACAGCAAGTGCAACACTGTCACCTCTTTCATATACAGGATCAAATGGTGATTTAAAAAAACACAATGCATACAAAATACATCCAAGTGACTGTCAAATTAAATAAAAAAAATAATAAAATACATTAATCAACTCAATAAAATAACAATTTAATAAATTAAAAATAAATTAAACTCACCCAAATATCAGTTCTTTCATCAATCATACAATAACTTTCAACATTAAATAATTCTGGTGCTCGATATGGCATTGAACATCTTTCACCAGCATTATCCTGTAATGTTTGTGCATCTTGTGCACCACAAACTTTAACTCTTGCTGGTGCAACTGATCCTAAATCCATAATAATTGGTGTATAACCATCAGCCAATAAAATATTAGCTGTTTTTAAATCTCTATGTGCAAGTGGTTCTGGTTTAACTTCATGGAATGCTTTAACACCTTCACATATTTGTAAAAATATATTTAATATATTAAGAGCACTTAGATGATCATTATTTCTTGATCTTCTTTCTAACTCTTGTGACAGTGTACCTTTCTAAAAAAAAATTTATAAATTAATTAATATACAATTACTTTGGTTTTTTTTTTTTATTGATAAATTAAATAATAAATAATTTACATGATAATATGGTAAAACAAGATATGATTCACCAGTTTCATTGACAACTGGATCAGGTGTTCCTGTATGTGTTGAATCAACACATTCAATAACATTTTGATGTTTAACTATTGAATGATATTCAATTTCTTTAGTAGCAGCCTGTTGATCCTCTGGTCCATGACATACGATTTTTTTAATTGCATATTTTTTATTTGTAAATGTATCTTCAACCAAATAAACTGAACTAAAACCTCTGTAAATTAAAAAAAAATTATATTAATACTAATTAGTAATAAAAATTAATAAATATATTAAATTTTATTGATTTATCAATGAGGTTATGTTGATAAATACTAAAATACATAAAATTTAAAAAAAAACAAAATTTAATAAAAATAATTCTTTTAATTATTAAATATTTATATTTTTTTAAATTTATAAATAAATAGTTTAATATAGTTTATATTAATTTATAAAATATATAATTATATATTTGTAAACAATAATATTATTATTTACCCATCACCAAGATGTTCAAGTACTCTATATTTACTAGAATTTATTGAAATTATTTTTTTTGAACATAAACAACCCATTTTCATAATCAAACTAAGACCCAAACTGTTCATTTTTATTTATTATTATTTTATACTCATAATTATTTATATATATTATTATTATTATTAACTAATTGTAAATATTTTTTTTTATCAATGAAACGTCATTTTTTGTTGACATTTTTCTCTCTCTCTCTCTAAATTAATTCAACCAATGGCTGCATTGCGCGTGTATTTAAGATAAGGTTGGGTAAATTTTAAATCTACTTTTTTGTATTTTTTTTTTCCCAACAAAATTAAATATATTTTTTTTTAATTAAAAAATGAATTTAATATAAAAATAATTAAAAGATTCTTTTTTAATTTATCAAATTTATTTTTCTATAATTTTTTTTATCTTTTAATTATAATATTTTTTACATTATAATATAAAATAATGTTTTTTTTTTTAATTATCATGAAGAGTTTTTTGTATAGCTGGTATTATGATAACTTGATATGAAATATAATATTAATATTGCGGTTGTTTATAACAGTTGTAGAGGTGTACATCAACGCAAGCGTACTTATATTTCATCTTGCAGACATTGAAAAAAAAAATTGTCATTGAGGACAACAAACAGTCTCAAATTATTTTCATTTAACACAAACGAAATAGTTGATGCACACGCGCAAGTTTTTATTCAAGTGCTATCGTTGTCAATCAATAATCAAAAACACATACACTTTTATAATATTTTATATATAATATATATTAATACATACAAGTATATTTTATTCATATATATTTATAATAAATAATAGTTATAATAAAAAACACTTCAACTGGAATTTTTATTTTACCATTTACTCAATTCAAGTGACACTTCTCAAGTGACACTGTGTATTGTGCTTTTGTATAAATAAATTATTAATTGAATAACATCAAAATAATAAATATTAAATAATAAATTATTTTTTAATAGATTTTTTTTTTTGTTGACATGTAAATTATAAAATTTATTTTGAAATTAAAAAAAGAAAAAAGGCTGAAAGTTATGTTTATTAATTTATATAATTATCATAATATTTTTACAATAAAATAAATGAAAAAAAGAAAAAAAAAAAACAATAAAAATATACACGAGGATTGTTTAAAAATTTTGGCATAATTTATTTAAATATTATATTTGGCATATTTATTTATATATTAAAGTTAATTTTATTTTAATTAAAAATGATACAAGAAAATTCACAAAAAACAAATGATGAAAAAAGTTACATATTAGAAGCTGCAAGAAAAAATTTTGAAGATGTAAGTAAATTATAATTATATTTTTGGTTATTTATTTTTTTTATTTTTATAATTAAATTATTATTATTATTTTAAATTATTTGTTTATTATTATTTAATCTATTGTGTTTACAAAGTATAATTTTTTTAATTTTTCTATTTTTTTATTTTAATTAATTAAATTTCATTTATTGTTTATTAAAATTATTCCATTGTATTTTAACATATGGTCTAATAATCTGATTTATTACGAGACAAATAAAAATAATTGTAACAATTTATTATTCTAAGGAATTATGATATTTATTATCAACTGTCTGACCATTTTTATCAACTCATTTAATAGCAAAATTACATGTGTTTATTAGTACTGATAAGGATACATTCGTAAAACTGTTATAATTATTTGTTAAATAATTTATTAAATATATTTTTTCTTAGCTAAAAAAATATAATAAATTATTTTTATATTGAAATACAATTTAAAATACATAATAATGAATATTTTTTATTTATTTATTTTTTTTTGTTTAAATTATCGATATAAATATCACTATTTTTCCTGCACACATGCACAATTATTTAAAATCAACAGGGAGGAAGCTTGGGGACCGATGACTCCTACGATGATATGAGACAGCTCGTAAGGGTAAGATAAACGTGTTGTCTCTTCGCGGTTATTAATCTTTATGTTGATTATTTTTTTAATTAACAAATATTTTATTATAAAAATTATCAAAAAGTTTGACGTTCAGATAAATTGTTTTATTGAAAAATATAATAAATAAATATACAAATTTATTTAAATTTGATTGTTTTTAAATTAATAATTAAATTATGTATTTTTAATTTAATAATTCAGTTATAAATGCAATTATATTTGAACGTTCTCAGTGATATATAATGAATGAACTATTTTTAACTCAATTTGTAAAATATATTTTGTGCTTATTTTTGAATAATAAATATGCTAAATTTAATTTATTTATTAATTGATGTATGTGATTTTTTTTTGTATGATTGTTTTTAGATTCTTCATGTTGTTCATCAGAATTTTCATCAAGATATTATCATCAAATATATGTATATATTTTTTGATAAAATTAATTTAAAAAAATAAATGATATTTTGATTGTTTTTTAAATTTCAGCTTTTATATATTAAAATATTTTTTTAACTGTCTAAATCAATTTGCACGAATAAAAATTAATTAATTATTTAATTGCATGTTAAATAATTATTTAAAAATTTTTAATTTAATTTAATTTTAAAGCTTATAAATATTGTATTTATATTTTCTATTTTTTTTTTAAGTATTCAATGACAGATAAAAATTTGAGCTAAATATTTTATCATGTACTCAAATAAATAATAAACAAAATTAAAAATATTTTAATATATGATATATACGATTAACATTTTATTACATGAAAAAATTTTTTTATTAAAAATGGGTATGTGGGTCAAATTGCAGGAGGACATTGAAGACTCGGGAAAATTTACAAGTCTTCCCTTGGCAAGTTTTAATTTCATCAATTCAATAATAGGCAGTGGAGTTATTGGTAAATTAAAATTTAAATATTTATCATATATATTTCATTGAAAGATATTAGAATTTATCTTGAAATTTATTTATTGAAAAAAAAAAAAAAAATGATTTTCTTTTTAGGAATTCCATATGCTTTACATCAATCTGGATTTTTTCTTGGTCTATTTTTATTAGTTGTTGTTGCTGTTTTAACTGATTATTCATTGATACTTATGGTAAGAAGTGGACATTTATGTGGTGAAATGAGTTATCAAGGTTTAATGAGAGCAAGTTTTGGACGTCCTGGTTTTTATATTTTAACAACACTTCAATTTATTTATCCATTCATAGGTAAAATATATAAATTAATTACACTAAATAAATTTTAAAAATGTTATAAATATTAATTTGTTTTAAATAATTATAACAATTGCAGCTATGGTTTCGTATAATGTCGTTGTTGGTGATACTGTTACAAAAGTATTATTAAGAGTAACTGGAATGTCACCAGATAATATTTTTGGAAGACGAGAATTTGTAATATTATTTGCAACATTTTGTATAACAATTCCACTTTGTCTTTATAAAAATGTTGCAAGACTTGCTAAAATATCATTTTTATCACTGGTATGTGTTGGATTTATTTTACTAGCAATATTTATCAGAATGAATAACATGACAGAAATTTTGTAAGTATTAAAAAAAAAAAAAAACAACAAAACCAATGAAAAAAATAATTAATATTTATTTGTACATTTAATTTTAATTTCAAGACCAAGCCAAGATGATTGGAGTTTTGCATCAATACGTGGTGTTGTACCATCAATTGGAATAATGGCATTTGCATTTATGTGTCATCACAATACATTTCTTATTTATGGATCAATTGAACGTGCAACACAAGAAAAATGGGATATTGTAACTCATTGGTCATTATTTACATCATTTTTAGTTGCATCAGCATTTGGTATTGCTGGATATGCAACATTTAAATCACATGTACAAGGTGATTTAATGGAAAATTATTGTTGGGATGATGATCTTATGAATTTATCAAGAGTTATGTTTAGTGCAACAATATTATTAACATTTCCAATTGAATGTTTTGTTACAAGAGAAGTTATATTAACAGCAATTAAAGGTACAGATGAAGTTGAAAATCATGATATGTATATTTCTGGTTCAGATCGTCGTCATTTATTTATAACACTTGGAATTATAATAACAGCATATTTAATATCAATGACAACTGATTGTTTAGGTCTTGTATTAGAATTAAATGGTATATTAGCAGCAGTACCATTAGCATATATATTACCAGCACTTTGTTATTTAAAATTAGAAGAAGGACCATTATTATCATCAAAAAAACTTCCAGCTCTTGGTTTATTTATTGCTGGTTTAATTGTTGCATTATCTGGTTTGATGTTAATTTTATTTAATGACAGTGGTAATACATCTTGTAAACATGGAGTTGATATGGAATATTGTAATACAACATCAATAACATCATCAACAACAGCAACAACAATTAGCTCAATATATTATCCAAAAACAATAATAAATTCAACGACATTAAATAATTTTATAAAAAGTACAAAAATTCCTGAATTATTTAAAAATAATTTTAAAGTTTAATTTATTAAATAATAAATATATATTTAAATAATTATCAAGCCAAAGTATATTAATGAAAAATTAATTATAAGAAGAATAAAAAATAATTTTATCATGGTAGCTGTTGATGTTAATATTGGCTTTTAAATTTATTAAATTTATTAAATTATTAGATGTAATAATATAATGCATACCTGATTAATATGTGTGTGGCTTATATATACGACTTTAATGATATTTTTTAAAAATGACTACAATCAAAAAAATATATATATATAAATATTAATTAATAAATGAAAGTCTGCAATTTATAATTTTAAAAAAATACATAGCAAGCTAACGCACACAATAAAAAAAAAAAGAAAAAAAAAAGCAATTTAAATGTTTGTCTTGCTATTTCTTCCAAGAAATACAATCAATTTTGTTATTAATTTTTAATTTTATTATTGATTTAAGTAATATGTTTAAATTTATATAAATAATCGAAATAAATTTAGTTTTTTTTTTTATTTTTTTTAAATTGTCTGTGATTTTTGAATTTCTTTTTTAATTATATTATTGATGTAAATTTAATTAGTTTTTTTTATAATTTTTTTGAGAAATATATTAAAATTATAAATCAAATATTAAATGAAAGAATTTTTAAAAAATGTTATACTTGATGTTATAAATGTGTATTAATATTATATAAATAATTTAAATGGAAAGAAAAAAAAAAACAAAATTTATAAATGTATATATAAATTTAAATTTATCTATGCTAAAATTGAATTTTAAAAAAAATGTTAGAAAATGTGTAGTGCAATTTATAATTTTTTTGAAAATTATTAATAATTGATAGTAATATATGAAACTGATGAATTTAATGTATTGCGAATTTTTTTCGTAATTTTCTCGACCATTTTTCACTCTTGAAAAAAATAAAATAAAATAAAAAATCACAAAAAACAAAGGCCCTAAACAAGAATTAAATTATGATAAAATTATTAGTCAAATAATATTGAATTTAATAATAATAAATACTGCAAAGTACCTCTAAAAGGATAAATTTTACGAATGAAAGTTTAATTGTAAAAAAAAATAAATATATAAAAATATTAATAAATATAATAATAATTAAATCTCAAATTATTTATTTTTAAAAAATGTTTTTTTTTTTCTCCCTGTAAACATTACAGATTTTGTAGTATTATAAAAAAATTCATTTATCAATATAAAAAAATGGAGAAAAGTGACAAAAATACAAATAAATATCGGAGAAATTGAAAAGAAAATTCAAGGTCGTTTATATTAATTATAATTAATTTTTTTTAAATCATAATGTAAATTACTATTTTATCGACAATTTAAGTGACGTCATTTTTTTATAATAATCATCAAGGCCAGTCGACATAACTCTAAACTTGTCTGAAAGTGATCAAAGCAGGACCAAATAGACTAAACTTGTCTTGATGATGATTAAGCTATATAGAGCTGTATAAAAAAAATATACACCTAGTTCAATCTTCAAATGACTATTATTTAATTGATATTCAAAACCAAATAACTAGGTAAAATAATTATTTATAAATATATCTATAATAATTGTAATAAAAGTGTTTTTTAAACAAAGTCTTTCTCCACATAAATCCAAGACTTGATACAACTTGATACAACTTGGTAAAAAAATATATAATAATGAAGAGTGACTGTTGCTGACTTGGTAAATTTATTTTTCTTAATAAATAATTAATATATATTTTTATTTATTTATTAATTATTAATTATTTTATTTAAAATTATAATAGTTATTTAAAAATACTCACAACAGTACTTATTGTCAAAATATGTTCAAGTTATTTTTGTTTATGGTTATAAAAGTATCAAGTATCAGCTATATTATTTAAAAATTGTTATATATATTAAAATAATAAAATATAAATATAAAATATTAAAACTGATTATGACAATAGAATTAATTAATTTTTTATCTTCTTAAATTTTTTAACTCATTTATTTTTGTTATTTTAAATGTCTAGATTATAAAAAATAAATAAAAAAACATCTGATGATAAAATTTTAACAACGCAGTTTATTTATTTAAGTATTTTATTTTTATATTATTTAAAAATAATATGTCATTTTAAATAATTATAAATTAATTTTTAATTTTAGTTAATTTGTTGAATTTGATAAATTAATTTTATATATAAAATAAAAATGGCTTGGAGTTCATATCAAAAAATACTTGCATTGGTGATGGTGGTAACAGGATCCTTCAATACACTCTCAGTAAAGTAAGTTATTTAAATATCATGATAAAAAAATTTTTATCATATTAAATGTATTATTTTTATATATTTTAAGTATTAAATTATATATTTGTTATTTTAGATATGCAGATAAACAAGAAGTTGTTGGTCAAGATGGAACAGTTAGAAAGTTTAATCATCCATTTATGCAATCAGCATTTATGTTTGTTGGTGAAATGCTGTGTTTGCTTATTTTTAAAATAGCATTTATGTATTTTAATCGTATTGGAGTAAGTATATTTAATATAATAATTGTTGATTGTTTAATTTATGTTTTAATATTGTTTTTTTTTTTTAATTTAGGATGGTACAGTTGATAATCATCCATTGACAAAAGGTTCTAGAAATTTCAATCCACTTGTATTACTAATTCCAGCATGTTGTGATTTAATATCAACTTCAACAATGTATGTTGGTCTTAATTTAACACAAGCAAGTAGTTTTCAAATGTTACGTGGTTCTGTTATTGTATTTACTGGTATATTATCTGTTGGTTTTCTTGAAAGAAAACTTGGTGGTAGAGAATGGACTGGTATTATATTTGTTATTGCTGGTCTTGCATTTGTTGGAATAAGTGATCTTTCATATAAAGATAATGAATCAAGAGGTTTTAATTCAGTTTTAACTGGTGATTTATTAATAATATGTGCTCAGGTAAATGATAATTTTATTATTATAATTATTATTAATTTATTTATTAAAAATTTATATTTTTAATATTTTATTTAATCAAGGTAATAACTGCTGTACAAATGGTTATTGAAGAAAAATTTGTATCTGGTTTAGAAATTCCACCACTACAAGCAGTTGGGTGGGAAGGAGTTTTTGGTTTTATTGGAATTATTTTATTAATGATACCATTGAATTATATTCATGGTGGTTCAATATTTGGAGATAATTCACAAGGAACAATTGAAGCATCACTTGATGCACTTATACAAATTGGAAATAGTGGAAGATTATTCATGGCTATTGTTGGTAAGTTTATAATTTATAATTCATTGCAAATTTGTTAGCAAAAAAAAATTATTTAAAATGTTTTATTTATTTTTTTAATTTTATTAAATAGGTATCACAGTTAGTATTGCATTTTTTAATTATGCTGGTTTAAGTGTTACTCAACAAATGTCATCAACTACTCGAATGGTTCTTGATAGTTTTAGAACAATTGTCATTTGGGCATTTTCATTGACTGTTGGTTGGCAAGATTTTCATTTTCTTCAAGTAAGTTATAACAAGTTAATTATATTTATTTAAAATAATAATAAAATTATCATTTAATTTCCTGTATAATATAGCTGATTGGTTTTACTGTATTACTCATCGGTATGTCATGCTACAACAACGTGATTATTCCACAATTGATAAGAAAAGCTGTTGTTTTAATTGGTCGTCACAGACCACCACCAAGTGATGAAGTACGTGTGATAAATGCTGCGGGTGATCCAGAATATCGAATATAAAATTCATTATTATTATTTTTTTTTTACAATCACCTTTTTGGTTACGCCTTCCTCAAGTTATTAAATTAATAGATACATATATATTCAAAAGACTAATATTCATAATTGATATTCAAATTAATATCTAAAATAAAAATTAAGCTGTTCTTTTTTAAACTTTTTAAAATTATTTTTTGTCTATTATGTATTTTTTTTTTTATTATCAGATATAGAATATAAAAATAAAATATTATATTATTCAATAAACAATAAAAAAATCTTAAACAATATTTCATTTTTTTTTTTATTTATTATTTTTATTTTTAACAATTATTTATAAGATAATTAATATAATAATATTGAGCTCAATTAAAAAAGAAAATATCCATTTTGGTTAAAAATAATTAAAAAATTTTTTTTTAAATTTATATTTTTATATATTTGAAAATCTTGAGTATTTGTTTCAAACAAATTGAATTATATTTATACAATAATTATAGTACGACGTTCGATTATAAATTCAACTAATTAATTAATTAAAAAAAGAAAAATTAATCACAACCCGGTTATTTAATTACAATATTATTATTTTTTATTTTTTTTTGAATTTTTTAAATTATTAAAAATATTTACAATAAATTTTTGTGTAAGTCAACATCTATGTGAAATTTTTAATTTAATATTTCATTTTTAATAAAAAAAATAAAAAAAACTAATAAACTATTAATACATAGAAAAATTTTTAACAAAAATTATCATTGATTATTAATATTATTCTTTTTTCTTTTTTATCAAGAATTTTACGATAAAAAAAATAAGTTATTTTATTTATTATTTATATTAAATAAAATTAATTAGATGCCCACAAATTTTTTCCAAGGATCCATTGCACCTTGTAATATTGCACAAAAACTTTTACAACTTGATCTTGCATTTTTTTTTTTTCTTCATCATCGATACATAATAATAAATTATCTAATATTTTTGATTTTTTATTCTAATAAATATTAATTCAAAATAATAATAATAATAATAAGCTCTAAAGATTGTAAGACCATGTCCCTTTGGCAGATTGTATATATCTATTTGTTTGTCTAGGATCTGAATTTGTACCTCGTCTTGATAAATCTTGTTGAGGATTTTTATAATTTTTATTTATAATTTCAAATTTTTTTTCATTTTTAATACTATCATTATTTGAATCACGTTTAATTTCATTATGTCTTGTACCATTATCTTGATAAAAACAAGAATTTTCCGAAATACTTAAATCTTTTAATTTCAATTTATTCATTTTATTTTCAATATTTTTATCACTATTATAATTATCACTTATTTCACTAATTTTTTTTCTATTATTATTATCATCATCAAAATTACGTGGACTTGAATCAATTGATAGATTTTTTGATTTAAAAATTTTAATATCATCGTTATTATATTTTTCATGATGATGTATATGAGAATCAGAGTATGATGGACTTGTTACTCTGTTATTATCATTAAAATTTAATGTCGTTCCTCTAGTATCATGAGGACGACGTCATATATATCATTCTTCTAATTCATCCATTCTATTGCGAATTGTCATTTCAACAACTTCTAAACTTGGATAATCCAATTCTTTTACAAGACAAAGTACAGCTGATAATATATTTGAATTCTGAAATTATAAAAAAAATATGTAAATTATTTTATTATAATTTTATTATATATAAAAATATTTACCCTGGTAACTGGTCTTCTATGATAATGAAAACGACATTTATCTTTTTCTGTATGACGTATCCATCCATGTGTTTCTCTACTTCCATCTTCCTGCTAAATAAAAATATAAAATTAATTATCAATTAAATATTATAATTATTACCAAGGCAAAAGAGTTTTATGCTAGTTTAATAGATAATCATTTGATTGGTCTAGTATAATATAAATCAAAAAAAAAATAAAATAAAAAATAAATATATTTAAATAAAAAAGGGCATTTAAATTTCCGAGAAAAGAAAGGTCGTACAAATTGCAGAGGGAGAATTGGCATTTAAATTTCCGAGAAAAAAAAGGGGACAAAAATTTCAAAAGGGCATTTAAATTTCTTGGAATTAAAAAATGATATTAATATTTTTTATTTATTTTTTTTTCCAAGAAATTTAACTGGGTTAATTCAATTATAAAAAATAGAAGGAATTTATTCCTGGAAAAAGTTTTTTAAATATTTTATTTTATTTAAAAATAAATATTTACATTTTTATTTTTTTGTATTTTTCAATATATTCACATACAAAACTAAAATAAAAATAATATTAATATAATTTTTTATATTTACCCTTTCAATATTTTGATGAAGTCCAGATGTAGAACGTCTTAGTTGTCCTTGATGATGTTGATTTTGTAAATGATCATCATAATCAGTTTGACGTCGTTCATCAAAATCATAACTATTTCTATCAACAGATCTTCTGTCATCAGAGTATTCATGTGTTTGATAAGATGATCTTGGTGATGCTGATACTTGTGATCGTTGATTAACATGATCATTTTGTTTTTCATATTCTACATATCCACGTCTGTCATCATAATCTCCACTGTTTCTTGATACAACTGGTCGTTCATCATAATCCTATTGAATTATTTATTTATTATAAATTTACATAAAGATATCAAATAAATGAATAATAATAATAATAATGATGTAAATTAATTGTGGTTGGTGGTATATTTATTAAATTTATATTATTTCATCTACTTTATTTGCATAAAAATATACTGGAATAATAATTTTACATCAACATATAATATTGTTATTAAATAAAACATAAAAAAGTTAAATAGAATTTATGACTTTACCTTGGAAGGATCAATAGTGTTAGTAGAAATATTATCTTCATTGTTTCGTGTCTCATCTCTTAAAACTTTTGTTTGTCCATTCTATCAATAATAATAATATTACTAAATTATTACTTCAAAGTTTGAGAATAAAATTATATGAAAAATATAATTTTATAAATAAATTAAAAAATTAAATTTATTAAAGAGAAGAATTGATTAGTATTCAAAGTAAATTTACCTCGTAGTTGTTGTATTGATTGTTTGATGAATATTGATGAGGTGATAAAGCATTATAGTTTGAATTTTTGATGTCAGTATTATTAAATTCATCATGAGTATGTTGTGATCCATCATAACTTCTCTTTACATATTTAAAATAAAAATAATTGTTAAATTAAAATATTAACATGATTTTTAATTTAAATTAATTGATATTATTTGATAAGTATTTAAATATTTAAATACAAATTAAAATTAAATATTTAATTTAAAAAATAGTTAAATCACCTGATCACTTGATGAACTGTATCTTCTATTGGGTTCTGATGGAGACTCTTCATTATATTCAACAACTTCCTAATTATTAACAACATTTATGAGTTTATTTTTTTAAATTAATTATTAAATCGCAACAAGGTATTTTTTAGTTATTTTTTTTATATATTTTTAAATTAAATTTATCCTTGAACTTACATGATCTGATTGTAAAGGAGAAGCATCCATCTCAAGTGGATGAATAAGAATTTTACCTCTTGAAAGAGCTGTATTGATTTCTTCGGATGTTACAAATTTGTCATCAAGTTTTTCAAGATTTGGAAGAGCTCTTATAACAGCCATTCGGTATCTATTTTTTTTTAAAATCAATTTAAATTTAATTAATATTTTTTTAAAACGAGGCCGATTAAGCAGCTTCAAAAAAAAAAAAATTCAAATACCTCTTCACTTATTATATTTGCCTAATAAAAATTCAAAATTTTTTCAAAAAAAAAAATTCAAATACCTCTTCATTATTATATTTGCCTAATAAAAATTCAAAATTTTTTCAAAAAAAAAAAATTCAAATACCTCTTCGATCATTATATTTGCCTAATAAAAATTCAAAATTTTTTCAGAAAAAAAAAAATTCAAATACCTCTTCGATCATTATATTTGCCTAATAAAAATTCAAAATTTTTTCAAAAAAAAAAAAATTCGAATACCTCTTCACTTATTATATTTGCCTGATAAAAATTCAAAATTTAAAAAAAAAAAAATTCAAGTACCTCTTCGATTATTATATTTGCCTGATAAAATTCAAAAATTTTTTTAGAAAAAAAAATATTTGAATACCTCTTCGGTCATTATATTTGCCTAATAGAAATTTAAAATTAAATAACTGGAAATTTTTTTGATAAATTTCAAAATGTATTACTGTCGATATCTCGAAAAATATTGATCCTAGAAAAAAAGTATAAAGCGATTTGGAAACCTCATTTCGAGATCTAAAATATCGATATATCTCGAAATTTTTTCGATATATTTTTCGATAAGTTACTATCGATATATCGAAAAATATCGATCCTAGAAAAAATGTATGAATCGATTTGAAATCGTCTTTTTGAGACCTAAAATATCGATATATCTCGAAATTTTTTCAATACATTTTTCGATAAGTTACTATCGATATATCGAAAAATATCGATCCTAGAAAAAATAAATAAATCGATTTTGAATCGTCTTTTCGAGACCTAAAACATCGATATATCTCGAAATTGTTTCGATATATATTTCGATAAGTTACTATCGATATATCGAAAAATATCGAACCTAGAAAAAATGTATAAATCGATTTTGAATCGTCTTTTCGAGACATAAAATTTCGATATATCTCGAAATTTATTCGATATATTTTTCGATAAGTTACTATCGATATATCGAAAAATATCGATCCTAGAAAAAAAGTATAAATCGATTTTAAATCGTCTTTTTGAGACCTAAAATATCGATATATCTCGAAATTTTTTCGATACATTTTTCGATAAGTTACTATCGATATATCGAAAAATATCGATCCTAGAAAAAATAAATAAATCGATTTTGAATCGTCTTCTCGAGGCTTAAAATTTCGATATATTTCGAAATTTTTTCGATACATTTTTCGATATGTTACTAGCGATATATCGAAAAATATCGATCCTACAAAAAATGTGTAAATTGATTTTAAATCGTCTTTCCAAGGCCTAAAATATCGATATATCTCGAATTTTTTTCGATACATTTTTCGATAAGTTACTATCGATAAATCGAAAAATATCGAACTTAGAAAAAATGTATAAATCGATTTTGAATCGTCTTCTCGAGGCTTAAAATTTCGATATATCTCGAAATTTTTTCGATACATTTTTCGATATGTTACTATCGATATATCGAAAAATATCGATTCTAGAAAAAATGTATAAATCGATTTTGAATCGTCTTTTTGAGACCTAAAATATCGATATATCTCAAAATTTATTCGATATATTTTTCGATAAGTTACTATCGATATATCGAAAAATATCGAACCTAGAAAAAATGTATAAATCGATTTCAAATCGTCTTTTCGAGACCTAAAACATCGATATATCTCGAAATTTATTCGATACATTTTTCGATAAGTTACTATTGATATATCGAAAAATATCGATCCTAGAAAAAAAGTATAAATCGCATCGAATACCCCTTTTCGAGCCCTACAATCCTGTTGTAACTAAAAATTTTTTCGAAAAAAATTTCGATGATTTATTTAAGTTTAAAAAAAAAATCGAATACCTCTTCACTTATTATATTTGCCTAGTAAAAATTCAAAATTTTTTCAGAAAAAAAAAAAAAATTCGAATACCTCTTCACTTATTATATTTGCCTAATAAAAATTCAAAATTTTTTCAAAAAAAAAAATTCAAATACCTCTTCACTTATTATATTTGCCTAATAAAAATTCAAAATTTTTTTAGAAAAAAAAAAAATTTAAATACCTCTTCGATCATTATATTTGCCTAATAAAAAATTCAAAATTTTTTTCAAAAAAAAAAATATTCGAATACCTCTTCACTTATTATATTTGCCTAATAAAAATTCAAAATTTAAAAAAAAAAAAAAAATTCGAATACTTCTTCGATCATTATATTCGCCTAGTAAAAATTTAAAATTTTTTCTTACTTTAACAAAAAATAAAAAATTTTTCGATAAAATTCTGAATTATAACAGGGTAATAGAACAGGAAAAGAGGTATTTAAAAGAGGTCATTTTATATTAAACAAATGCCGAAAAATTCTGACTAATTAATATTAATAAACTTAATATTGCCAACGACAACGACACAATGAAATTATGCAAATAATTTTTAACTGCTTAGAAAAATCAAACGTAGCAAACATATAACAACATGTTGTCACGTTTTCGTTTGAGAGAAAAATATTAATTACAATGAATGTTTGTACATTTTTTATATTTAATAAATTAATAGTAAATTTAATTTTTTCTTGACAAATAGTATTATCTAATAATTCAATAAATATAATTAAAATTAAAATTAAGGTTTAAATAAAAAACCTTGAAACTTGTTTACCTCGAAAGTCAACTGTGACCAATATCATATATATAAATCGATTTTTATTAAAGTCAGTTGTTTTATTAAATTTTTATTTATAAATTCAATTGACAATGAAATTATAGATATATTTATAAAATAATAATTCAGATAATTTAAAATTACATAATTACCCTTCATTATCAGCACATGGATTTTCTCCAAGCCATAAATTTCTCAAATTAAGTAAATTTTGTAGATAACATACTTCATTTAAATCAGTGATATTATTTTTTCTCACAAATAAATCTTTTAAATTTAAGCAATATTGAAAATCAGCTAGTGTATCAATATTATTAACACTGAAAGCCAAAAAAACAAACAAATTATCATTTATACATTTGCTAAAATTAAAAAATAATAATTTATAAAACTTAAATTGATATTGAATTTTCAAATAAAAACAATGGAAAATTAATTTCAAGTTAACAATAATTTACAGAGCGAATCCAAAGTGAAAGTAACACTATTGAGAGGTAAAAGAAAGAAAAATAAATTATGAATGTATTTTATAAAATTAAATCATAAAAAAATATGAATAATTTTTTGATGTAGTTTTTCATCTTGATTCAATTTAAATAAACAATTTGTTTTTAATAAATAAATGACAATTATTGAAATGATTGAGTAAATAAATTTTAAAAATAAAAATTTAATTGATTTCAAGATAGTGAATGTGTTATGATGCTTAGATGAATTTTTATGAAGGAGTTGAGTGGGTGTTACGAGACATATTATTAATTTTTTTTTATATAAAAATGTGTAGGATGTTTGTGACCATGATTTTTTTAACTACAAACAATACCATGCAGGGAAATATTGTTGAGACTATCAGCTTTAAAAAATTTGTAGCAGTGAAATATTTTAAATAATTAAAAATACATTTTAAAAATATCCTACCTCAAAGAGAGTACCTCAACTTCTTTTAATTCTCTCAGAATAGTTACATCAGTAAGTTCAGATCCCCTGTAAAAAAAACAAAAAACAAAAAAGAAATATAATTATTATAATAATTTATTACAATAAAAAAGGAAGTTGAGAAAAAAATTTCTCATGTAAAATTATTGTATCATTGTTTGAACTTGATGATGATTACAGGATTCAACATGTAATTCATAAAATAATAAATAAAAATATAACAAAGCTTATTGTTAAATAAAATACAATAAATATTTTTAAAAAAAATAATTTTGTTAATAATAAATAAATATTGTTATTAAAACTTACCAACAATTTAATTTTTTTATTGCAGTAAGATCAGATAATCTTGATCTTGCAACAACCATTTCTTCAGTTAATTTAACCATAATTAATTAATAATTAATAATCACAATAAATAACAAACAATTAACTCAATATTTTAATAATTAAAAAAAAATTTAAATAAATAATTTATAACTAAACATTGGAAGACACAATAAAAAATATATAAATATATATTAATTAAATTTTTGATGTAAATTTTTTTAACATTTGTATAAAATAATTATTAAACTAATTTACAATTATTTTAAATAAATTAATTTTAATAATAAATTATTAATAACTTTTAACAATGTATGTGCCATGACGATTCACTGTTGACTGTAAATAAATATTCATCTGTCAAAAAAAAATAAAAACAAAAAATAAATATTTAAAATTTTCTGTTTTATCGACTAAGCAAATACTCTGTTGATAAAAATGTTTTGATATAAACTTATAAAATCAAACGTTGCTAACAGCGCCAACAAAAATGGATGCAAACAAAAAAAAAAATATATCCCAAAGCATGTGCCTTTGATAAAATTTTTGTGCTAATTTTTATTTTTTTTTATTTTTGCTCAAGTCATATATACAAGACAATGTCATAATTGTTATATTTTTAATTCATCAACAAAAATAAATAAATAAATGAAATTTTAATTGTAAATATATAAATATAATTAATTTATAAAAAATAAAAATATTTTATAATAAATATGTTAAATGAAACGTGACATTTTAAGAAGTGAAAAATAAAAAAATACCTTAATAATAATTAGTTAATAAAATTGTGTAATAATTAATAAAAAAAAAATAAAATAAAAAACCATGTACACATTTAGAACAATAATATTGAGAAAATTAAAATCAAAGGGAATTGATAAATCACCTAGCAATATATTTATGATAAGTAAATAT
The DNA here is from genome assembly GCA_011426435.1 of Lysiphlebus fabarum. Taxonomy (NCBI): domain Eukaryota; kingdom Metazoa; phylum Arthropoda; class Insecta; order Hymenoptera; family Braconidae; genus Lysiphlebus; species Lysiphlebus fabarum. The sequence continues at coordinate 459,794 of WSYQ01001097.1, forward strand.
AATAATTTGAGTAAAAAATTGGGTGTTTGGTTTAGTGAACAAAGTTTACAAGTAACCAAAGTATGTACTAAACAATTTGAATTAATATCTGCTCAACGTTTAAGACGTAGTTCACAATTATTTAATTTATATACAAAATTATTAAATGAAATAGCATTAAAAGAATTTTTAAAATTATGTAAAAAAAAATTTCAATATAATACCAGAGAATTTTTATTGAGTAGTATTGGTGTTGCAATATTTAATTGGGATCATGAAAGAATAACTGACAATGAATTATACAGGTAAATAATTATTATTAATATTTTTTTTTTTTTTTAATAAATAATAATATTTAATTGTTTGTTTATGTATTTATAGTTATGCTAAAGAAATTGAAGTTATTCATATGCTACGTGATAGTTCAGTTGTATGTGATAAATGCCATTTAAGATTGGTCATTGATCAAAAACAAAATAATGTTAAATACTGTACATGTCAAGGATCAAAAACACCATTTGCAGTTGTACATGATGGTAAATAAAAATTAAATATACCTGTAAATATAATTTAATGTAATTTAAATAAATAATATTTTAAATATACCTATATATTTTTAAGAATGTGAATGGAAACCATTTATTGAAAGAGAAGATATGATAATATGGAGAAAAGAAGAACCAAATAGTGGTGGTTTATATGCATACAAAGTATTTGGTAAATTTTCTGATGTATCTGCTGAAGAATTTCTTCAAGTACAAGTTGATGTTGATTACAGAAAACAATGGGATTTAACAGCTAAAGAATTGAGTATTATTGATACTGATCCAAAGTCTGCATCAGCAAAAGATCACAGAACAGATGTTGTTTATTGGGAAATGATATGGCCGGTAATTTAATTTATTTAATTTTAATAGTATTTGTTATTTTTTAATATAACAATAATCCAATTGTAATATAATGTTTATTTTATTTACAGAGATTATTTTCAAATCGTGATTATGTTTATCAAAGAAGATGGGTAGTTGATGAAGATGAAGGAATTGTTGTTATTGTTAGTAAAGTAACTGATCATCCAAGTGTTCCAAAAAGACCAGATACATACAGGTAAATTAATTGTAAATTATTTATATATTTTTTTATGATTTTATCATTATTTTTATATATTTTTTTAGAGTGCAATCATATTGGTCCTACATGGTAATAAAACCTTGTACAAAATTTAATGAACCTGGAATTGAATTTGGATTAACATATTTTGATGATCCAGGTGTTAATATTCCAACAGCTGTTACAGCTTGGGTTGCAATGAGTGGTAATTTTCATTTTTTTTTTTATAAATATATATTTATTTTAAAAAAAATAAAACAAACAATTATTTCAATTTGTATAATTTTATTTCAGGTTTACCAGATTTTTTGATTAGAATGCGACATGCTGCAAAAGATTATAAAAATTATATATTTTCAAAAAATATAAATACATCAATTGAAGAAAAAGAAATAATAAATATTGATGATAAAAATATAACTACTATTATAACAGATGAATCTGATACAACTCAATCATCAACTGAACAAAATACACCAATTATTACAGATGAAGTTGATGAACTAGCTGATGATAAATCATCATCATCACTATCACCATCAAATAATATAAATAATTCAACTGAACATAAAATAAATAATAATATTGATGATAATAAGGAAATTCATGAAGAACAAATTGAAAAAGAAAATAGTTATTTACGTTATTTTTTTTTAACTCGTTTATTTGCATGACAATTACATACATTTTCGTCACCTGACTTTGATTTAGTGAACGAAAATAGCACAAGTGTTATGCTGTCCAAAAAAAAAACTATAGATTAACCCAACCAAGTTAATAGTATATATATTTTTATTTTATTTTTAAAATTAAATGTAATTAAAGTACGATGATGACATGAAATTTCAAAGGCACATGTTTGATAAAAAGAATATAATAATAGAAAAAATAAGAATAAAAACATTAAAATATTGTGTTTATAATTAAAAAAAAACTATTTTGTATTTTATAAATGTATATAAAGATAATGTATAATAATCAATATTATATTAAATATATTAATTTGTAATTGAAAAATATATAAATGAATAATATTTATTCATTTTATGTAAATTTTATTTTATAATTTAATTAACAGTATTTACAATTGTTAATAATAAAAAATGAATTAATAATTAAATACTTTGATCTAAATTAATTGACACTGATGATTGATCAATTGTATTATCAAGATCAATTGTTGAAAATAAATAATCATCTTCATCTTCAATAACAAATGATATTTCTAATGGTAATTTAATTGGTGTTGAACGAAAATTATAACAATCATCAACATCATGACATTTTTGATATGTACATTTTTTATTTAAATCAACAACCCAATAAATACCATTACTTTTGTGTTGTCTTTTAATATTATCACAGTATCTATTACCAGCAATATCATAAATAATAACATTTGTTGTATCAAAATATTTTGTTTGACGTATAATACCAGGATGAATTAGCTTTTCAATATATTTATCAATTATTGGATATTTTGATGATGTTGATGTTTTATTTTTTGTTGGTGAACGTTGAGTTGATTGTGTTTGTTGTGTTGTACAATCACTGTAACCATTATCAAATTCTAATAATAATAAATCTTTTTTATCATTAAAATATGTTATAAGTGATTCTAAAAAAAAAACAAGTTCTTTATCTTTATTATTATTATTAATTAATTCATATGTACATTCATTTGAACGTTCTAAATATGAATTTTTACTCCATTTTGTTGCTTTATAAATACGAAAATGACGATTTTTAGAATAAACAGATGTATCAATAAATATTTTATTTTTTTTATCTGTTTTTATAAATAAATTTTCTAAATCTTTACGTTCAATATAACTAAGTACATCATGAAATGTTGTACCATTTGTTGCAAGATATATTTCAATATCAGATACAATATTTTTTAATAATCTTCCAGCATGTGAATTATCTTTAAATGCAATATTTTTAATACGAAATATTAAATGTCTACTAAATTTAGTATCTGTTGTTGAATCAAGATTAATTATATTTTTTTCAGTACATCTTATACCAAAAAATTTATAATAATAACCACAAATTATTTCCATAATTGTTTTAGTCATTTCAATTCCATTACTATCTGGATTTAATTTTATTTCATATTCAAGATCCAAATACATACAGCAAGGTTCACCTTCAAGAATAAGCTAAAAAAATTTAATTTAATTATATTAATTGATTTATTTATTTATTATTGTTGATAGTAGATGTGTTATTTACCTCATATGTACATCTTTTAGGTGGTGCAAGTTTGTTGATAAAATGCCACCAATAAACTTCAGGATGAATAACAATAAATGTTCTGTATCCATTATCATCTTGTTGAACAAATATACTTAGTGAATCATCATTTTTGTTATTTTCATAATAAGCTTCAATTGCTGGTTGTTGTTTAAAAAATTCTGAACGATATTGTGTTGGACCCATCAATCTTTTTGGCATTAATTTTTCTTCTTTTATACATTTTTGAGTAAATGAAAAATTTTCAATTTCTTCAACTTTTTTTGCTACTTGTTGTGAATAAAATTGTAATGGTTTTATTGGAGCAATATCTTGATTATTATTTGACATTGTTATTATTTTTAAAATAGCTCAATATTTTTTAAATATGTTTATGTCAGTGTTCTACACTTTTCAACACTTGTTGGAATAAAAAAAATAAATAAATAAAAAAAAAAAATAAATAAATAAATTTATGTATTTTCAAGATGGCGTAACTTATCAGTCATGTGCTGACATCTTGTTACTTGTGACTGAAGTTCGTACAACTTAACAATTAATTCAATTATTTTTTTTGAAAAATGTTTACATTATTGTTTTACGTTATTTAATAAAAAAATATAAATAATATAAATAAATAAATAAATAAAAAGAAAATTTTCATTACAGTTTTTCACTGCCATCTTTAATTTTCATCAAGATTTTCCACTCAGTTTTCCATTTGAAAATTTATAAAAACAGAATATAATGTTTGTTATTTAAAAAAAATAAATGCCTATTGTATTACCAAAGTGAAAAATAACACTTGCCAAAGTGCATTTCAGTTTGGGAATTTTTTTTGTTAGTTTTAATTTTTTTTATCAATAAAAATCCAGAGAATTTAAATTTTTCATTCAACACTATTGATAAATAATTACTAAAAAATTTATCTAATATAAGTACTATCATCATTATAAAATATCAAAGTAAAAAAAACAAATAAATAGTGATAAAAAATAAACAATGAAGGTAGCTTGAGAGCGAAGAACTTTCTGATATCATATCAAGATTATTTTTGATATAGAATCAGTCATATCAATATTGCTTGTGGATTAATTATCATTGCATTTAATTTTTTCAGTCAAGTATTAACTTTCATAAAAATAAATACGTAAAAAAATATATTCAATTCAATTAAACATATTTTAAATAGCATAAATAATTATAAAATTTAAAAAAAAATCATAATTCATTAATTTTTTTAGAATATAAATTGCAATGTTTTTTATTAAAATTGTTATCTTGTGTAAATTTATTAATTTTTTTTAATTAATTATTATTGTGTTTATATTATCCTTCCAAAAAAAATTCAATTAAATGAATTTTATTTATAAAAAAATAATGAAGAAACGTGTAAAGTGTTAACTAGTATATAAATAATTTAAAAATAAAAATTAAATATTTGAATGTTCTATTATTTTTGATAATTTTTTAAATGGCATCAAAATGGTTTAAAAAATTAATGATATTATCAGTTTTATTGTTGATTGATCCAATATTTGTTAACATGATTTGTCATGAAACAAAATTACCACGTGATTGTGAATCATTATGTAGTAAAAATCAATGGGGATATGTATCATGTGAACTTAGAGCAGCTGTTTTACTTCCAAATGACACTAGATTTGATATATCTTTACAACAAGTACTTCCAATTCTTGGTAATGATAATAATAAAAAAAAATTAAATAATTATTAATTTATTAATTTTTTAAATACAGATTTAGCACTTGCTAAAGTTAGATCACAAAAATTACTTCCAAATTGGTTAGAAATTAAATTTTTACCAAAAGATGATCATTGTGATGCAACATATGCACAAATTGCTGCAATTGATAGTTATGCTGATTGTGTTCATTTATTTCTTGGTCCAGCTTGTGAATATTGTGTTGGTAAGTCCAAAAAAAAACATTATTTTACAAAGTTTTTATCAAGTAGATTTGTGATAAAAAAAAAAGTTGAAAAAGTTTTTACAAAAAATTAAAGAAAAATATATTAATTACTTTTACTTTTAATTTAGCAAACGTCGGAAGAGTTGTCAAGTTTTTAGGAGCTCCATTAATTACATCTGGTGGTTTTACCTATGATTTTACTGAAAAAAAAACTGAATGTTCTGATGAGTATTTTATGACAACTAGAATTGGAAGTTTGTCATTCAGAGATATCAGTAACTTTTTTCTCTCCATCATGGATAAGTATGTTTTTTTATATTTTATTTTTCTCTAAAACATAATTTAAAATTGAAATAAAAATATAAAATTTTTTTTTTTTAGATATCAATGGAAAAAAGTACATTTAATTTATGCACCAAATGGACAACCAAATTTTGCTGGTAGACATACTTGTCAATTGATGATGAAATCAATGGCACAATCAATAAAAGATCATGAAAATATTAATTTTGGAAATTTTGATGTTGAAGCATTGACATTGGAAGAATATCCAGAAAGTTTACGTACAAGTATTGGAAATTATTATGGAGGTAAGTTGATAAATTAAACTAAAAAAAATTAATTTATAAAATAAAAAATATACATTATATGTATTTATATTTATTAAAACAAATAGAAATTATAATCTCGTTCTATTATTGTCGTGGAATTTATCAAGATAACAAAATAAAATTTATTTATATATCTGATTAAAAAAATAAATATGTCATTCATATCTTTGCAATCAATATTAATTAAGAAAAAATAGTTTATCAAAATCAATAAACTTCCGGTTAAATTAATATATATTATTTTTAATTTATATATTTTTTATTTTTTTTTTTAAATTTAATTCACTTGATTTATCTGTCTTAATTAAATTGAATTTGTAAATTTTTATCATCATTTAAAATACAAAAATTTGATGAACTAATTGATATTTATTTTTGTTTTTTATTGTTGAAATATTTCTATTTATTTTTTTTGTAAATTATTAGTTTGTTTTTCTTTTAATAATAATTGTACATCTCGTTCATCAAAATACGACTGAATTTAACGAAATAATTCATCAGAAATTAAATAGGTAATTTTGTTTTCTTTTTTTTTTCTGTCACCTTGTACATTTTATCTTTGTCAATCAATCGGATTTTATCAGGGACAATAAATAGATGTTGGATGTAATGCAAGACAATTTTATATATTTAAAAAATATAGTAATTTATTTTTTATTTAATTAAATTTTTTTTTTATTTTTATAATTTTATTTAAATCATCCGTAAATTTTTTAAATAACATTTTTGGAAATATTATTTTTACATTTATCATGTGTTAATATTTCTCATTGAAAATTGATTGTATATTTAAAAAAAAAAATCAACTTCAATTGACATTACTGGGAATATAAATTTGTCTGTGTAAATTTACATTCATATATTTATTTTTTTGCTTGATTTATACAAATAAATGTATGGATTTAAAATTATACACTGAGGGCTTTATTATTTACGTTTTAATTATTTAGACAATAAATTAATTTATTTAAATTATTGTAGAAATATTTGTTAGAAAATTAAATCAATAAAAGGTACAAAAAATTAATCGAAATTGCATGTTTATTTAAAAAATATATCTACTGATGCATTTTTGCAGAAAAAATTTATTAAAACTTGAAAATAAAATTTAATTTGTTTTAATTAAAGCTTGGTTATATTTTCTAAATGCTATAAAACTTTTTTTTTATAAAATTTCTATTAAAAATTCGAGTGTAGATTACAAATTTCACAAAAAAATATTCATGCTTTTAAAATGTTATCAAGGATTTTTATCGTTTTAACAATAAATAATGTGTTTATCAAAATAAAAAATAAGATTAATGTTTATAAAAAAAAAAAAAAATAAACTAATATTAAAAATTTAATCATAAATATGTTTGTTTTAAAATAATTAATAAAATATTAATCGAAAATGAAATTTTTTTTTTTATTTTCTTTGTCTGATTTATCAACAGTTGAATTTTTATAAATTCCTATAAAACTTTGATAACTGACATAGATCAAATAAAAAAAAAAAAAATTGATTTTCCCAAAATATAAATTATTTGCTTGCAAATAAAAACTTTTTTTTTTTGTGATTTTAATATATTATATCTCTGATGTATATCATCAAAAAGATTACTTTTTTTTATATAAATTTTTATTATTTTCAATCTAAAATACAAAAAGTTTAGTATAAATTTTATAAATAAAATTATTGTCAACATTTTCAACTGCAAAGTAGTTTCTTTAATTAGCAGTTAACCTGTTTATACAATTCCAGTTGCACTTTAATTTCTAATTTTTTTATTTATTTTTCTTGAAAATATTTTATTTTCTTATCAATATATTTTCTTCACACTTGCAAGAATATTGGAAATGAAAAATTTAATATGAAACAAAAAAATTCATTAATAAAAAAATATATTGAAGAAAAAATTGTTAAAAATTTTGTATCACGTTTTTATTGGCTTGATATGAAAATTTTAATTCAAGAATACTTTTGAAACAACTATTATCACGTACAGAATTTACATATAGATGAGACAGTAGTTATTTTGAATTCTATATGTCGCAAATAATATCTCAAAAAAATTTTTTTAAATGCAGTAATATACGATACACTCAGTGGATTTTTGTATAAAACGATTTTTTTTTTTTTTTTTGAACAAATATACATATAAATTATTCCAAATAATTATTTTAAATATTTATTAAATTCATATATGTCTATTTTAAAAGTTTTTCAAAACAAAAATTTGTTGAAATCTCTCCAATATAAATTGTTCCTAACATGACTTTTTCAACAACTTTGATAAACATTATACAGCCATTATAATAATTACACAAAATTAGCAACTCATTTAATAATATTTACCAAAGTTTTTGTTATCATTATTTTAATTTATTAATTTTTTTGTTTACCCGTTTAACAAGAATTTTGTCTCCAATTATTACAAAGAAATAAAATAATTTATATAAAATGTAAAAATTAAATTATAAAATATTTTAAATGCAATGTTTTGTTTTTGAAACAATTAATTCAACTTTTAGATATTTATAAAGCTTTTATAATATTAAATAAACATTTAAATATTTTATTTTTAATTTAACTTTATCTCAAAAATAATGTAAACATTTAAAAAATAATTTACAAGTTTTAAATTAATTTTCAAATAATTGACATAAAATTTATTAATTAAATATACATTATTTAATTTAAAAAAATATAATATTACATTATTTTATAAATAATAATTTTGTAATTAATAACTATCATCAAATACATCAGTTATTTTCTATTAATTAATTATTCTGTCGCTATAAGCTTTGTAAGCTGATTTTAATTTCGTATTACATTACATACCATAATATAAATAAATATTTAAAATATTATTTTTTTTTTAATTTAAATCATTTACAATAAAATAAAACGTTTCGGATTTCCAAATCGATAAAAATTTCTACAGTAAATTTTCGAAATAAATAAAATTAAAATTCTACAAATTAAAATTAAAATTATATAATAAAATGATAATATTTAATTATTATTATTTAAATTTATAATTTAATTTAATGATGATATAAAATTATCAGATTTATTATATATATTTTTTATAAAAATGTAATTTTAATTTAAAATCTTTGATAAAAAAAAAAAAATTAAATTGCAGGTATATAAACGTGACTATGAATTATTAATATTGTAAACTACTCAATTATTATGCTATTTATCGCTAGAAAAAATAATAAAAATAATAAGTGATAATTAAATGGGTAAAACAAAGAAAATTATAACAAAGGGTGTAAGCGCTTGCGCGTATTTTTTTCTCCCTCTTTGATGATACACGATAGAATGTTTGTTGTTGATCATGTTCATTCAGATGGTGTAGAAGTCGCGATACTACAGACTTTATAAAAGTTCATGTTAATAACTTTATCAATGAGTGTAATGGAATAGATTATCAGATAGAAAAAGTGCCCGAAAAAAATATAAATAAATATTAAAATGTAAAAAAAAAAATTAAAAAAAAATTTAATTAGTGTTTTTAAAATTAAAATTTCAAGTGATTTAATTGTGAATTAAATATATCAGAGTGAATATTTAAATTAATTATAAATTATATTAATTTTTTTTTAATTAAATTTTTAATAATATTTTTTTATTTTAAATATTTAAAATTTTTTTGTCATAAAAAAATTCAATGACATATCTTAAAATGAGCAAAATTTTATCAAAAAATAAATAAACATAAAACTACCCTTAAAAATTAAAAATAAAATAAAAATTTATTAAAAAAATTTATCAAAGATTTAAATTAAAAAAATAAAATTTAAATTTAACAAATTTTTGAATAAATTATTTGTGTATTTAGTCAACAACTGAATATAATTAATAAATATAATTTGCATATTGAAAATTATGAGGCTGACTACACGTGGACTTGTTCCACTTGTTGGTATAAAAAAAATATAAAACTAATTATCAAAATATTTACAGATAAACGAATAAATATTTAAAATAAATCTTTGATATTATACATCATAATTTGTATCAACATAATAAGTAATTGCTTATAAAAATTATAAATAAATAAAGTATTTGTACAGTATTTAATCGTGATTCCATTTGCATACTTTACAGTAATACACCATTAAACATTTAATATATTTAACGGAATTTAGTTGCGGCTTGTGAGAGAGGATTCACAATATCAGATAAATCAAATTTTGTATATATTCAAATTATATTCAATCAATTATATCCATATTATATTTATCAATAAATAACATTTCGTGTCATAAAAAATTAAATTATCCAAAAAAAAATATTAGAAAAAATATTTAAAACAAAAAACAATTGAAAAGAAAATTATAAAATTTAAAAGAAAAATTAAAATTAATTTAATATAAATAAATAATTTTTAATAAATTAATTCAATTTAAATTACAAAATAATTATCAAATAAATTTTTATTCTTCATATAAAATATCATTTTTAAAATATTAAATTCAACTTTTATGATGCATCATAACATCAACAAATGAGCTTTTAAAGATGTCTTATTTGATCATATACACATATAGTTTTTTGTGACTTGTATTATATTCTTAATACAATTATATACAATTTTATACAACTCAATGTATATTTTGATAACTCTTATACAGCTAATAAAAAAAATAAAAAAATAAATAAATTTACAATTTGATGTTAGATCAATTGGAATGATTTCAAATAAAATTAAATTACTGTCATTTGTTTTTTTCTTTAATTTTGAATTTAATATATATATCAAGAGGCACGGTAGTGCCTCGTGTCAAGTGTGAGAAAGACAATAATATTCGAAAAAAAAAAAATGAAAACGAAAAGGCACTACCGAGACTATTATACACGAAATAGAGGTAACCATAACCCTTGCTAATATTTGAAAGACTAATTTTAATATTATAAATTAATTATATCAAAATTTTATTCAGTGTGATTACGAAATTTAATATCAGTCTTTTTAATAAAAAAAAAATTAAATTTTTAACTTGCATATTTTTTTTTTAAAAGTAAAATCAATTTTTCTAAATTGCGTTTTTCGTAAAATTATTTCATAAGTCCAGATTTTTGTTATTATGTTGGTAACATATCTAGCTTATGTTTATCTTGTTTATAATTCAGTTTCATTTATTATTAATTTATTTTGTTTAATTTATTTTAGTCCAGATTTTTGTTTTTATGTTGGTAACATTATAACAGCATTTATTTTAAATCAATATAAACAAAAATAAAATAAAATAATAAATCTAAATAAATAATAAATAATAAATAACAATAATTAATTTATTTTAATAAACAAAAATGAAATAAAATAAATTAAATTAAAATTTATAAATATATAGGGGATACTGAGGGCAAATTCAATATTTTTTTTTTGGAGCTATATGATAGATAAATGCGTGGCAACCCAACGTATATATTTATTAGACTGTTTCAAAAAAAAAAAATATTTTTTTTTTTCTTTTCCCACCCCTTAAAATGTTAGTACTCATCGAGACAAACCATGTACTATTTTTTTTTTAATGTCGCTCATTGACTTTTAATATTTTCCATTCAAAATACATGTAACCAGAGTGCTCGTTTCGTACTTTTGTTTATAACTTGATCAATTTTCAAGCTAGAGACTTGAAATTAGGACCATTTGAAAGCTTAAAAAAAAAGCTTAGAAAAAAACATTATAAAAAAATATCTAATCAGCGGTTTTTTGAATAAAAAATGTTATTAATGTTTATTTGTAAAAAAACGAAAATTTTTTAATTTATAGACTTCTAAGTATTTATTAAAAAAAAAAAATTCAACATATAATATATAATATTTTAAGCTTTTTAATGGAGCTTTCTAAATATTCAATTAGTTTTTAAATATATTAATTATTTTACAAGTTATCATTATTTGTTTATAAAAAAATTGCATAAATAACGCTGTTTTTTTTTTTTTTCAATATTTGATAATAAAATTTTTTTTTCAATGTTTTCTTTAAAGCTCTTTTTTAAGCTTTCAAACGGTCCTAATTTCAAGTCGCTAGCTTGAAAATTGATCAAGTTAAAAACAAAAGTACGAAATGAGCACTCTGGTTACATGTATTTTAAATGGAAAATATTAAAAGTCGATGAGCGACATTAAAAAAAAAAAAAAAAAAAAAAAAAAAAATAGTACATGGTTTGTCTCGATGAGTACTAACATTTTATAGGGTGGGAGAAGAAAAAAAAAATATATTTTTTTTTTTTGAAACAGTCTAATATTTATGTGTATTTATGTTATTTAAATACAATAAAGCTATAGAAACTTTACAAAAAGATGTGATATCTAACAAAAAACAAAAATTAAAATTTTATGTACAAAAGAAGTGTCAAGTGTTCGAAATGTGATGTAATTAATTTTGCTATTAATTAATTTTTCATATATAGATACATATACAATATATAACATATGATACTATATAGAAAAACCAAAGAAGAAAATTTATTTTTGATTCATGTAAGTTTAAATTGTTAAATGAAAAAAAAAAAAAAAAAAAAAATTATACTTGACCCCGCTTTATATAAGATTAAATAATATTGGCTTAAAATTTAACTACGCGGGGTCAAGTATAATTTTTTTTTTTTTTTTTTTTTTTCATTTAACAATTTAAACTTACATGAATCAAAAATAAATTTTCTTCTTTGGTTTTTCTATATAGTATCATATGTTATATATTGTATATGTATCTATATATGAAAAATTAATTAATAGCAAAATTAATTACATCACATTTCGAACACTTGACACTTCTTTTGTACATAAAATTTTAATTTTTGTTTTTTTGTTAGATTTATTCTTACAATGGAATTTAAATTATTATTTTTTTTTTTGTTATACAAAAAACATGCAATCGATCTAAACATCTATGAATATCCCAAGACATGTACTTATAAATTGGAACCACATTACTTGGCGTTCCATCAGCATCATCATCATCATCACTCGTCTATCACTTTTATATTATTATATCTACTAAATTTATATTTTTTTTATTATTTATGTGAGTTTTTATTTCATTTTTTTCAAACTTTATTTGTATTCAAAAATTTAATAGATAAAAACATCACGTTTTTCTATAGTTTGTCGACAAAAAAAAAGCACAAAATTTTATCTTTTTATATATTTTAACCCTTTTTTTTTATTTTTTTTTATTTTAATATATTTTCTTTTCACGATTTCTTTCTTTTAAACCCCTGGGAGATATTTATTTAATTTATTTAACTGCCAATGTGGTTTATATATTTTTTTTATAAACCAAAATATAAATATAAATAATTTAAAAATATATTTTTTAAATTATTTAATGTACAAAATTATTTTTTTAAATTATATTAAAAAAAATAATTAAATAGTTGAAAGATAAAATTTTTTAAATGGTAGTTTTTTTTTTTTTTTAATTAAAATATATAAAAACACAAGTTTTTTTATTTTAATATTTTTAATTTATTCATTTGGCTGATGAAAAGTGCAACAGCCACTTTAGTGTTTTTTTTTTCTCTAAAAAAAAAAACTAGTTATATTTTTTTTTTTTTTGGATTATATTATTCTTTTAATATTTTTATTTTAACATCTTGGATTTTCATGTTTATTCAGCTATAATATATAAGATTTTTTATATGTGTATTTTAAAAACTTGAATTATTATTTTGATAAATTATTAAATTTCGTAAACAATTATTTTGAAAGTGTAGTAAATCATGCATGAATAAATTAATGAAAAAGCTTTGAATTTATGGTTTAGAATATTTAAATTTGCGTGTATATGTTGATTGAATTGTGGTTTTAATATATGTATAATTGTTTAGTGATTGTATTTGGTAATTTGCGGTACAATACATTACGATTTTAGAACCCAGAATCAATGGCTTGTCTAATCATTTGATTATTTTTTATAAAACATCATTTCAATATTTTATATATATTATTTATAAATATTTTTTTTATATAAAAATATTTGTTTTAAAAAAGTTCAACAGTGTTAAGAATTTTACACAAATATTATATTAAATGATATCTCAACTCTCAAGAGATACAATTTTTTATTTTCTCACATACCATTTTGCTTTTTACTGTCTTTCTGATATTTTTTTTCAAAAAAATTTTTATATATATATTTTTTAAAAAACAATTTATGAATTTTAATTTAATATTTTTTCTCTTTGTACAGAAAATAAATAAATGATAAACAAAATGATGTTAAAATATAAAAATGATAAAGTGTTGATTAAAAATTTAAAAAAATTATTAATAAATATTAATAATAAAAGTTAAAATAAAAAAACAAAATGATTAAAATTAATACAATTATTTTAAAAAGGACGTTAAAAAAAAATTTAATAATTTCATTAATTTTATTATTATTACGTGTTTATATTTGTAGTGGTATTGTTATAAAAAATTATCGTGAATCATCAATAACAAATGTTAATAATAATAGTGGTAATAATAATTATAAAAAATTAATAAATATTAAAAAACCAGGAATTGTTAAATTAGCTGTTATTGCACCAGCAGATTCAAATCATGAACAAAGTTTACCACGTATATTACCAGCTGTAACACTTGCTGTTAAAGCTGTTAGTTCATCAAAAGGTCCACTTCCAGGATGGACAATTAATGTCAGTCATCGTGATTCAAAATGTTCCAGTACACATGGATCATTGGCTGCATTTGATTTCTACATTAATCGTACAGCAGGTCATTTTTTTATATACATTTATATTAATTTTAATTACAAACTAAATATTATTTCAATATATCTTCAACAAAAATAATCATGACAAACCAATTGAAAATTAAAAATATAATCTTGTAGCTCGTAAAAAAAAAACATCAGATAATTTTTAAATTAAAAAAAAAAAGCAATTAATTTGTTTTATCTTTGTGTATTTATCAAGTATTGTTTTTCTTGATTCAACATTACAAGTCAAAACCTTTTATATTCTACTTTCTTCTGTTCTTGGATTAATCGAGCAAATAATTCATCCTCTTGTCAAGAAAATAAAAAAAAAAAAAAAGTGAAATAATAAAACATGAAATGAATAAAATTTTCTTGAATTATTATTTTATTATATATATATATTTTTTTTTTTGTTAATAAATTTATTCAATGATATTACTTGTTGAGTTTAAAATTTACGTGAATTTAATTTAAAAAAAAATTTTATTTGCATATTGTTTTTAAAAAATAACTTGGTAATGTTAAATGCTCGATAAATCTTGTTGAAATGAAGTTTTAAAAAACTCGCTTGCTTATATTTATATAAATTTTTTGATTTTTTAAATGAACTATAATAATAGTCAATAAATTTTGTTTATAAAATTTTTATTTATTATTTTGACAGTTAATATAATTGAAAGATTAATGATTTAAATAATTTTAATATGAATTTTATGTAGAATTGTAAAATTAAAATAAAAATATTGAATATTCATCAAGTGAGAGTGATAATAAAAATTGTTGAGTTATGAAAAGCTGCTAAATGCATTTGCGTATCTATCAAACTAATCAATTCATCGTCTGTTTTTATAAAATTTTCCGGACTATTAATTTGATTTTTTTTTTTTTATATTTCTGATGGATGTGTCTGACAGGAATATATATATTTTTTTTTAAAACCAATCTTCACGTTTTAATAAAAAAAAATTTCTCACAGTATTTGAAATGACTTTGGGTATTTTGACTCGGATGATAAAGTTTGAGTGTTCAAGTTTTCCTTTGGGACAAAGTAGTCAATGTAATTCTCAAGTGAGATTTTGTATAAATAGTTTTATCTGTAACTCAAACTTTTTTAACCTCAGAAAATTATTAAAATTACAAATAAATATTAACAAAATTTACCAATGATTATTTTATATACAAAAATTATAAATTCAACAATAAAAAAATATTTAATATTAATTTTTTTTCAAGTTAAATTATTGATCTAAAAAATTATTATTAAAATAAAAATTTATACAATAAATAAATTCAAGTAAATCGATTTTATATAGAGATACTATATAGAATACATCTACTTGAAAATTTTTTGAAGAATATATTTTAACAAAGCCACAGGATTTCAGAAAAAAGAAATTTTTTTTTTTAGTTTTTCTTTTTTTTTTTTTCTTGTTGGATTTACCCAGTTCATATTTTCAATTTTTTTTTTTAATATTTTTTATTTTCTGTATAACCAATCACACAATCATGTATTATAAGTATTAATTTTATTTTCATAAAAATATTTAAAAAATTTATATATTCAAATTTTAAATAACATAAAAAATTTTTAAAATAAAAAAAAGATTGTAATTTTTTAAATATTTATTTAAAATTAATTTTTTAAATTCACAATGATAATTGATATTATAAAAATAAATACTAATTATATTAATTTAAAAAAATAATAGATTTATTTTTTATTTTTTTTAAATTTATTGTTGAGAATTTTTCAATTAATTCGCATGTGAATTTTGTACATCTAAAATTGCGGCACTTTTGTTATACATATAAGAAATAAAATAATTGTTATTTAACACGTCATCAGCAGCTGCAAAATTTAACATAAAAAAAAAAAAAAAAAAAAAAATTATAAATAAATAAATATAAAAACCAAAGTGAAGAGCGGTCAGTCAACCAAAGTTTGTCGCGACTTTTTGTTAATAATATTTTTTATTTTTAATTGTTATTTATTTATATATTTAATACATATTTATTTATTTATTTATTTTTGTTTTCTTATCCTCAGAGACATTTTAAATTACTTAATTTCGAGTACCATTTTAATTCAGTTTAATTAAACTCGTTTGAATCGCCGTTTGCTTTGGCTCAATTAAAAAAGTCGTCTTAGTATTTTAATATTATTTTTATTTTATTTTATTTTTTTAAATAATTTTAAACAAACTTGGTAAAAGTGCGTCAAGTCATTTGCTCATAATGTAATAATTATTTTTATAAATTAATCACAATAAAATGGTGTTTAATATTTACTAATTAATTATTAAAAAAAAATTTAATTTTAAATATATAAATTGTATTTTATACAGAATGATTTGATGTATATATTTATTAGATTTTTTAAATATTTATTTCTATTCTTTTATTTTATTTTTTTGTACGATTTATATTTGGTTTTTATTTGTTGAGCTTTTTTATCCACATTTTCTGCAATTCTCTGAGGGATTTAAAACAAAAATATTTGAGGGTTGTTAAAAGAACAAACTCATGTGTTTTTATCTTGATAAGAAAACTTTGTGGATTATAACTATTAAACTCTTTGGTCAATAAAAAAATAAGAAATATTATAAAAAATCAATATATTTTTTTTAATTTATATTTATTTTTTAAAATTATTTTATTGAATTTTTTTTTTTTTTTAAACACAAATCTTTTTATGATTTACAGTAAATCTTGAATAAAATCTAAAGTGCTTTTTATAATCGAACTATGCACATAAAAAAATTTGTTATAAATTTATTATTTTTTTTTATTTTTTTCAATTTTAAAAATTACATTTAATTTAGTCTTAAAAAAATTATTTAAAAATCAAAAAATAAAATATTATAATTAAATAAAATAATAGCAACAAAATTTATATGAATTTATTTAATATTATTTTTCATAAAAATACAATACGAGTTTTAAAATATTTCCTCATTGATTATAACAGTATTTTATAAAATTCTAGAAAACCAACTCTTTTAAAAAAATTAAAAAAAAACAGCAAAATGTCAGAGATGGTCGTTCATTCTACCAATGAATGTCATTTGCCATCAGCCACAAAAAAAATTGTATAAAAAAAAAATAAAAAAAAAACCAGAATGATATCGAAAAGCAATAACAGAGGAAAAACTCAACTGCATATTTTTCATCTTTTATTATATTTTATTTTCTTCAAATAGTTTTTTTATATCGATTAATATTATTATAATTAAAATTTTACTAATTAAATACTAGAAAAAAAATTATGAAAAAAAAACATTCAAAAATAATTATTCATTCCAATTATTTGTTTAAAAAAATAAAAATTTATTTATTAATTCGTTCAGAGTGAGATTTGAACTCACGCGGGGAGACCCCATTGGATTAGCAGTCCAACGCCTTAACCACTCGGCCATCTGAACATTTGATAAATGCCGTTAAAATAAACAGTAGTTTATAAAACGAAAATAAAATATTTATTAATTTTGTTTATTTATAAAATTATATAATAAAAATTAAATAATTTAAATATGTCAAAATTATAATAAATTATAAATAAAAATAATAAAAATAAACACAATAAGTACTTTGATATTTGAATCTGCTTTGAAATTTTTAATACAAGAACTCAACATCCCACGTTTATGTATATTCTCACAGTATTCAAGTAGAATTATATATTAATAGAGAAAAATATTCAGTGAGAATAAATAATAATGCAGAGATTTATTGCATACAAAGTCATTTGAAAATTTTCATTTGAATTGTACATCATTATATCTTTTATAATCCTATCATTAAGCTTTTTAAATTTTAACGAAACAAGCATACTAATAACTGTATCAACGTGTTTAATTTTATATTATAATTTTATAAATTTTATTTAAATTTTTTTTTACCAAGATTATTTATATATTATTTAAATTTTATTTTATATTTAATAATTTTATGTATTTAATCGTAATTTATATAGTTATATAAATTAAAATTTTTAAATATTTATTTTTTTAAACTAAAACTGTTGAGCCGGATTTTAATTAACCATGTGTATGATCATTAACATCTGTCTTGGATAAAAATAATAAAATTGTAATTAAATTGTGATAATAGGTCTTTCATAGTTTGTCTTGGATTTATTATTACTTTTTTTTATTTTTCAATTTTTTATTGTTAAAATATTTTTGATAATATTTTTTTATTTATATTTTTATTTATGTCAAAAGTTTTTGAGTTAAAAAAACGTAAATTTTATAGTATTTATATGATATTTATATATATATAGTTGTAAACTTTTTGAATATTGAATAATGAAAATAAATTATCTAAAAAATAAAAAATATATTTATTTTATATTTAAAGTTTATTTGGAGTTTTAAAAGTTTGAATAAGTTGACTGATTTTAAAGAAATTTAATAATTTTGTTTAAAATATTTTGTCTGTTAAAAATTATAGTTGATAAATTAAATGGTCATATTACATATTTACTTGTATTTCAAAATGATCAATACTTATTTGTTTTTTTTTTAAATTATATACTTGATTGCAATCATCACAAAGTTTTGGTCAAGTTTTTAAGTATATATTGGTCGTTTGTGTTTGGAATATAAATGTCTTTGAATATTATCAAAGGACTTTGATCCTGCATTTGACTACAACTCACTGTGGTCTTCTAATCATTAAGTAAACTAGTTTAATATCAAAACAACTAGTTATTACAATTTTCACAAACTTTATATACAATATCATTTGATAATAATAATAATTTGTTAACTTTTATTATCTATTAATAACAAACCTACTAATAGTGAGTTTAAAAAATAAATAGAAAAAAAATATTACAGTTTAAATATATATATATTTACTTTTTAAATTTTACTCTTATAAACTCACTTCAGTATGAATAAAACTCAATATTTTTGTCAACAGAAAATGAGTCAATATATGTATTCGATTTAAAAATATATGATATTAAAATAAATATAATAAATAAATGTACATACCAAGTATGTGCATGTTGACAGGTTGAAACTCGTTCAGTTTTTTATGTTTAAAAAAAATTAAATTCACTTACACACGCGTAATATCACCAATAGAAAATAAAAAAATTAATAAATAAATATAATAAAAATAATTAATTAAAAAAAAAAAAATGCACAAAAACAATTTTTGAAAATTCGCGCGCTAATTGCAATGCACACTATAAATCAAAATGGCCGACAATCATGTGACCCCTTTTTTTTTTTTTTTTTCATCTCTTTTTTTTTTTTTTGTCTCACTTGCACAAAGAGAGATTATTCATATTATTTTGTAGGCTAATTTTTTTTTTTTTTTTCTTTTTCATTTAAAAAATAAATAATGCACTTAGACGCTCACTTTAAAGTCGATTCAGCTTCTTCTCTATTTAATCTATCGATTGGTTATATTTTTATAATTATTTATCACCATTAAATATTAATAATCGTTTAAAATATATGGAGCAATTTGTGCGTGGGTCACCGCGAAAAAAAAGAAACAGACTGCCAAATTTTTTTATCCAACTTCAACTTCCTCCTTCTTCCCCCAAAAAAAAAAAAAAAAATTCGGCAGTCTGTTTCTCTCTTCTCGCGGTAACCCACGCATAAATTGCTCCATATATTTTATATGATTATTAATATTTAATGGTGATAAATAATTATAAAAATATAACCAATCGATAGATTAAATAGAGAAGAAGCTGAATCGACTTTAAAGTGAGCGTCTAAGTGCATTATTTATTTTTTAAATGAAAAAGAAAAAAAACAAAAATGTCTCCCGCGGCGTCCGTGTTACATTAGCCATTGTTGTACCTGTTTGACGAATTTTTTTTTTTTGTTTTGTTTTTTTTATATTTCGGGTTCTCGGGATCAGTATTAAAATATTATTTATTTTTTTTTATCGTGGAAATGTGTGTACAAGTGAAGTTAATATATTTATTGATATATAATTATTTAAAAAAAAAAAAAAAAAATTTAACAGAAAAAAAAAATGGACGCTTCATCTTTGTGAAAATATAATTTTTTTTTTTGTGATTAATTTAATTATACGGTAACAAGTGATTATATAAGTGATTAGTGATCGATTTTAATTGATTTTTTTTGTTTTTTTTAATAGAAAAATCGAGTTTTAGTAGTTTTTTTGTTTTTTTTTTTTTTTTTTTTTTTTATCCCCTTTCTTTGTGCAAGTGAGAAAAAAAAAAAAAAAAAGATGAAAAAAAAAAAAAAAAGGGGTCACATGATTGTCGGCCATCTTGATTTATAGTGTGCATTGCAATTAGCGCGCGAATTTTCAAAAATTGTTTTTGTGCATTTTTTTTTTTTTAATTAATTTTATTTTTATTATATTTATTTATTAATTTTTTTATTTTCTATTGGTGATATTACGCGTGTGCAAGTGAATTTAATTTTTTTTAAACAAAAAACTGAACGAGTTTCGACCTGTCAACATGCACATACTTGGTATGTACATTTATTTACTATATTTATTTTAATATTATACATTTAATATATTTTATTTAAAAAAAAGAAATCAACATTTATTGACATATAAATTTAATTTTATATATATTTTTTTTTAATTATCAAATTTATTAATTGACCAGAAAAATTGATACACAAAAAGCAAGCGAGTTTTTTTTTTTTTTTTATTATTTTTACTACTTGATTTGATTAAAATTTATTTGTAAAAAAAAAACAATAATTGAGATATATAAATGATTAATAAAATTTGATGATAAAAGTATTAAATAAATAAATAAAATGGACATATGCAGATGCATTTTTTGGTCCTGTATGTGATTATGCAATAGCACCAGTTGCAAGATATGCTGGTGTTTGGGGAATACCAGTATTAACAACTGGTGCACAAGCTGATGCATTTCGTCATAAAGATGAAAATTTTCCAACATTAACAAGAATGATGGGTTCACATCGTCTTGTTGGTGAAGCATTACGTCATATATTACAAGGTTTTGGCTGGACAACAGCTGCACTTATTTATCACAATCATCCAATGGAATCAAGTAAAGGAATGAGTAATTGTCATTTTACATTGAGTGCTGTTTTTTCGGCTCTTAACAAGACATCAGTACACAAGAGTTTTAATCAAGAAACAAATACACCAAATGACTATAGAAAACTACTCACATTTGTTGCAAATTCAGCAAGGAGTAAGTTTATTTTATTCTCCATCATTTAAATTTAAATTTACATTTTTTTTTTTTATATACAAAAATTAGACTGACGTATTATTTATTTTTATATATATCTTTTTTTTTTGTTGAGTATTTTTTTATTTTTAATTGATAATTATTTATAATTTATAATTTCATAATTGAATTGAATTCAAAAAAATTGAAATGTCAAGAGTAAGTTGGTTAAATATACATTTGATCTTTAACTTTTTTTATTTATTTTTTTTTTTTTTAAGAACAGATAAAAATAATTTTATATATATAAATATCTTTTTATTAAAAGTCCTTGGTTTTTGTCATTTTTATGTATGTGAATCACACTTGAAAAATCTAATTTTATATACAACTTTTATTATCATCAATTAATCACGATATCATCGATGAATAAAAAAAAGGCAAACAGTTATTTTTATTTTAACATTTTTTATTTTTTGCATGGTAACAGTGTCAATATACCAAAAATATATTAATCCTTTTTTTTTTTTTCGATTCAATTTAATTGTGATATTCTTGAAAGATATATCATATGTTATTATTATTATTGATTTATTAAATTTTTAACTGTTTGAATATTTTTAAATTTAGCTTTATTAATTTTTGATTATCAGTTGTGATTATAAATAATTTTATCAGTGTTTTGTTTGATCGATAATAAAATTAGAATTTACATTTTAGTCAAGTGGTTTTTATGAATAAATGCAATATTCAAATGACTTGAAAATTTGACTGTAAACACTTTGAACAATAACTATTTTTTATATTGAAAAAAAAAAAAAAACTTGGTACATTTAATTCAAGTTAAAATCTTTAGATTAAATTATTTATTTAATGAATATTGAAGACTTTGATTGTAAAATAAAAACTCAAAGACATTATTTATTTAAAAATTATTAATTAATTTATTTTAATTTATAACATGTCGGTTTTAAATTACAAAATAATTAATAAACATAAACTGCATAATTATTTATTGCATGTGAATATTCAATATCAGTTATTTATTATTTTGATATTGAATATTCTACATGAGAGAAAATGATGAGAATCTTCTTTTGATGTCAGATTTAATTTAACAATCTTGTTATAATCTTGTCGTCAATTTTATAGTCACACAAAATAGAGTTTATTTATTTTCAATATTTTTATAAATAATTTTATTTTTTAAATATAAATATTCAAATTTATTAAATTAAAATGTCAACTGAAAAATTTTTATAAAAATAAAATCAACAATTAAAAATATTTATATTATTTATTTAATAAAAATTTAATTTATAATTTTTTATAAAAATAAATTTAAAAAATTTTTAAATAAATAAAATAAAAATTATGAGAATTTTTCACTTGATTTTATTTTATTTTTCGTAGATGACGAGGTTGTTAGCGAGTCCCGTGTTTGGGGTAAGTCCCTGACTTGAAACATTTGGATGATTTTAATTTCATTTAATATATTTTTTTAAATTTCCAAATAGTAGATTTAATTACCTCAATTTTATATTGCTTTTTTGATTTTTATCATATTATTTATAGCAATAAATTAATTTAATTTCTTTTGTGATTTATCAAGCGATTAATCAAAAAATACCTTTAAACAATTTAATATATTGAAAAAGCAAATTTAACAAAGTAAAATTTAAATTTATTTTCCTCTTGTAAATTAATTTTTTTTTTAAATTTAAAAAAAAAGATATTTAAATAATTTAATTTAAAAAAAAAAACAAAAAATAGTAACAAAAAAATAAAAATTAAATTATAAAATTTCTATTGAATGTATTTTTATTATTTTTATTATTTTTATTTCACATTCAGATGATAAATTTTTAAAAGAGTATTGATAGCAGATAATCCTTCTTAAAAGATTGATGAAATGTGAATTAATATCGTCCAATAGGTCAATAAGTTGACAGTCTAAAAAAAATAATTTTTTTTCATCCCTTGAAAATTTTTTTAAAATAAAATTATTGATTGTTGAGCTTTGCAAGTATGTTTTAGACATTTCAAGGGGTTCAATCATTTTCCTTGTCTATTATTAATATTATTTTTATATATTTAATGAAATAAATTACAAATTTCTTTTAAACTTTTTATATTTTTCAATGAATTTTTTTTTTTTACCAAAGTATTCGTTGATAATATATAATATTTTCTAGTCTCTCAACGGGATCATCATGTAGAAAAAAAAAATGTTATAAACTCATTTCCCTTGTGTTGTATATATGTTGTTTGGTAAAAAAATATTCTCATTAATTTTTAACAAACAACACAGTCAACGAATGAACGTTCGTATTTTATATTTTTATCTATTAAGTTGACGACAACGAGTGCAAGGGGTTTATTAAATATATACAAACATAAACCAACAAAGTAGACTTTTATATGGTATATTAAACTACCCCTTAATTTTATATTGGCATATGTATTTTTATCCCTTATTTATTAAAAATTTTTTTAAACTTTTTTTATTATAGCATCCCTTAAATTTTCACTACACTTTTTTTCATTTAAATTTGATTTTTTTTATTTATCATTTATCAATTTTTAAGTTTTATTTTTTTTTTTTTATAATCAATTAATCATTGACCATTTAAAAATTAAGAGTTAAAATAAATAAATTTGTTTTAATAATTTTTTTATTGTTAAAATTTTTTCATGTATATTTTTTACAATTTTTTTATATTTCAACTTTATGAATTTCAACTGATTTATGAATTGCATGGTTTTTTTTTTTATACTTGTATATATATACTTTACAGAATATTTTCTGATTATTCAACTTTTTTTTTTCTGGTTATTTTATTTTTTACTTTATTTTGTGGTTATTGTGATTATATATATTTTTTTTTCTTTGACATATCACTATTTGTCGAGAAAAAAAATGAAAATATGAAAATATAAAAGTTACTTTAGTAAACAAAAAATTTTATATATTTTTTTTTGTTTTTCATTTCATTTTCGATGTCGGATTTCATGGGATTTAGTGTGAAAGAATCTGAAAGAATGAGTAAAAGAAATAATAAAACTTGGAATCATCCCCTTCATTTCGATTCCATCCACTACTATTACTCTTTATCTCATATAAACTCTATGATTTTATGATTTTATATATTTTTTTTCTACATAAACATCATCAATACACATAAAAACTTTTGTACCTTTTGAGTGCTCATAAAAATTACATAAAAATTAAAATATAATTTCCATTAAAATTTGAAACAAATATTTATAAAATTTATATAAATAAATAACTATTTAATAAATTAATTGATTAATTAAAAAAAATATTAATTTATAAAAGTTTTGTTTTAATTAAATTATATATGATTTATTTATTTTTCTTTTTACTTAAATATATAATTTTATTGTAAAGATTACTCCAGTATTTTCATATAAATAAAAAGTTTGATGATGGAAAACTACTTGAAATAAAAAAATAAAAGTGATGAAGATTGAACTGTTGATATTGATCTTGACCTAGGATTTTTTTTATTTTATTTTTATATGTTTTTTCATGTTATTGAGTAAACTTTGTTACTTTTTTTATTTTATTATTTTTAAATGTTGACAACTTGAAATAACATATTCATTGTTAATATATTTATTGTCAGATTTAATATTTATTTTGTAATAATATATATCAAAATTAAACTCTCAAATGTATCAATTTAATTTATTACTAAAATATTCAAATCATTGATAAGATTATATAATAAAAATCCAATGATATTTAAAATTTAAAATGCAAAAAATTATCTTTTTAATTAATTTTTATTTCAAATTTTGTTGTCTTAATAGACTATTAAGTTTTTTATTTATTTATATATTATTTTAAATAATATATTAATATTAGCATAATATGTTAATTTTGGTATTGTATAAATGCAAAGTGAGTCGAAGGGTGATAAGATAATGGGACATATTTTCCAAGTACATGAATCGTTATCTAACGTGCGATGAATATCGATGCATTTTATAAAATTCATTGTATTTATACTATTTTTCATCCCCTTGCAGTTTGTTTATTTACTATTTTATTTAATCTTTATTTATTTTTATTTATACTTTATATTATACATATATATCTTCAGGCCAATTAATACTGACACATTTATACAATAACGATTTTATTTGTGATAAATATTTATAATGTTAGACTGAAACAAAAAAATTCAAATATTAAAAAGACATGTCTTTAATGTCTTCATGTTTTTGCTATGAAGATTCATGAGAAAATATAAAAAAATATTAAATAAAAAAATTGACAAAGAATATGAAAGATATATATAAATGAAAGAAAATAAAATGTTGAAAAAAAAAAAAAAAAATTACAAAAGATAACAGAAAGAATTTATTATTCTTTGAATGATTTTTATTTTTTTTTTTGAATTATTGTTTAATGATAATTGCAAATTTTACTTTGTATTATTATTTTTAATATAAAAAATAATTTAATTATAATAATTTAGCAATTTTTAAATTGACATTTAATTCTTTTAAAAATATATTTAAATATTAGTTTCAGATTTTTAATTTGTTTATATAATACATACTGAAAAGCTTGTAATTTTATTCATATTTTATTCATACAATTTATTATTTATTTTTTTTTTTTATAATTATCATGTTTCAGTTGTCGTTATGTGTGCAAATTCAACAACAATACGTGAAATTTTATTGGCTGCTGAAGAACTTGGAATGGTTGATTCTGGTGAATACGTATTTTTTTCAATTGAACTTTCATCAAGGTTAGTTTATATATTTAAATAAAAATTATTAAAAAATATAAATAATTAAATCAAAAAATTATCTTTTGTCTTCTCTATTATTTTATTATTATTTTCATTTACATTTGAAATAATTTTAACTTAATTTAATAATTATTTTACATATTCATAAATTAAAAATTAAAACTGGTTACAATATTTTTTGATTAAAATAATAATAAAAATAATTACTATCGCATGTTATATAAAAAAAAATAAGATTAATTTAAAAAAACTATAATATAACTGAGTAGTTTTGAACAAAGTTAAAACTTGAATTTTCAAACCATCTGAAACAAAACTAACTGTAAAGTTAACAATATTGTGGTACTGTCTAAATATATGTTGTCTTAATTAGATGAAGTTTCATGGATACTACATCAGATGTTCTTTGCAAATCCATTAGATTTATTAAAATAAAAAAAAAATAAATTAAATAAATTAAATTTATTGATTTATTATTTATAAATCCTCAATTCATTGGGTTATTAGTATTGTCTCATACAAACTTTGATAAAGTCAATTGATCAGTTAATCTTATTCTAAATTGTTATTTTATTTTGTAAATAATTTTTTATATATATTAAATTGTATTTTTATCTTTTAATATTTATGATTAATATTATTATTTTTTTTTTATTCACCTGATTATTTTTTTGTATATATTTATTTGAAAAATATCGACTTTACCATTTGCACTTTCATGAGACAATAAAAGCTTTTCGCTTACGTGCCAGACACAAAGCATTTTCAGTGTGGTGAATCCTCAAGAGATAATTTTTTTTTTTTATTTTTTTTTATCATATACATATTTTTTTTTTGTATATTTATTTGTTATTATTTTTTTTTATGAATAAAAATATCAATGTTGTTTGAATTTATTTGTCTACGTAAATTATTATTTTATTAAATTTTTAAAAATATTTTTTATTATGCATTTATTTTTATTTTTAGAATTAATATAATTATATGTAATATTTATTTGTTATTTTAGTGATAATAATTCAAAAGAACCTTGGAGAATGGAAAATGATACTGATGAAAGAAATGAAAAAGCAAAAAAAGCATATCAAGCATTATTAACAGTCACAGCAAGAACACCAGATAATGATGAATATTTAAATTTTTCACGTGAAGTTAAATCATTAGCACAAAGTAAATATAATTTTACATTTGGTAATAGTTCATTATCAACATTTGTTGCTGCATTTTATGATGCTGTTTTTTTATATGCATTAGCATTGAAAGAAAGTTTACCAGATAAACCTGGTGAAGTTAATTTAGATGGTGGTAATTTAACAAGAAGAATGTGGGGTAAAAGTTTTAAAGGTAATCTATTATTTATATCAAAAAATTTTGATAAATTTTAATAATAAAATTAAATTATTTAATATTTTATATATTTTTTTAAATTTAAAATTAATTTTGTAATTGAGTATTTAAATTTTAATCTAAACAAGTCACAGTTGATAAATACAAATATTTAAGATAAATTTTATTTTTTTTTTTTGTCATATTTTGTTGTATGTTTGCACGTTTTCAAAGATATATATTTTTTCTGTTATTTAAGAGTCCAAACTCGTTCGTATAACTCTTGTTTTTATCAACACCCCAACTAGGGAATTCATGTGAGGGGTTTGTGTTACATGTCAATGTTGGATCATTGACACAACAGACCACCTTGGGTGTTTTAGTTTTGGTATGGGGTGAAAATACATATGATAACAAGGATTGTCATTTGATTCTTGGATATATATATATATATTTTCATTCAATGCAGTATATATATACCTATATATTTGTTTTTTTTTGTATATATAAATTTTTGATTGAAGGGATAGTATATTATTATACGTGAAATATTTCTTAAATATAAACTAAAATATTTATCATTTTTTATTTTAATAATATAATCTATCTAACGTTTTATAAATCTCATCGTTTTATATATTTTTAAAATAAATTTTTTATATATATTTTGCTTTAAAAAATCAAGTATAATAAAAATCAAAGTTAAAAAATAAATTTGTAATTTTTTTTTTTTACTGAAAAAATTTTATTTAGGTTAAAATAAAAATAATAATTTATATATTTTTTAATTCAACTTGATGTGAATAATCCAAGATAAACTTGTCATTTATTTATATATTTTTTTTAAGGAATTACTGGAGATGTAAATATCGATGAAAATGGTGATCGAATTGCAGATTATTCTCTTCTTGATATGGACATGGAAACATCAAAATTTGAGGTATTTAATTTTGACATTATAAAGTATATAAAAATAATATTAATATTTATTAAATATTTATTAATAATTAAATTAGATTGTGGCAAATTATTATGGAGCCAATAAAACTTTAGAATATGTACCTGGTAAACGAATTCATTGGTCAGGTGGTCGATTGGAACCACCTCCAGACACTCCAAAATGTGGTTATGATGGTTCATTATGTCCAGACAATTGTGAGTAAATTATTAATTTATAATATATAATTATTTAATAATATTTATAATATATTTAAAATTTTTAATTAACATGATTATTAATTATTATTAACAGCGATGCCTGATTATGCAATTTTATCAATTGTGTTGAGCACCATTGTTGTTTTACTTATTGTTATTTCCATCAACATGTACAGGTAAATAATATTTTTCAATCAAATTATTTATATCATCTAATTAAATCTACTTTACTGATAAATAAGATGATTATTTTTATCAACAAAAATATATTTATCTTTTTGTTTTTTTTTTTATATTTAAACTTTGAATTTGACTAAGCTTTTATACGTGTGAAAATAAATATTTTTATTATTCTGACTCATTCAGTTATATTTCTTTTTTTTTTTTTTTAGTACAATATTTATTTTATTTATTTATATTTTTTTTTATGTTTGTCATTCAACTGAAGTTTGTAATATTGGAAAAAGTTTTTTTATTTTTTTATTTGTCAATGTTGAGCAATTGTTTATTTTTATTTTAAAATTTTTATATTGAGAGAGAAATGATATCGATGAAAAGTATTTTTTTTTTTTTTTATTATTGTTTTATTCATTTTTATTTTATTGTAAATCTAAAATTTAAATAATTATACAACTTTAATATTGATTTGATTTTATATGTTTAAAGTTATTTTTATATTAAAATTTTATTGAATTTTTTTTTTTAAATAAAAAATATAAATCTGTTTCATTTTTATATGATAAATATTTTAAATATTATTTGATTTTTAATATTAAAATATCAAAGATATGAAGAGGATAAAAAATTAACATTAAAATAGATTAAATTATTTGATTATCAAATGAAATTTAAAAAAATTATATTGAATTTTTGAATTAGAAAAGTTAGATAATAATGGATTAAAAATTAAAGTTTAAATAAGTTTAAATTGTAAAGGGATAAGTTTGTTGTGCAATTAATCTTGAATGAAACTTATATGTATCAAGTAAATTTAAGATAATGTCTTTAAAGTTTGGCAAATGATAGTTATTGATTTTGTTGTATCAAGACATGAAGAGCTTTGGGCTACTTAGTCTGTACATATCAACATTGTATCTTCTTGGATATTGGATAATGTACATTATATATTGTCATCAAGGTCATACAATGTTACAGAAAATTGACAAACATGCATGGCTATCTATTTCTACATGATAATGCTATTTGAACTGTACAATCAATCTAGTCAAGACACCATAGTCCAAAAATTAATTGCATCAGTTTGACTTGAAAAAGTTGCTTCTTTAAAGTTGATTAATCATTTGAATTTTTTTTTTTATTTTTTTTTTACCTCTTGAGCTAATTTAAATACTGATATTATTTTTTAATTTTAATCATGTTTTTTTTATCTTATAAAATAAATGATGTTGCTGTTTTTGTTAAGCGTAAAACTTGACATGTCATATCGTATAAAAATATTATAAAAAAAACATTCTATGGTATAAAATACTCATGGGATTTGACTCAATTTAAAAGTAAATGCAACAAGGTTCTTTCTTATATTTGAATTAAAAAATAAAAATGAATAAAATTGTTATTTTAAAATTATATTATTAAAATTTTGTGGATATTTATGTTTGTTTAAAATTGATGAGCTATAATTAATTCAAAGTTGAATAATCAAAACATATAAAGAATTGAAATAAATGCTTGAAACTCACAGGATAATTATTAAAGGATGTTTTTTAAATTATAGAAGCATAACATCATTAATAGATTGATTAGAAATATTTTTTTTAAAAACCGAATAAGTTTGCAAAAGTCAGACTTTCTCAAAGTCATTTGGAAA
Source organism: Lysiphlebus fabarum (assembly GCA_011426435.1). Taxonomy (NCBI): domain Eukaryota; kingdom Metazoa; phylum Arthropoda; class Insecta; order Hymenoptera; family Braconidae; genus Lysiphlebus; species Lysiphlebus fabarum. The sequence goes on from WSYQ01001097.1 coordinate 490,638, forward strand.
TTGTAAAAAAATTTTAAAAAATTAGAAATAATTGAAATAAAGGCTTGAAACTCACAGGATAATCATTTTAGGGTGTTTTTCGAATTATCGATGCATAAAATTATGAATAGATTAATTAGAAATATTTTTTTTAACCAACAGGACATTACATTGAAAACACTGTACTTCCACAAGTGATGTCCCGAAAAAATATAAAATTAAAAAAAATTATTAAAAATCAAAATAAACGCTTGAAACTTACAGGATAATTATTTTAGGGTGTTTTTTCAATATTAGAAGCATAATATCATTAATAGATTGATTAGAAATATTTTTTTTAAAAACCGAATAAGTTTGCAAAAGTCAGACTTTCTCAAAGTCATTTGGAAGATATAAAAAAAATTTAAAAAATTCGAAATAATTAGAATATACGCTTGAAACTCACAGGATAATCATTTTAGGGTGTTTTTCGAATTATCGATGCATAAAATTATGAATAGATTAATTAGGAATATTTTTTTTAACCAACAGGACATTACATTGAAAACACTGTACTTCCACAAGTGATGTCCCGAAAAAATATAAAATTAAAAAAAATTATTAAAAATCAAAATAAATGCTTGAAACTTACAGGATAATTATTTTAGGGTGTTTTTTAAATATTAGAAGCATAATATCATGTCTAGGTTGATTAGAAATATTTTTTTTTAAAACCGAATGAGTTTGCAAAAGTCAGACCTTTTCAAAGTCATTTGAAACATATAAAAAAATAAAAAAAAATTAGAAATAATTGAAATAAATTTATGAAACTCACAGGATAATTATTTTAGGGTGTTTTTTTAATTATAGAAGCATAATATCATGTTTAGGTTGATTAGATATATTTTTTTAAGCCAACAGGACATTACATTAAAACACTGGACTTTCATAAGTGATGTCCCGAAAAAATATAAAATTAAAAAAAATTATGAAAAATCAAAATAAATGCTTGAAACTTACAGGATAATTATTTTAGGGTGTTTTTTAAATATTAGAAGCATAATATCATTAATAGATTGATTAGAAATATTTTTTTTAAAAACCGAATAAGTTTGCAAAAGTCAGACTTTCTCAAAGTCATTTGGAAATTGTAAAAAAATTTTAAAAAATTAGAAATAATTGAAATAAAGGCTTGAAACTTACAGGATAATTATTTAAGGATGTTTTTTAAATATTAGGAGAAAAATATCGTTAATAGGTCGATTAGAAATATTTTTTTTAACCTACAGGACATTACATTGAAAACACTGGACTTTCATAAGTGATGTCCCGAAAAAATATAAAATTAAAAAAAATTATGAAAAATCAAAATAAAGGCTTGAAACTTACCGGATAATTATTTTAGGGTGTTTTTCAAATATTAGAAGCATAATATCATGTCTAGGTTGATTAGAAATATTTTTTTTAAAAACCAAATGAGTTTGCAAAAGTCAGACCTTCTCAAAGTCATTTGAAAGATATAAAAAAATTAAAAAAAATTCGAAATAATTAGAATATACGCTTGAAACTCACAGGGTAATTATTTTAGGGTGTTTTTTAAATTATAAAAGCAAATTTTCATGAATAGATTGCTTATAAATAATTTTTTCCATAGATCACTTGTATTGGCGAAATACCGAATATCTCCAGTATAATTTCAGATTACACTCAGATATTTTAAAATTAATAATACCATAATTTCATTAAATGACAACTCTGAAATAATTTTCTTAATCAACAGAACATAAGCTTAAATAAAAAATATTATATAAATGATTTATTTTTTTATTTTTTTTTATTTATCCATTATAGAAGCTACAAGTTAGAAACCGAAATCGCTTCTATGACATGGAAAGTTCATTGGGAAGATGTAATAGTTGTTGCACCAGGTAAACCAAGAGGTTCAATGTATTCACTAACTGGAAAACAACATCGTGGAAGTCAACTGGTAAATAAATTTCTTAATTTTTATTTAAAACGAAATATTATAAAAATTAAACTTTTTTTTTTTGTTTCTTTATTCCAAAAAACTTTGAATAAAAAATAAATTCATAATTTCTTTCATCTTCATTAAATTATTCATCAAAGAACACATGATTGAATTAATAATTTTATAATAACCACTTTGTAGTTGCTAACTAAAAAAGCAAATGTATTATTTTTTATTAATTTTAATTTTTTTTTTCAGACAATCTATTCAGATGACAACATGAGTCTAGCTGGAGGAGTTGATCGAATGGTTTACATTCCAACTGGATTTTACAAGGTAAATATTATTTCATTCATTTTATTTATTTAATTTTTTTTTTTTTTAATATTTCAAATACCATTTTTTTTTTTCTACTTGATTCAGTTTTTCTTATTTTTTTATTTTCAATATATATATATATGAATTTATTCAAAACGCTTTTGCAGTATTTCGTGATATAATAGGTCGAGTTATACATATAGACGAGTAGTGGATATAAAGTGACGGTGAAATTGTACGTCCTAAGGCAAAAAGAAAAATAAAATTAAAAAAAAAAAAAAAATATGCTACACCTAGATCATTTCCTCGACGTCAAAGTTGATTTTCTTATCATTTTTTTATTTTTTTTTTTATTTAAAATCCTCATCATCTCGCCCTTCTCTACTTTTATCTTGAAAATTTTTCTTACCTTTTAATATATAATATTTTTTTTTTTTTTATATTTAATATAAAAAAAAAAAATGTTATTAACCGGAATAATATTTTTTTTTTTTATAAATTATAACGTTAGAGGATTTGTAAGAGAATTAAATAATATTTTTACAATTTAAATTATGTCAACAATAATATTATTTAATTTTTTTTTTCATTATAGAATTCAAAAGTTGCTATAAAACCAATTCCAAGGAACAAAGTTGAAATATCACGACCACTTTTGTTGGAGTTAAAAAGAGTAAATATAATTATTTTTATTTAAATAAGGATATATTATTTTGATATCTTAAAAATATATAAATATAAAAAATTTAGTAATTTTATAATGTCAGTTTGTTTGAATGAGAATATATCAGTTCAAAAACTGTCAGATTGTTTCTAGAATATATATATATTCACAAATTGTTATGTATTTATTCATATGAAATATTTTATTTGATAAATTTTCTAGATGAAGGATCTTCAGCATGATCATTTGGTTCGTTTTTCTGGTGCTTGTGTTGAACCACCACACTGCTGTTTGCTAACTGAGTATTGCCCAAAAGGTTCACTCCAGGTGAACTTCATTGAAAAAAATAAAATAGTACAAAATTATACAGATAAAACTTTAAAATAATTTATTAATAATTATTTTTTTTTTTTTGATTTAATTCTAGGATATTTTGGAGAATGAACAAATTAAATTAGATAGAGTATTTCGTGGTTCATTGATACATGATATTGTCAGAGGAATGGCATATCTTCATGCATCTGAAGTTAAAAGTCATGGAAATTTAAAATCATCAAATTGTGTTGTTGATTCAAGATTTGTTCTTAAAATTGCTGATTTTGGACTTCATGAACTTCGTAAACCTTGTCCAGGTCATCCAGATGATGACAAAAATAGTCATGCATATTGGAGAAGTAAGTAAATATAATTTTAAAAAAATTGTTTATATAAATATTAATTTATTCAACTTGAATATATTTATACAATATAAAAATAAAAATAAAATAAAATATAAATAAAAAATTCTTTTGATTAACAATAAAATATTTTATAAATTTTAAAATTTATTTCAACATTTTACAAGTAAATTTTTTATTTTTATTTTAAACAAAAAAAAAATTCAATTTATTTGATCTAGCATGTATATATTTCAAATATATATTTGATTTTTTTGATTTTTTATATTTTTCTCTGTATTCATGAAATAATAATACATGCAAATTTTTTTCTTTTTCTAAACAATATGAACAAAAATATAAAAATAAAATTTAAAAAAATGCTCAAAAGAATTTTCTCTTAATATATAATATTTTTATATAAAAAATTAAAATTTAAGAAAGAAATAACAATTGAATAAATAAAATAAAAAAAATAAAATAAAATTGTTTATTTTTCTTTGTAACTATCAGGACAACTTTGGACATCACCAGAATTGTTAAGAATGGAACGATCACCACCGGAGGGTACTCAGAAAGGAGATGTATATAGTTTTGCAATAATCGTACACGAGATCGTTGTTAGACAAGGACCATTTTACTTGGGTGAAGGCAACAAATACTCGCCAAAGGGTAAGTTTTATATTTCAATTGCTACTTGTCTGGTGATTTTATTTTATTTTTATACATGAAATTCAAGTGACATTGTTCTTTTGCAAACACTCAAAAACAACATTTTAATTTTTTTTATATTTTTTTATATTCAATGTTGCATATAATGCACTCAACAGGAATCATTTTATTTCTTCCTGTCACTTTACTTGGTTATTCAAATAAATTGTTACATTATTTTTATATATATAATGAAAAAAAAAAGTTTTATTTTTTTCTTGTAGACAATTTCATAAACGATAATGCTGAGTGAATTTTATTACTTTTTTTTGTTTTATTTTTTTTTTTTTTTAAGATAATTTAAGTCTGTCTGATTGAAATTAAACTTGTAGTTTTATTTTTTTTTTCTTTTATTTTAGTTAAATTATATATTATAATAATTTGTATGAATTTTGAGCTTTTTTTAAATAATTTATTTTTTTTTTTATGATAAAGATAGTTGAAAATGAAATAAGACAGTCAAAAAATTATCAAAATCATCTTATTTAAAGAATAATTTTAAGCTTTTTTATTAACTTTATTTTATTTTATTTTTTCAAGTCTATCCAATCAGTCATTTGATGGATATAATATTACATTTATTATTTATTTTTAAATGAAAAAAGTTTTTTATTGGATTTTAAATATATAAAAATTACACCTCAAGATATAATTTATTATAAACTTTTTAAATTAAATTTTATTATTATTATTATTTTTTTTTTTTAACAAAAATTTATTTATTTATTTATTAATATATTTTTTATAATTTTTTATACATTATTTTTCTTAAAATAAATAAAATAATGTATTGTCGTGAGTCATGACTTGTATATAATATAATTTAATTGTATTAAAAAAAAATAATAATAATTAAATTAAATAACTAAGAAGATGATTAAGACACTTGGAAGGGAAACACGTAGTATGTCGATCGGTGGTAATTCTTTTTCATAAAGAAAAAAAAAGAAAAAAAAAGAAAAAAAAAAAACAAACACGTGCTCAGAATAGTTTTTACTGCTTTTGGATTTAGAACCTCTATTCAATAAAATTCCCCCCGATGATTTAATTTTTTTTTTATTTCTTAAATTCATTAAAATATATACTTGCATGTCCAAAAAAAAAAAATCAATGATTCTTGATATTTAATTGTGATGTTAAAATTAAACAGGATTTATAAAAATCCCTTTTTCAACTTTAATTTTTATCAGTGTATTAAATTGATAATATTTTTTTGAATGATAATTAAAATATTATACAGTTTTATTATAATTAAAAATTAAATTTATTATAATTTTTATTTAAAATATGAAACAAGTTATTATTTAATATAAAATTTTTTTAGTAAAATTACAATTATTAATTAAAATAAATTATTTGATGCAAATATTTGTTCATTCAACAATTCTCATCAAGTTTTTGTTAAATATTTGAATAATAATATTTTATTTTTTAGTATTTAACTAAGTATATATACTTATAAAAAGAAAAAAGTAAATTTAAAATAATATTGTATTAAAAAATTTTAAAATAAGATTATGATTTAAAAAATTTTTTTTAAAATTAACTAACTTTTATTATTTAAATTTTTGTGTGTGTAGTTCAAATTTTAATAGCTGTAAAATTAACGTATGAAAAAGAGAATAATTAATGTTAAAAGTAGGACAATGGTCAGAGTATGTATTTTCATGATATTGTTGATGTACACAATAGGGGTAGTTTGATACTGGGGGTGGTGAGGATATACTTTACAGAGAAATGACTCTATTATACTGCCAACTGTATAACGAGGATCATGATACCCATTTTTCTACATTTTTATTTTATTTTTTTATTTATTTTGTATATATATATTTTACTTGTCTACTTTGTATCATTATCCTGGTAAATTTTTTTTTTTAATGATTGCTTTATGTTGTACATAAAACTTAAAATTATATAAAAATTTAATTATTTTAACTTTAAAAAAACTTACTTTAAAATTTATTTTTTTTATATAAATTAATTTATTGAGAGCTTTTTTTTTTATATACAAGCATAAATGTATTTTTTTTTTTTTTAATTTAATTTTTGATTTATAAAATTTGAGCTTTTAGTTTTTTATTTTTATTCTTTAAAAATATTAGAGCTTTTTCTATTGTTGGTAACAAGGATGTCTTGTTTACAGATAAAGCACCGACTTTATCATTATATAGTTGAAAAGCTTGAGCTTTTTTTAAACAAGGGTTGATCATTTAACATGAAATTGTTTGTCGGTAATTGTAAGTTTATTTTATCGACATGTTTTTATTATTATAAGGGATGAAAATTTTATATTTATTTGGAAGGGTAAATTTTTATTCTGACCCCATGGTTGGTCGATGCACTGGGGGATGAAGCTCAGTCTTTGCTACAACGCGTTACTATTCGTTTGCTTTGAATTTAACAAATTATTTATTTATTTATTTTTTTTATTAAATACACGTGAATTGTGGTGGTGTATACAAACAGTGGTTTATTATATTCTTTTGTTTAAATTTTCTATTTATTATCTATTTATCACGTATAGATTTGAATAAACAAAAATAAAAAATTATTTAATTTAAATTTTATTTTATTGAAATTTTTATTCTATTGTATTTATTTAAATTATTTAAAATACATTTAAATGTATTTAATTATTATAATTAATATTTAAATTATAAAATATTTTAATTAAATACAAAGGATAATAAACAATCGTGTTATTTATTTTTAATTCATTTGGAGTAAAAGTGTGTAATTGTATTTATCAAATTAAAATTTGTATGAATTTCATTATCAAAGTTTTCATATTAATGTATAAAATTTTAATTGAATTATATAAAAATTAAAGCAGTTCTTTGTTTAATAGTTTTTTGAGTAGTTTTTAATATTTATTTTTCATGTTTTTAATAGAATTTTATTTATTTTTTTATATTGATTCTAATAAAAGAGTAAAATAAAAAAAAAAGCATTTATGAATTCATTCGAGTTTTTCGGCTGAAAATAATTTTATTTGAATTAAAATAAAAAATAAAAAAATATTAGGGGTTGAAAAAATATCAAGATACTCATTATTTTCAAGTTTATATCAAACTTGTTTTTCATCAATTTTTTTTAAATTTTATTTTACTTGTTTTTAAATTATAATTTTTCTTTACAAGTTAATTTTTTTTAACAAGTAAACTTTTTCAAGTAGTAAAGACACAAATTGGTCAGACATTTTTGTATATTTTTATTGAAAAATAAAAAAAAAAAAAGGGAAATTATTTTTTATTTATTACGAGTAATATTTATGCCACAAGTTCAATGACCCAATGGGGTGGTTCATTGCTCGAGTTTATTCCCTTCTGGAATTTAAGAATGCTGTCTTATTCTTGTTTGAATTATTTATTTATTTTTTTCTTATTTTTGTATAAAATAATTTCCAACTTGTTCGCACATTTGATTATAATATCTCTGACATTTTTAACAAGTTAATATTCATTCGTGACATTTACTTTGATTTTTTTTTATTTTAAATTTAACTTAAAAATTATTTATAACTTTTTTTTTTTTTTTTTGCTGTAATATTATCTACATTATTTCCGACGGAAATTAGATTAATATTTAATTTTATTCTTAAATTTTCACAGTATTTTAAATGATAATTCCAACTTGTAATATTATTTTTTAATCAAAATATTTAAATTTATTTTTTTTTAAACCATAATAATTTTATATGTATATTTTTTTTTCATTGAGTTTAATTCATTAAATATTCAAATACACAGTGAACGAAAAAAAAAAAAAATTACAAAAATAGTAGCTAAGAAAAATTTAACGTTTACTTGTTCATTGAACTCTTTGCAGTTTTAATATATTTGTATAAATTATACGTCTATAGCTAGACTATTTTTATTACATTTTTTTTTTATCAAAAGAAAATTTTTAACCAAGCTTAGGATAAATATAGACTGTAATTTATTTAGTCTTATTTATTTTTTTTTATTTCATTCAGTTTAACAAATTGAACAGATTTTTTTAAGTGAATGTGGGTGTGAATGGCTAAACATTAAATTCTCATTAACTTTTTTTATTATTTGATTTATTTATTTTATTATTTATTTAATTTATCATTTAAATTAATTTTAAATAAATATTTCAGTATATATTTTTTGTTTAAATTTATAAAAAAAAAGTGTTTAATTAAAAGACAAAAAGTATTTTATTTAAAAAAAAAAATATAATAAAAATTGTGATGGCGGAACGAAGTAGTACATCTAGTACGAGTTCATTGGCTTTGCCATCATTGCAAGGTTCAAGTCCTGATGGTGCTGCAAGTCCCAGAAGAGCAGTTAGTCCTCTTCTTGAAGTTAGAAGACCCCATTGCACTCTTAATTGTGATTCTTGCAGTGTTTATCTTGAGGATATCTACAGGCACAGTACGTTGAGCTTTTCGCAAGGTTGCTAATTTATTTTTTAATAAATTACATCCACTGCTGCATTATCATTTTTTTTTTTTTTTTTTTTAACTAATCATTATCGTTTTTTTTTGTTGTTTGGTTTTTTTTTATATAAAATAATACTGAATCAACTCAAAGATAAAAATAATACTATTTATTTTGATAATAAATGTCCCAAAATTATCAACAAAAAAAATCACAAAAAAATAAGAATACAGATATATCATTGAGCATTTATTTTTCTTTGACTTTTGCTGATAGCAGAAGAAAAAAATATAAGGCAAAAAAAAATATATATATATATATATAACTAGAAGAAATTGGATCCTTCCTTGTTAAACAAAGTTTAACTGATCCTTTATTTTTTTTTTTGTTTGAAAAAAAAAATACTAGATTATACTTTCAATCAATCAAAATCTTACATTGATCGAGACTTGAGTAAATATTTGTTAAATTATTTATTTAATTTTATTATTATTTTTGTTAAAAATTGATAGTAAAACAATAAATTAATACAATGAAGAGAAAAAAATTATATTTTAAATGGAAAAAATTTCATGTTAAATTACTTGATTATTTAAATTTATTTAAATGAATATTAAAATTTTAATTAGCAATAAATAAATTTGGAAAATATACATAATTTATAAAAATATATAATTAAATTGATTAAATGTTGATAAAATTTATTGACATTGTTTAGAAATAATTCACATAAATATTTTACAGTATTTCAAACTTTTTTTTTTATTATTATTCAACTCTATTGTTTCATCCATGACATACGGTATATTTAGTTGAAAGTTACTGGACACTTTGAGAGCAAAAAAAAAATAATAGTTAGCCTTTTTTTTTTTTTTTTTTATTCAATTCACGTCTGACCGCATCAAATACGTGTCTACTTACTTGTTCGCTCTTCCATCAAGTAGAACAACCCTATATGTAGTCAGACAACAAAACGTGAAAGAAGATAAATTAACGTATTTTATTTTTATTCAAAAATTTTATAAATAAAATATAAATATTTGTCTAATAAAAAAATGATAAATATTATTAAAATATATTTTATAATTATTTATAATAAAATATAAATGATAAATGTCATTTTGTTTTTTTCCATTTTGATCAATATTTTTATACATTTTTTTCTGTCTTTGGTATGAATTCATGATATTTTGAATTTATCAAAATAATTATTGGGGGTGATATAACACTAAGTCAAATCACATGTATCACAAAGCTTATCGTACTGTCAAGATGTATTCTATGATTCATTGGGGGATGAAGAATCCCAATTGGTCGTTCGATACATATAGATATTTGGGGGTGATTTAGTTTCCGGAGTGTCGAAACAGCCTCAGGTGTAAAATATCTGATGGAAAAATAAGGAGTGGCTTGTCCCAAGGGTTTTAAAATACAAAAATAAAATTATTAAAAAAATATTTACAATTTAAATGTTATAAAAGAAATAACATAAAACAAAAAATATTATTTAAAAAATTTATATTTACATGTTGTTCAAATATAAAAAGCATAATTTTAATCAATTTTTACTTGAAAAACAAAAATCTTTAATTGAAATAGTACAGTAAATAATAACAATAAAATAACTTTATTTTTTTTATGTTTAAATATTTTTTTTTTCTTTTTTATTTTTGTAAAAACATTCAATAATATTTTTGAAAAAGACAGGTCAATTTTCCTCTGGTGAATTGAATGTATTTAAATGTTGATAAGGGTATTTTATTTTTTGTTTTTATTTTTATAATATTTTTATTTTTGTTTTAGAAATAGTAGAGGCTGTCAGAAAAGGTGGAGGATCACCATTGAGACCATTGATTGATGAAGCTGCTGTTGAAGAAGAGGTAATTATTTTTTTATTTATAAAATTTTCATAAATAATATACAAAATAATAATTTAATATTTTAAAATACAGACATGTGTCAATTTGTTGTCATTATTTATTGAATCAATGTGATGTTATTATACTTGACAAGTTATAAATTATTTTAACAAAATATTTTCATCATAAACTAGTGATTTTTAATACAAAATAATTTTAAATGATGTTATTCATTTTTCCATGATGAATTTAATTCAATATTTTATCAAACTTAGTTATTAATTTATATATTTAAATTTATTTTTGATAAAAAGAAATTGATTGAAAATTATGATTATACAGGTTGCAACATTGATGCGACGTTGTTGGGCACAAGATTCTGCTGATCGACCTGATTTTCCAGCACTCAAACAAACTATTCGTAAAATCAACAAGTAAGTATTAAATATTAAATTTAATAAAAAAGTTTTTATATAAATTTCTATATTTGATGTTTTAATCTATTATAACATATTTATCAAAATTCACATAAAAAAATATTAAATACAAAACTTTTTTCATATATAACTGATGAATTTTTATATTTTGTTTTTTATTAAAAACAAAAAATAAACATAAAAATTGTTTTAAAATATTTTGATAAAGTCCGGTAAATATTGCGTTGAATAAAATTTTATATTTAATTAAAAATGTCAGTTTTCATATATAAAAGACCATGACCTTGTGTTGGCATATATAATAACTTTATGTGTATATATTTTCCTCAACGTTGAACTCATGATTAAAATGAATATATCAGAAAAGGTCAGATGAATTTTAAAATACATACATTTTGAGTAAATAATAAATTATTATTTTTTCAATTTTTATTTTTAAATACTTTTTGCTAAAAAAAAAAAAGTATTTTTTATTATTTTTAGTTATTCAATGATGATATGTTCTTGAGAATTTATAACGATTTACCTCGAGGGTTGTTCTCATTAAAATTAAAACAGGTAGCTTTGGTTTCTTTTGAGTTTTTTATTTATTTATTTTTTTTTTTGTTTTTATCTGTGTCCAAGATAGTCAGGTAGTAAAATTTTAAAAATATTTTTTTGTCTAAAATTTCAATAGAAATAAAATAATTATTATTAAAACAAATTAAATATTAAAGAAAAAATATATAAATTTAATAAATTAAATTTCTATATTTTATTAAAAAGTTAATTAATATAATGCCCTAAAGTAAATTTATATTTAACAAACTTTTAATTATTATATATGAAATTTTATAAGTATATTAAAAATATAACAACATTTTAAGTAAAAATAAAAAAAAATTTAAAACAATAGAAAATACATTAAAATACTCGAGGTTAAAAACAACAAAAAAAAAAACTTAAAATTCATCAACAATGTAATTATTTTTCTTTATATATTATATACTTTGCATGAAAATAAAATCAAGATAATAATAAAATTTAATTATATTTATATTTTAATATTTTTTTCTTTGATTTTATAAGCCTAGAAATGAGTGAGTCGAGGGCAAGTTGTATTATTGATTTGTAAACTGCAGGCTGGGTTAAACTTTATACAAGGTAGTGATAAATAGACTGAATATTTTCATAAAAAAAAATAATTAAATATAAAAATTTACAAAAGTTCATTGTACTAAAAAGTAGAAAAAAAAAAAAAACTATATTTACAAATTTACGTGAATTTTATCTATAACATATCTAAATCTTCTTTATGATTGTAGAAAAAAAAAAAAAAATATATATATATATATAAAGAAAAATCTTGAAAGGAGAAAATTATTAATATAAAAAAAAAAATATAAAAAGAAACAGATTGTGGTAAAAATAAGGGGAAAATTCTCAGTGTGAAAAATAATGTTTTATTTCACAAAGAAAATCCATTTTCATATATGAGTGTTTGTACTTGTTGGAAAAAGGCAATGACCTTTTCTTTTTTTTTTTTTTTTGACTAGGGGGTCAATAGATGTGTCAAAATAAAATTGATGATACTATTATATTAAAATCAGGATTATATTATCAATAAAATAAAAAAATATATTCATAAGTAAAAAAAAAATACGCAATAAAGCCAAAAGAAAAAAAATATTTTTTATAAATTTTATATAAATTATTAATTAATGTTTGATTTTTTTTTTAAATAATTATTTTATATATTTATTGATTTATTTATTTATTTCATTAAGTATATATTTATTTTTTAATATTACTTTATTTTCTTTAACAAACTTTAACATGAAAAAAGTTCATTTATTTTTTTTATTTGTCAGAAATTATGAGGGGTTTGATATAAATGTACGTGGTATGTATAAAAAAAAAAAAAAAATATAAAACAAAAAGAAAAATATTTCTACGGAAAATAAAAAAATGATAGACAATTTGCCACTTGGGAAAATGGTCATTTATGGTTTTCATGTAGCTGATATTTACTTGAAAAATTTTATTTGTTTTTTTGTTTTTTTTTTATTCTAAAAAGTTTAAGTTAAAAGACACTAAGGCAGCAATAAATTGAGTTTAGTAAATATTTTTTTTATCTTAACGTTGAAAAAATTGGAATATAAAATATAATAAAAATAAAATTATATTTTATGTTAAATAAAACAACAATCGATATGATTATTTATATATAAAATACAATTATATATAAAAAAATAAATAAAATAGTTGGATTTATCACAAAGATTCGGAAGCAATTTTTTAAGTTGAATTTCCGCGTGAACTTTGGCATCTGTAAAAAAGAAAAAAAAAAGAAAAATTGTGAATTGATGTTCAAGCTGAGCTTTTTATCCTTTTCATGTGAATAAAGTTTTCAACCAAATGAATTTTTATCGTTTCATATTTGCCTCAAAGAAATAAATCTTTGAATTTTAAAAAATATTATAAATTTTTATTTTTTATAAAGAAAATTTCAAGTATATTTTAGATTTTATTTAAAAAGATATAAAAGAAAATAAAAAAAATATTTTTTGAAAATTTTTATTGTTATATCTAAAAATAATAATAAAAAAATATTTTAAATTATTTATAAAAACTTTTAATTTATTTAAATGATAAAATTATTTTTTTATCAAATGTCAATGAAATATTTTAAACATTGTATAATATTTCGATGTAAAATATGTCGGTGGTATAAATATTGGAACTTGGTTTCCGTTAAAATTTTACTGTACAGCTTTGTCAGCAACCGGATGTACCATATTTTCCACAAAGTTGGTAATATTATCAGATCAATTCGTATCACGTTTTCCACTTTTTGCTGACAATTTATTTATTTTTTTTTTTTTCTCAACTTTTATTATATAACTTTTTAAACAAAAAAAAAAAATTATATTTTCTACCCAAATCAAGATGATATTTTTTGATATAATTCTCACTTATTTATATTTTTTTTTTTTGTAAAAAAATAGATGAAACAAAATAAAATTCATAAAAAAAAATTTAAAGCCACTGAGATAAATAAAAAATACATTGTTTTACACACGACAACAATTGTCACGATAAAAAGATATTACTTTTTTTTCTAAAGTCGTAAATACTTGCTTCAAGATTTTCCAAAAAAAAAAAAAAGAAAATACTGTAACAGTTTTTTTTTTTTATTATTATTTTTACAATATACTTTCATCATAAAACCCAACAAACACTACTGCACATGAATACAGACGTTTTTTTTTCCTCTTTTTTTTTAGTCAGCTATAAAAAAAATCTTTTCAATCTTGATAGAATATAAAAAAAAATAATAATAAAACACTAACTAACCTAGATGAAAAATAAAAAGCATTAATAAATCATAAATTTTTCCAATCAAATAAAATCAATAAAAAATAAAAATTAACTGCATCATTTATTTTTAAATTACTTATAAAATTTATGATAACAAATTTGATGTTAAAATTTACAAAATTATAAATTTTATATCATTCATAAATTGATAAAAAAAAAAAAAAAAAAAACGTCATCAGAAAATTTGTATGTATTTTCCTTTTGGCTGTATGAATTTATCACATGACTTGATTCATCTTTGACAATTTTTTTTTCTAATTTTCAATATCTACTTAATAAAAGTCAAGAATAAAAAATTAAATAATTTCATAATTATTAAACTGTGATAATAATCTAATCAATATATAATTTTTTAAATAAAATTAAATACCAAAAATAATTGAATTTTATTTGGTGATAATTGTCATGACATCAACAATATTTGAATTCTTTGTGTCAAGATGATAAAGTGAATCAAATGACATGTAGTCATGTCACCATATACTATTATTATCATCATCATTAAAATCATCAAAGTCAATCTTACAATGTCAATTATTACAGCCCACATTTATCCCACCACCCATTTTCATTATTACAAATTATCAAAGGATCAATACAGCCAATCAATTTACAATTTTGACTCGGATATTTTTCATTATTTAAACAATAATAACCAAAAAATTTCATCCATAATTATTTGAATTTCATACATATTTATTCAAATATAATTAAAATATCTGCAAATTTCTGAGAAGATTGTTTATATCCAATCAATGACAATATGACGATATAAACAGCTGTTAATACCACACAAATGTCTGATGTCATCATCAAAATTTCAAGTGGATAATCAAGATTGACATTTTATTGTTGTGTACCATCTTTGTTTGAAAGATAAATACAACTTTAACATGAATACGGTCAAGTGAAAATGAACAATAGTCAATTTTTTATTGTTTTGAATCATCAATAATCATGGCTTAATAATAATAAAAATAATAAAAATAAATATTAGCTAAATTATGTAGTAAATTTATTTTTTTTTACTAAATTGGATAAATTATGTTTAGAAATTATTTATGCTTTTTTTTTTTTTTTTTTACCCTCATTTTTATGCTTTTTTACTTAATCAGCTATTTGCCTGAAGCTTTTCTTAAACACGTGCTGATACTTGATGTTAAAAATACAACCAAAATAGTCATTACAATGACCTGATTTTATTTTTTTTTTATTTATTTATATATTTTTTTTTCTGTCTTCAACTACTTGTTCATTCTTTTTTCTCTAGATATTTTTTTTTGTTCTAGTTTTTATTTTTTTTTTTGTAATTATATTTATATATGTCAAGTTTTTATAATTATAATCAAATGATTCTTTAATTTTTTTTTCATAAAAAATATAAATATTGATTTTGTTTTTTAATTAAAATTATCTTGACTATTTTTTTTTTTTTTTGTTAAATTTTTATTTTATTTACATTATATATATATTTTTTTTTTGATTAAAATAAAAATAAAATATATGAATAATTAATTTTTATCAAATATAAAATTTTAAACTTGAAATTTTTATATTTATTTTTAGAATATTTTAGATGTATATCAAATATTTTTTTATTTTATCATTTTTTATTTTTTATCTTTGTCAGGGACATGACCTGGAAAATAATCAATAAAAATATACGTGGTTAAATCAAAAAAGATAAAAATAATAACAATGATAAAAATGATAAATACAAAAAGTGAGTTAAGTGAGTTGTGTGTAAATAAATAAATAAATATAAAAAATAAAAAAAAAAAAATAATATATCGTGTGTTGAAAAGGCATCGATCGTACTTGGCGAGACTAAGGTGATTGTAAAGATTGTTACACGACCCTTGAAAGCCTCTATTGAATTTTTTTATTTTATGAAGGTTAAAATCTTTAAATTATATTAAAATAAATAAATTAATAAATAAAAATATTTATTACATAATTTTAACTTGAAATACTTGAAGAAATTTCTCTCAATTTTACATGAGTAAATATTTTTTAAATGAAAAGTTTCTCATTTAATTTTTATAATTAAACATCAAGTTGATATTATTTTGTAAATTAATTATGATAATATAAGTAATTAATTAATTATAATTATAATTTATTTATATTATTAATTTAACATGGTTTTATTTAAATTTTGTATTTCAATTTTATGTACCACAAATATTTTTAAAATTGAGATTAAATATTCAGTAACGTCAAAGAATATCTGTTTATAAATTAAAAATTTTCTCGGTCAACTAACAACGTTATAGAATATTCTTGGGTATAATATACGAGTACTGTTTTTGTATATCGTATTTTGTGGTTGAATGTATTTCTGTAGGTATATATATTGATGTATACAACATATATATATTCGTATTTACTGAAGAACCACTTATAGTCAGTGTATATATCACTGCAGAATTTACACATCAATAAAGTTAACAAAATATTTTAGTCACTTTATATATAAATACGGTTTTACTGATATTATTCCATGAAATTCTACAACGGCTTCTTCATTTAATTAAATTCAAGATTTATAAATAACAAGAAAAATAAATTAATTTTATAATATAAAATCTCAGAAAATAATTTAGAAATTTTTTAAAATTTTGATGAAAATCTGGATTGAGATACAGACACAGATACAAATTATTGTTTAAATAATTTCAATAATGATAATAATGATTAAAAATAATCATTTATTTATGAAAAAATTGAAAGAAATCAATTGAGACTTTTTTCTTTTAGATAAAATTTCGATTCGTGATCCCCTGTGAGCCAATTTTTTTTTAAATACAACAAAAAAAGAAAAATAACAACAAATTATTGTTTAAATATCATTTTTAACATTAAATTGATAATTTAAACAATAATTTGTTGTTATTTTTTTATATTATTGCATTTTGAAAAAAAATGGCTCACAAGGTGTCTCGAATTGAAATTTTATCTAAAAGAAAAAAGTCTCGATTGATTTTTTCAATTTAGATAAATGATATTTTTATTTATATTTTATTATTTTTCAACTATTTAATGTTTTTTTTTTTATGTTAATTATTAATTAATTTATTTGATAATTCAAAATTCATATTATTATATGAAATAAGGATTTGATTAAATCTCAATTCCCAAGTTAATCATGAAACACAAAATGTGATTAATTTATAAAAAAAATAAAAAATAAATAATAATATATGAAATTGCATTTGAGTGAGAGATGATAGTAACTCGTCTCTTGACATTGATGGTTAATTAAATTTCAATATATACATTTATATTGAGTTAATTCAGTGTGATTGCGTGAGTATTGATTTATTCTTGAAACTGAATACTCAAAATTGGTAGTGGTCATTATTGACAGTGGTCAAAAAAATAAAATAAATTTTTTATATTTTAAAAAATAAATATTATTTGTGCTATTATTTATTAATTTTTTAAATATAAATTTAAAAATTATAAATATTTTAATGGCTTATTTGAGTTGATATATAATTTTGTTTACAGTCAACTAAAATTTTGGTTAACATAGTTTGTAAAAACAAAATAAATTTAAAACAATTTGTCGAGATTTTTTATTTTAAATACTTTTTTTTCTTTTAGTTCTTAAAGTTTGTATAACTTGTAAAAACTATCGATAAAAAAATTTCATTATTAACCACGAAAGAAAATTTTTAAGTTTAAAAAAAAAAAAAAATTTTGTTATTATTTACATATATATTTCAAGTTTTTAAAGTTTTTAATTAAAAAAAATTTGAAATAATTATTCTTCGACACAGATTGATGTCAGTTATAAAAAAAAAATTTATTGGCTTTATTATAAATGATAATAAAAACTTTATAAAATTTATAATAAAAAAATTGAATAATTGAGAATAAAAAAATTTGCAGATTTAAATTATGTTCAATATATTGAGTCTTGAAAAAAAAAAAAAAAATTCAATAGCATTAAGTTATTAGAATAACTTTTTAATATTATCTGACAAGAACAGCAAATTATATATTAAGATTTAAAAAAATAAAAAAAAAAAATAAATTAAATATTATAAAAGAAAAAAAAAAAAAAAGGTATTTATATTTATCTGGCTTAAATTTGATCCTCGCTGATCGAGACACTTCCTGGTTTCACATAATGGATATAAAATATTTGAATGAAAAAATTATAAAATTGAAAATAATAATCAAAAGATTGACTAATAGGATTATCAAAATTGATGCATAGATATTGCATAAACATTTTGATAGAAAATTCATGGAAATTATCATGAATTGGATCATGAAAATAATTTTATATTTAAATTTCATTTCAAGTCATCAAATTTATCATCAACATGTTTCATCAATTTCAAATTGTCCAGTTATCAATAAAACAAACAAAAAATTAATCATAAATTACGTGAATCTTTTATGCAACTCAATAAATAATAATTATATTAATTAATTAAAAAAATTTACTAAATAATAAATAATATTTTTAATTTTGTTTTTCATTTTTTAGAGATTATGAGAGCAGTAATATTTTGGACAATTTGTTATCACGTATGGAACAATATGCAAATAATTTGGAAACATTAGTAGCTGAACGTACTGCTGATTATCTCGAGGAAAAACGTAAATGCGAAGAATTGTTGTATCAGCTGTTACCAAAGTAAGCTTTAAATTATTTTTCATTTTTAATTGACAATTATATTTTTTTGTTATTTTAACTATCAAAGTAATTAAGTATTATTTATTGATTTTATTTTAAATTTTATTTTTTATAATCGCAAAAACGAAAATATCGTTGTAATTTAAATTTGTTTTTTTAAATATTTATTGTTTGAAATATTTTAATTGTCATTGGGATATTTAATTCTACAAATTTCTGGTAATTTAAAATAAAAATAAAAATTATATGAAATTGTTATTTGATAAATTAGTCGTTGACTCGTGTAGCTATTTATTTTTTATTTATTTTTTATTTTCTCAAATGAAACATTAATGATAATGTTGAAATTCTCAATTATTTTTCAAGTAAATTAAAGAATATTGTTCATTTTTTCTTTGAAATAATTTCAAAAGATTTAAATATTTATTAGAAATTAAATTCTATTTGAATAATCAAGAAAATTAGTTATTATTTTTCATAGAATTTTAGTATTTACTGATTTATATACACAAAAAATCAAATAAATAATTTTATATCTTTCTTATTTTAATTTGTATTATTATATTTTTTTATTTTTGTAATAAAGTATAATTAAATTTTATAAAAAACAAAAAACTTTTAACATTAAAATGATGAAAATTGTATTTAAACAATTCTTTATTGTATTTTACTTTTTATTTTATTACGTGTTTAATATTTTATTTTTTTTTTTTTTATATTTGTTTGTATGTTTGTGATGAAATGAATTGTCGTAAAATCTTTCAATTCCCACAGGCTCTTTGCAAAATTGCCACACGTATAACTCTTTAATTTTTCTACAATTTTATTATTTTTTTATTTTTTAAATTATAAATATTAATATAGTTTATCAACCTCAAAAGTTTCAATTTTATTTTTCTATTATTTTTATTCAACAAGACAGCTAATTTCAACTTGAAAAATCCATAAACATAATTTATAATTATAAATAAAAAATAAAAAGCTTTGTTTACGTTACAAAAAAAAAATAATTATTAATTTATAAAATTATAAAATTAAATGAAAATTAAATTTAAAAATATATTAATTTTTTTTACAGATCAGTGGCATCACAATTGATTCTTGGTCAGAGTGTCATTGCTGAAACTTATGATCAAGTTACAATTTATTTCAGTGACATTGTTGGATTTACAAGTCTTTCTGCTGAAAGTACACCACTACAAGTTGTTGATTTATTAAATGATTTGTACACATGTTTTGATTCAATCATTGAAAACTTTGATGTTTACAAGGTAAATTTTAAAACTGATATAGATTATTAAATTAAAAAAATATATCCAATTGTTTGTTTGTCAACTTGCAAAATATTAGCATAAAAAATTAGTTGATAAAAAAATATACTTAAAAATATTTTTTATCATAAAATTATATATATTTTTTTTTAAACATCATTTACTTTATTTATATTGTTTTTTTAGTATTATTTTTACTATTTTTTCTTCTCAATTTTCAAGTAAAATAGTGTTTTTTATTATTTCAAAAAAAAAATAAAACTTTTCCCAAAGGAAAGACATTATTCTTAGTCTTTTTAATTCGCAATGGGAATAGGCCTAACTTAAATTTACCACTCAAGTTAATATCAAAGTTCAAAAACTAAAAAAAAAAAATATATATTTTATTAATCTGTGACAATAATAAATCATAAATAAAAATATATTTTATTTTGAATAAGGTCAAATATAATATCAAATTATGATTTATTTATTTAAATATTATCAACACAAACGAATATTTACTTTGATACATGAAATATTGATACTGTTTTTATGCTAAAAAAAAATTATATTTATTAATTTATATTGCTGGATAAAAATAAATTACTATGTATTTTTTTTTGTTGCAATTTCTTTATGGGGTAGTTGGTTAATGTCACTGGTAAAGTTGCAAAGTTTAATGGATAGTCTCCATTAAAGATATAGCATCATTGCAAAATTACTCAGTAGCTAAGTGCATTTGCCACACTTTTAAAGTATTTATACATCCATCAGTATAGAAGTTTGTTTTTTTTTTATTTCATTTTTTTTTTCAACTAGAAATTTTTTGTTTTATCTTGTTCAGCTTCTTTTATTATTGATGAAATTAAAAATAGCATGGGAGATAATGATAGATCTGTTTTGTTGATATTTTATTTTATATATTATTTATTAAATTTAAATTAAATATTGTTTATTTTATCATTAAGTTTTATGTCTAATGTGTGTGTATGTTTTAGTTGTTTGAAACGTGTCTTACTAGATCATGAACTAATGGCAAGTGTTTGAAGTGACAATTTAAGTTTATTGTTTATCGTTTTAGTAATGTTTATTCAATATGATGAATCACATAATATATCACAATTGTGAAAATATATTTTAATAAAAAATTCAAATAAAAATATTAAAGTTTATTGCATTTTGAAAATAAATTAGGTCAATTTTTTTTTCCTAGTATTTTTTTTTTTTTTTTGTTTCATTACTCAATTGTTAATTTTTATAAAACTCAATTTTATTTTTTCAATAGAATTTTAGTCGATGAACAAAAATTGATTGAATATAATTATTTTAAATTTTTGAAATAAAATTTAATTTGTATTTTTTTGAAAATTTAATTTTAACTAATTCATTTTTGTTTTTTTTTTTTTGAATAGATTTTTATTTTTTTATTAGAAAATATAAAAATAGCTTTGATGAATAATAAAGATTAAAACTGAATTCTTATGATAATTTAATTTTAAATTATTAAAATTATTTTCATTGTCAAATTAATTCAACTTGCAATTTAATATGATACATTTTGTTTTAAAATAATTAAATTATAATTGCTTTTAAATATAAAAATTTGAATAAAATTAAAAAAAAAAAAACAAAATGTCAATTTAAATTCATTGAAGTATTATTTTTTCTTTGTTACAATGAAAATTTAAAAATATTTATATTTAAAAAGTCCATTTTATTTATCTATTTATTTTTAAAATTGAATATTTAGTTATATTTTTATTTTTAAACTGTCAAACAGTCAAAAGTCTATTGATTTTTTAATTAACAAAAAAATAATAAATTTCTATTTCCATTTTGATCGACATCTGAATATTATAAATTCATATATTTTCACCCTCTGTATGATGATATTTTTAAAATGTTATAGATTTTAAATTTTACCCTAAATTTTTATTTTTATTTTTCAATTTTCACAAATAAACATTATGCCTACAGGCTGTATTGAAATTCAATCTTTAAAAAAAATACATATAACTACATGAATATAAAAAATTTATTCATCTAAAAAGTGCGTGGGTCAAAATGAATTCTTCAGATTTTTTTTTATATTTTATTTTGCAATATCAGAGGATCCTTCAGAGGGTAAATTGAGATAACGAAGTAAAAAGAAAAAAGTCTGATGGAGAATAAAAAAGAAAAAATAAATAAATAAAAATACAAGAAAAAAAAAATAAATAAATAAATAAAGTTTGCTTCACTAAAGTGGCTGAATCTTTGGAGTAATAATTTTTTTTTATCGAAAAATAAAAAAAAATACAAAGAAAAAAATTCAAGTCTGTTTATGATTTATCTTAAAATATTTAAAATAGCTATTTTCAATTTTTTTTTTTTTTTTATAAAGATTTAAAAAAATAAATTATTTATATTTTTATTTTAAAAGTTTTTGATGAAAAAAAATTAATAAGAAAAACGCAATATTTCATTTTTGATATTTATAATTTTTAGGTTGAAACGATAGGTGATGCTTACATGGTTGTGTCAGGTTTACCAATGAGAAATGGAATGAATCATGCCAGAGAAATAGCAAGAATGAGTCTTGCATTACGTGATACTGTCATGACATTTAGTATTCGTCACAGGCCAACTGAACAACTCAAACTTCGCATTGGCATGCATTCTGGTAAATTTTAAATCTACTTTATCATAAATTACCTCAAAATATAATCATAAAATCAAAATTTAAATTAACTAAAATAGTATTGCTTTTTTAAAAAAAGCTCAGTTGTTTTCAGTTGTTTTTTTTTTATGATTTAATTGCTTTGAAATTAGTTTACAGACGTTTATTAATAATTTTATTTTTTAATTTATTTAATTTAAATTTATCATTTAATAATATTTTATTTTTTTTTTCATTTAAAATTGTTGTATTACAATAAATTGCCATGGTGCAGCTTTCAATCTCGTCAATATATATATAAAAATAAAAAAAAAGCTGTCATAAAAAAAAGACATCATAAATTTCAATATGGAAATAATAATAAAAATATTATAAATGAAAAAAAGAGAAATAAAATTTATATCTATTTTTATACTATATTTCTCGAGGGGTTGATAAAAGGTATAAAAAGACATAATTTTACAGATATTTATATAAAAAAATAAAAATATAAAAATGACAGGAATATATAGTAATTTGACATTTGCTTAAATTCCTGTGGGTAAAATTCATCCTTTTGTGT
Organism: Lysiphlebus fabarum; assembly: GCA_011426435.1. Taxonomy (NCBI): domain Eukaryota; kingdom Metazoa; phylum Arthropoda; class Insecta; order Hymenoptera; family Braconidae; genus Lysiphlebus; species Lysiphlebus fabarum. The sequence continues at coordinate 514,107 of WSYQ01001097.1, forward strand.
ATAAAGTTGTTGAAATAATTTTCCAATAATGTATCAAATATCAACAAAGTATTTAACGATAATCAGAGATGTAAAAATGTTTCAATATGTATAAAAAAAAAGTAGAGTAGATCAATATTTAGGGAAACAAAATAACTGTATTAATTTACTCAAAGTTTAATTAAAATTTTAGTGGCAAAAAAATTATTTATACATAAAATAATAATTAAATGAAATGATGATTTATAATATTTATAATTTTTTGACTTGTAAATTTTTTTTTGTTTAAATAATTTTAATTTATCATAGCAATGTTGTCACTTGGCAACGAATCGTATCAAATTTTTTTTTTTAATCAAATTAACAATGTCAACACAAAAATTTTTAAATATAATCAGACAATGAAAATTATTATGTTCAATCTAACATGACTTTTGGCAAAAATAAAATCATGAATTATCAACAAAATGAAAAAGCTTTTGTTATAAAAAATCACTCTAAAAATTAAATAGTTTATTTGGTTGAATACATAGTTTTTTCTAGTCTTAATAAGGGTTTATAATTTTTATAAAAATTAATGATAATTATTGATATATTTTATTGTCTTTTTATTTTAATTAAATTATTATTTTTTTTAATTTGCAGGACCTTGTGTTGCTGGTGTTGTTGGACTTAAAATGCCAAGATATTGTCTTTTTGGTGACACAGTTAATACAGCATCACGAATGGAAAGCAACGGTGAAGGTATATATAAAAAAAATATATAAGTATATTCACAATTTTAAAAAAATAAAAATAACAATTTTTTAAGAGTATTTACTAGAGCAGAAAATTTCTTGCAATATAAAAGTACATACGAAATTTAAATTTTCAATATAAAATAGTACAATTTCTTCAAAAAAAAAATATTTGAATTTCAAAAATTTTAGTATATCTATAGTTTAAATATATTTATTTATTTATTTATATTTTATATGCAACTAAAGGGTCTATTTTCTCAGTCAATTTTTTTTTATATTCTCATTTTTATTTTTTTATTTAATAAATAAAATTTGATGATATTGACATTAGTATTTGATTTACTTTCAGCAGTAGTTAATTTATTTTAATCTTGTTTATTGATCAGTTTGATAAGTGGTATTGTTATTATTTTAAAAATCAATTTTAAATGTTTTCTCGTTAAATGTTTATATTATTTATTGAAAGCTATATAAATTATTGACATTAAAAGCTCAATATTAGTAATTAAAATTTAAAATTAAATTAAAAAATTTATTATCAATTGTAATGATGTTTTGTTTAGCTAAAATATTATTTAAAAAAATGTTGACATGTTAAACAAGATTTGAATTTAGACATAAAATATTTGTAACAAAGTTTATTAAATTTTTGTCAGATATTATTTCAAAGACACAAGAATTTAACATAAATTAAAAAATATCGTTTGAGAAAATTTTACTTGAAATAGTCTCTTTGTATATATAATTTATGATAATGTGTCATATAAGAATCACATACACAATTTTTATATATTTTTTTTTTTCATGAAATACAAGCTCGTATAAAATGTTTAAAAAATATTCTAACATGAAAAGCTTTTTTTAGAAAAAAATTAAATTTATGTCATTTTTTTTTTTTTTAAATATTTTAGCACTAAAAATTCATGTCAGTCCAAAGACAAAAGAAATTCTCGATAAATTTGGTACATTTGAACTTTGCTGTCGTGGTGAAATTACATTGAAGGTAAAAAAAATAATATTTATTAATTTTTTTTCATAAATATCATTATAAAATTAATCATTTCTCAATTTTAATTTTCATTTATACAAGATAACTAACTGTAATATAAAATAACCAGCTGAAAAGTTTTTCGATTAAAATTGTTATAATCCAACTATAAACTTGTAAAAATTATACGACAAATTTTTTAATAAATATAAATATAATTTCCCATTAATTTAATCATAAAATAAAGTTTTTTTTTTTAAATATTTTCAATGTTATTTATAAAATTTGAAGGATAAAATATTGAGACATTTATTTTGATACAAAATATTATTGACTACCTTACTCATGTCAATTTTAATTTAATTTTTCCATATTTCTTGTCTCGTACATACATAAACTCATCAAATAAATTTAACAAGAAATAAGTATATATATTTCTTTTCTGATTTATCATGCTATTCATTGCACATCACTTCCGCATCTTTATACACTGTTCCGCTCTATTTAACTGATTCACAACTCAACAACGTGTCAGACTAAATTAATTTTCATAACTTTTATAACTGTTGAATTCTAAAATAATATTTAAAATATTAAAATAAATTTAATTTTACATTTAAATTATCAAACTTAAAGTTGAACTTTATTATAATAATTATTTATACATATATGATGATAAAATTTATAAAATTTATTATATTTATTATTATTTAGGGAAAAGGAAAAATGACAACATATTGGCTTGTTGGTGAAAAACCATTAAATAATAATCATAATAATAATAGTAATAATAATAATAATAATAATAATAATAATATACAACAAAGTACAGTAAGTACAACAATTGATCCATCATCACCACAACATCAACAAATACAAAATCAACAATGTCAAAGAATTGTTAATATAACTGGTAATGGAACATCGACAAATCATTCATTGACATTATCACCTACACAACAGTGTAATTTAAATAATTCAATGAATACACATTCTGTTAATACAATACATCAAAATGATAATGTGCCGAATCATAATGAAAGTGGACCAAATGCACCGTTACTTATGCCAGCTGGATCAATTCCACGAGCTTAGCTCAATTAATTTTCATATAAAAATTAATAAAATTTTTATATTATGTCAAAATTTAAATATAAACAATCAACGCAATCATAAAATAATATATATATTAGCCAATGATGAACAAATTCAAAAAAAAAAAAAATGATTCGAAATATTAAAGAAAGTATGTAAAAATATAAATTAAAATTTTAACTCTTTTTTTTTTTTTTTAATTTAGTTTATTTTTTTGTTTTTTTTTTTTTTTTTTTATGGAAGTAATTTCTACAATTAATGAGGTGTAAAATTGACTTGAAATAAATTCAAATCTCATTTATACGCATAATTAAATTTTACCTACCTCCTGATGAGTTTGAATATCACTTTAAATACTAATTGATAATGATATTGAATCAACAAACAAAATTTAAAAAAATAAAATAAAAAGTAATATAAATACTAGTAATATTTTTTTTTTGGAATAAATTAAACTTGTTTTTTTTTTTTAATTATCATTATTGGATATTTAAATTATAATTGAAATTTAATTGATAAAAAAAATTGAGGTACTGATTGACCATTTTTACTTGAAAAAAATAAAATTTAATTTATATTTTCTAGTTTATTATTTATAATATTAATTATTAATTTTCAAATGATATAAATAATTTGACAAATAAATTAGTGTGACATGATCTTTAAATTTGATTAAAAAAATTCATAAAAAATTTTAAATAAAAATTACAAAATATATATCTGACAATTGAATGAAGAGAAAAATAAAATTAATTTTAATTAAAAATTGATTATAATTAATTTAAAAATGCTCAACAATTTTTATTTTATTAATTTAGTTTAATATTTTATTTTATTTTTTTTTTTTGTTTGTGATTATTTAAAATGATGATAAACTATATGTAAATGTTAGCTTAATAAAAAAAATAAAAAATAAACAAAACAAGTATTGAAAAACAAAGAAAAAAAAATGTAGAAAAAAATATTTATATAAAAATAAATAAATATTTAATAAAAAAATTGTTCAAGTGGCCTCGTTCAAAATTAATCGATCGACAGGTAATGTTCTTCCTTATTCTGCGTGCGCACATTTTTAAAAATCATGCACAATATTAAACTACAAAGTTTAATAATAAAATTAATTAAAAAAAAAAATCAATTGTCTTCTGTTAACTAATTACTTAAAATATATCATCAATATTATATCACATAAAAAAATTTAAACCATTAAATAATTAAAAAGAAAAAAAAAAAACCATAATTGATAAAAACAACACTAAAAAATTTCAAGATCTTTTTAAATAAAAAATAATAAAAAAAATTTAACCAAACCCAACCACAAAATCAATTTTACTTAAACTTTATAATTTGATAAATAACTTGGTCTAATTATATACCACAAGTAATTACGTAGAAAAAAAAAATTAAAAAAAAAAAAAAAAAAAAAAAAAAAAAAAAAAGCCATTTTACTTGTTAAAACGAAAAAAATAATAATAAATTAGTCAAAAAGGATTAAATTTAAATTAACGTGTTATTATTATATATAGTTTAAAATATAAATACACAAAAAAATAATAATAATAAAAATTGAATGATAATTTTAAATGTGTATATAATATGACGATAAAAGACAGCAAAAAATAAAAAAAAAATTATACATAAATATATGTATAAATAAACGTAATGATATATTCAACAAAATAATTGATATTAAAAATAAATAAGTTGAATATATATAAATGATAATGAACTTAATTATATTAGATTATATTTGACTATCGAGGCTGGGCCTTTATTTGAACGATTAAATGTCAAAAATATAATAACACATATGCACTTGAAGTTTATATGTAAAATCTCAATATTTCTTTCAATTTTTTTGTCTCTATATAATATATAAAATAATGGATATATATAAAATATATTAATATACGTTTACATAAAATGAATAAATGAAATATAAATTTAAAAAAAAAAAAAAAAAAATACAAATTTACATAAATATAAGTTAAAAAATTAATGTAATTATAAGCCAATTTAAAATTGTCAAATTGAAATTATATTTAATTGATTTTAAAATAATATTAGTTATAAATAATGTATATCAATAAATATTGAAGAATAAAATTAATTGTTTTCAAATATGTCTTGATGAATTTATTAATTTTTTGTTAAAATTAATTTTTTTTGTTTTAAAAATTTGTATTAGCAAAAATCCAATCGAGATATTCACTGACTGAAATAAAAATATAAAAAATAATATATAAAAATGTATAAAATTTATTTAAATGAAAATTTATTTATTTACCTTTTGTGTATATACCAGGATAACCAGGTTCACCACATTTAATTCCCCATGATACAATTCCAATGTTAACCCAACGACCATTTGCCAATTGATGAAGTAGAGGACCTCCAGAATCACCCTAAATTATCAGAATAAATTTCCCCAAAAAATATATTTATTATAAGTACATTAAATTTTTGCAATGAATAAATTATTTAATAAATAATGTAAATAAATTTTTTCAAGTAAAATTATAAATAAAATTCAATAAAATTTATATTGAATTAATTTACTCATTGATAAAAAAAATGATTATTAAATTGAAATTTTATTTGATATTTTTTTTCTATGAATAGATAAATTTTTTTTAAAAATACCTGACAAGAATCACGTCCACCTTGATAAGCACCTGCGCAGATAATATTATTGGAAATTTGTTGAGGCATACTCTCTCTGCATTTATCTTGAGGCCAAACTGGTACTGGAACTTCCATCAAAATTGTACTTGCTGGACCACCATAATACTGAGTTCCCCAACCTAATTTATCAAATAATAATTCACAACATTGATGTAATAATAAATTAAAAATGATATGATTAATTTACATTTTAATTTATTTTGTATATGAAAAGTTATAAATTTAATTTAACCTTTATTAAGTATTTAAAAGTAAGTTTATTAAAACTTTATCAAGTATTTTTATTTTTTATTGGTATATAAATAATTAATAGAAATATATATTTGAAAAGAAAAATTAATATACTCTGTATTGATATAATAAATTATAATTAATTTTATAAATTAATTAATATTAAAAGCATTGTTAATTTTTTAATAAATAATTTAAAGCTAAATAATTTATGATTGTATTAAATTTTCACTATTTAAAGACTCAAATAGTCCAGATAAAATCATTAAATTTATGTTTTTGTTTTTTTTTTTAAATGTAATATACATTCAACAATATTCATCGAATAAAGTCAAATTATTTCTGCTCATTTTAAATTTAATTCTATCATTATAATCATGCCAATTTATACCAAATTATATATTTTTTATTTGCTTGGTGTTGAAAAAAATAATTAAAAATAATAAAAATACAAACCAGCAACAATGCCACTTTTATCTTCAACAATAAGACCAACTGGTGGTAAACATATTGGCCAAATATATGTATTAAATATTGTTGGACGATGTATTTTAATTATTGCAATATCATTATCATAATTTGAACCATCAAAATTTTCATGTATTTTAAGTTCAGTTATATGAAAATCAAGTGCTCTTGTTTCATCATCTCTTGTAAAATCATATTCACCAAGTCTTACTGTTACTTTATTTTTATCAATTCTAAAAAAAAAAAATTAATTTATTAATTATTATAATTTAATATCATACAAGCAGGTTATTTTATTTTTTTATTTATGTAACAAATTCAAGGTTGATTAAACGTCGTAGAAAAATAATATTTTTTGATTTGTTTTTTTAATTTTTAACAATTTTATTAATGATTTTTTAATATCACAAATATGCGCAGATCTATTTTCAAACTGGTCATAATTTATATAACTAGATCATTCGATGTTTGAATGTATATATTTAGTTTGAAATTTTATTATACATGATATATATAAATCAGTTATCATTCAGCAATGAAGTGTGTTGTATCTTGTTCAACTGCCATACTGGCATTATTTTTAATCATCCAAATAAATGGATATAAAATTTTTGATGATAATAAATTAAATCAACAGTACATGAAAATACATGATATTCTTGTTAATACTGGTACAAATTTATTAAAATTACGAATAAAAAGTTTTGAAAATTTAGAATTAGCATTATCAAATGCCGTTGAATCTTTTGATAATTTTATCAACAATGACAATAATCATTTTCAACAAGACATTGAAATTGTTATGTATTGTTTAACTGAAACGAGTCAAGAATTTTTTCATATTTATAAAGAAGAAAAATTGGCAATTAAACAATTACACGATGAAAATTTAACTACCATGGAATTAACTGCTCTGTCATATTTTAAGGTACTGTACTTTTTTTTTTTTTTTTGATTTCCAAAATGATATATCTATTGATTTTTTTTATCTAATAATTTTTTTTTTAAATGAATGATTTGTTTATCAGGTTGGCAGTGAGCTTAATGCAATTGCAAATAAAACAATGACTGAATGTGAAAATAAAAAACATAGTAATACATTAACAACTTGTATTGCACCAAATTTTCAATTAATAACAAGAAATACAGTTTCATATAGTAAAAATACAGATGAAATGATAAAATTGGGCAACAGATTAGAAGGAGAAATGAAACATCAATGTGATGAATCATTAAAACGTTTTCAAGAATATGTTAATATTACAGGAAAAATAGAATCATGTTTAAAAAAAACTTCAACAGTTAATTTTTCTCAAATGATACATGAATTACAAGACGAGACAGAAAATATGAAAGCATATTATTATGAAACTTCTAATAATAATAGTACACTATAAATTTTAATGATTAATTTTCAATATTAATACGACAAAAAAAAAATATATATTATTTTATATTTTTTAATTTTGATATTAATATTTTGATAATAATTTTATAATTAATAAAAAAATAATGATGTCTGGTCAAAGTTCTCTTTTCTAATAATAATATTTTAAATTTGTCTGATAAAAATATTAATATTAAATTTTTTAATGGGCTTATTATGAAATCTAAATTTTATTTTATATTTTTTTTTTCATTAAATAGTTAATTAATATACTGATATAAATATATTAATCTTTTATCAATTTTTTATATTGATAAAAATTAAATATTTAAAATGAAAAATAAAAATTATTGTTGTACGAAATGTATTTGCGTTAATAAAAATCAAATAAAAATCAAATAAAAAAATGTAACATTATTAAACTAGCACAATGACAATGTGGTTGCATCAATTCACAATATTGCAAGTATTTATTTAACTAATTAAACTAGTTGCACAGTATGATGCATTACTGACAAGACTGCTTATCTTTACTACCAGCATTGTCATTTTCATATATATCAAGTTCCGTTATGACCTTGTTATAACCACAATACATATTAAACTAAATAAAAAAAAAAATATGATAATCAAACCAACTATATATCATCATCATCATTTGAATTAATATTTTTATAATTTAATTACCCAATGAAACAGTGAGCAGCAGTAAGTACATGTCTATCAGTAATAAGTACACCACCACAATATTGTCTGGTACCAGGACGAATGAGTGCTGCCATCCATGGCCAAGATCTTGGATCTGCTGGTGAACCACCAACAATTCTAACTCTATTTTTTAAACTCATACCACAACCTCTTGGTCCTCTTGATTTTCTATTTGATAAAATTGTTGTATTTATTGAAGAATCTTTATTTAAAATTTTATCATCTGGATCAAGTGTTTGCAAAGTTGGACTATCATCAATATCATCATCTAAAAAATATTTTTATTTTAAAATATAGTTATTAAATTTTATTCTTTATATTAACAAACAGATGGTTACCGAGTAAATGCATTTATTTTTTAAATTTTCATTTTTTTAATTTTATTTTGATAAAAAGGTAAAATATTTTGTGTGATTTTTTTTTATTTTTTTTTGTACATAGGTGAGGATAATGCTTGGGTATATTTATAAAAACATTATATCATTAATTTTTTTATGTTAAATTTATATAGTTACCTGCAATAAATGGAAGAAATTCAGGAAAATTCCAGTTACTTGTTGAATCGTTTGTTACATTGTCTGGACAACAAATGCCAACATATCTGATGATCAAAAAAATTATTATTATTTTTTCATTGATATTAATTAAATTTAAAAATATAAAATTAATAATAATTACTTACGATTGTTCAATGATACACATGTAATCAAGATAATTTGTTAAATTCATTTGTAAATTTGTTAAATTACATTTTGAAAAATATTTACAATGACCTTGACGATTTTCAAATGTAATACATGCTTGATATGATTTATCAGCCTTAAAAATTAAAACAAAAATTAAATTAATAAATTTTTTTATTTATAAATATATATACTGTTATTCAATTACCTTTTGATATTGATTATTTAAATTTAAAAAACGTTTTCCACGTAAATGAATTATTGACGAATAATTAATATTTTTACTCCATTTTAAATTTTCAATATCATCTAAAAATATAAAAATAAATATATATATAAATGTCTCTATCTAAAAACATACACATCACAAAAAATATATTTATAAAAAAAAATATTTTATCAAGCTAAAGTGACATCCTGTTTGCAGATAAATTTCATTAAAACTACAATATTATTTCAAAAAAAAAAAAAATAAATAAATTTATATAATAAAAAATATTATTCGACATCAATATTGAAATATAAAAAAAATATAAATTTTTTTTTTTTTATTAAATTTTGATAAATATATATAAAACTCACTGATGCTGTTGACATGATTGCCTTTATATTGATCAAATGTTAACATCAAAAATAATAAATGAAAAAATATCACTGATAAAAAATTATTTTTAGATGTTAACATATTGAAATATTTATTTATTTATTTATTAAAATAATAAAAATTAAATAACATGACAATATTAATGAATAACTTTAACGTATTGAGTTTTTTAAAAAAAAATATAAACGATCTTTCTCTTTACTCTTGTTTTATGAAACTGTGATGAGTAAACTTTGAATACCACAAACTTATTGAGTGACTAACAAAATTGAAAAATGAGGGAACCGTTGGTTTAGGTCCACACAATGTATATGCATTCTATTAGAGAGCAACCGCTATTTCGATCTACTTCAAACACATAATTTATTATTATTTTTAAAAAATTTATAAACAATATTATTATTATTTACTTTGATAAATTACTTCATACAATCAATCGAAAAAAAAAAAAAAAAAATGTACATGTTTCTATTAAAATTAGAAATTAATTTCTCTATCAAATCATTTAAATTTTTTTTTTTTTAAATTATTTTTCAAGTATCATCAGTGTCAATTTATTGATAAATAAAAATAATAATTATTTTTAAGATATGATTTATCATTTGAATAAAAAATTTAATAAAAAAAAAAATTTTGTTATTTTCATAAAATAAGATTTATGATTTAGTAGTTAAATATATGTAGATATTTATATTTGAACTAATGAAATTCTAGTTAAAATAAAATATATATAAAATAAATTATTTTTATGAAAATATTTATTTAAATAAATTAACATTTTTTAAAATATATTTATAATTTTTGTTGCAAATGAATTCTCCTATTTTATCGAGTTCTTTAACGAAAGATTTATACTAAAAAAAAAAATATAAATTGAGCATAGAAATAAATAATAAAATCATTGGAAATTGGAAACTACCCACAGGTATAAATATGTTTATATGTGTATTCTAAATAGACATTTGTCTTGCCAATTAGGAGAGACCGTTATTTCTCTGTATAGTTTTGTGATACGCCCACATTATGAGATACATATCAACATTCAAACAAGTATTTTATTAATAATTTTAAATTCAACAAACTAATACAAATTTATATTTGTTAAATAAATTATCAATTTATTAAAATTTAATTTATTGATTTGTATGAATAAATATTTTTTTCTTTATAATGTATTTGTTTTTACCAGTTAATAACATGTCCCTTTGGCGCAGTGGATAGCGCGTTGGACTTCTAATTCAAAGGTCGTGGGTTCGACCCCCACAAGGGATGTCATGATTATTTTTTTTTTATTTTTTTATTTTTTTTTTTAATTAAATTATTTTTATTTAATTTTATTAATTAGTGTTTTTATATTGTTATTTTGATAATTAGTTTTGAAAATTTTTTTATAATAATTAGGAGTATAGAAAAATTATGAATAAAAATTTTTTTAGAGAATCCGATATCAACATGTCCCTTTGGCGCAGTGGATAGCGCGTTGGACTTCTAATTCAAAGGTCGTGGGTTCGACCCCCACAAGGGATGTCAATATTTTTTTTTTTTTATTTTTTTTTATTTACAAAAATAGATACATTTTTTTAGAAAATTAATATCAGTTATCGTTTAATTATCATTCTCAAAGTCATTAAAATTATCTATTCATCAGGCAAAAATTTTTTAACATCAAATTAAAATATTTATTAAAAAAATATTATTTTCATTCATAAAATTAAGTCAAAGAAAAATTTTAAATTTGTATTATGGCATTAATAAACATTGAATAATAAATAAACAACTATTTTTTGTGTTTTTTTTAATACTTTGAGTCAATATCGCAGCAATCAACCGGATACTCATTCCATTTCTTCAAATGAAATAAATTTTTTACATGATAACATACCGTGATGGCAGTTATACTGCAAACAGTAACTACTTTTTTATTTTTTTTTTTTTTTTTATTATTTTTCATTCAAACAGGCTCAAGTAACTTTACCAACTGTATTTATTTTATTATTATTATTTGTTATTTTTTTTTTTGATAAAAACTATTAAAATTCATTTGAAGTTTATATTTTTCTTATTTTTATGTTTTTTTATTAAACGTAAATACATATATGAATATGGTGTACGATATGATACAGGTATATACGACTGAATGAACTTGAAAAATATAAAATTCTCAGCACGTGTATGATTTTTTTTTGTGATGGTTGATATACGTGAGGCCGAGAGACTCATCTTGTTACATTGTATGAAGAGCCAAGTACCAAATAAATAAATATATTGTATAAAAAAATTTTGTATGAATTGTGATTACTGTCACTGTTAACAAAAATAAATTATTTTTCTACATAATACATTGAGTTAAATTTTTTTTAAATATATATTTATTGTATTTTATTTCAAATTATTTGCTAATAATAAATAAATTGTGTTAAAAATAATAATAATTATTATGTACTAGTAGCTTGTCTTTATGATCATTTTGTTTTTATGAAAAAAAATATATCAATAAGATAAGATTGCGTTGAGAATTAAAATTAGATTTTATTTTGACTGTTTTATTATCATGATTGAAAAAAATAAAAATAGAAATTATGAAATAAGAATTATATATTGAAAGATTTTATCAAATAAATATATATTACAATTTATATATTTTTTTAATAAAAAAATCTAATTGATTATCTATTATTTTTTTGTATAATTAATTTGGAAAATATATTGTAAATTAATTATCTACAATATAAAAATTATTTATAAATAAAATGTAATATCAATTTGTGTAAATAGCATGACAAGAAAATTTTTATTATCACTAATTTGTTGAAAAAATAATTAGTCATAATGGAAAAATAAAAATATATATACATCAGATTCTGATCTAATAATTGGCAATTATGAAAACATGTTATTTTCCAGCTGATGTGTAATTTTTTATCAAATATATGGTCTATTTATAGTTTTTAAAAATAATATAAAAGAAAAACTTTTATTGGAATCAGTAGTTCAATAAAAACATTCTACATCAGTGGATCAATTGTGTTAATAATATTATCAAAATAATATTATATCAAAATGAAATTGTTGATAGTTATTTGTATTGCTATAACTGGCTGGTCAATAAAAGTAAATATTTTTTAAATTAAAAAAATTATAATTAACAATTAAATAAACATAAAATAATAAAATATATTTAAATTAATTCAGACAGAAGCTGCAAATGAAACAAAATTTAATGATACATTATCATTTTTACAAAAAAAAATTGATTCTGTTTCAACTGATTTAAAAATGTACAAAACAAATTCAACTACAAATCTTAATACAACATTAAATCAAACGATGAAATATCAAATGAAAATGATTGATCAACTCATCAATAGTAGTCTCTATAATTCAACTGTAAGTTATTAATTTTAATTATAAATTTAAAATAAATATAAATAATTATAATTTAAAATTAAAGATGATGTCTACAAATACAACAGCTGTAGTAGAAAAATTTAATAATTGTTATAAAAATATGACAGAAAAAACAGCCATCTATAAATTAGCATCAACAGTAGTAATGCAAAGTTGCATTGATTTTCTTATGAATGATTTTGCAAACATGGAACAAAATATTGAATCACATCTTACCAAAGTAAGTTAATTTTTTTAATATTAAAATTATTCATATATTTAATTAATATTTTTGTTTTTATAGTATAAAAAATACATTGATGACAAACTCGATGGAATTTTAATATTATGTAAAAATAAAGATACAAATAAACAATCATCATGTATTGCTAAACAAGTTTCATCAATAATCCAATCTGTTAGTGATTACTACATTCGAACTCTTGTTTTTATAGCAAAATTGGATACTTTTGTTTTTGCAGCTCCATATAAAATGACAAAATGTTTTACTGGAACAATAAATAGTTTTAAAAAAATAATGAATCCAAAATTAACACCAGCTGGATCCAATGATGCAATTAAAAATTCTACATAAAAATCAAACATAATTTTATCATATAAAAACACATATATATTAATCAATTAATTATTAATCAATGAATATAATTTTAAAGTAAATAAATATGTTTAATTAAATATTTTAAAACATATTCATTTTGTTGATGTATTTTAAGCTGATAAAATTGATGTTTCGTACAGGAAAAATATATTGTAATATTGAATTTTAATCATTGTATTTAATTTAATCGTTTGGAGATTATAAAATTAAATATAATCATAATAAAATCATCATGTTATTCAATTAATATATTAAATAATTTAAGATTAACAAAATCAGAAGGAAATCTTATCATTTCATCAAATAATACAACAGATCAAAATATTTTTTTTCCTATTCGATTATTATGTCATAAATTGTTTTTGTCTGATTTTTATCAATCAACATTTTGCATATATAAACTTGGTAATTCTGAGTTTCAATACAATTCAAAAAAATTACTCTCCAATAGAGGATTATTGATTTTTTTATATTTAAAATATAATAATATTACGAAATTATGAAGTTTTTTATTGTACTTTTATTCTGTGTTGCAGCTGGATGGGCAATTCCGGTAAAATTATGATTATTTTTAATAAATTAATATGTTATTTATTATTTAATTAAATTATTAATAAATTTAATATTATTTACAGACTGAAAATGCAATTTTTAGACCAGAAAATATACTCAAATATTATCGTGAAAAAGTTGAATCTGTTAGTACAAATTTAGAAACTTATAATAATGGAGCAATGGCAGAAATGACAGAAAAGTTAACAAAAAAAATTGATAATAAAAAAATTGAAATTAATGAAGCTGAAAGTAAAACTTTTGATGATGCAAATGTATGTATTTTTTTATATATTAAATTTTATAATTAAATTATTGTTAATTAATTTATTTTAAATAGAAAAAAATTGAAACTGCAACAGCTGAAGGTAAAAATGTTGAGCATTGTTTTATAGAAATGGCAACATCAATTGATAAATGGAAAACTTCATTGTTCGCAACTATGAATAATTGTCAAAATCATCGTACGAATATATTAGCTTATGTCCAAGAAAAAGCAGTAATTCATATCGCAGTAAGTTTTATTGATATAATAAAATATAATAAAATATAAAACTATAATAATATTTTTATTTTTCTTAATTTAGACAAAAGGAACTCTTATTGCTAAAATTGATGAAATATTTGAAACTTGTAAAAATGATGATGATAAAATTTTCCAAGCTTGCATTCATAAACATAATTTACGAATGACACCACTTGTTGGTGGTTTTTATATGTATGCTGAATTTTTAAAACAAGAAGAAAAAGCAGTTATTTTGGCATCAGAACTTAATATTTCACTTTGCTACAGAAGACCTGTAAATAATTTTTACAAAAATTTAAATACTGCAACAACAAAACTTGACACATGTATTGCTCATACTCCAATTAGTGTTGCTGATTAATTGAAACAACATAAATTATCCAGCATATTTTTCGATAATGATAACTAATACTGCAGTCAAAAAATCCTTTTTTTAATTCTATATTATTTTTTTATTATAAAAAACAAAAGAATATAATAATCTTTTTATTAAATATTTTTATATAATTATTTCCAGCAATATGAGCTAATAAAGATAAAAAAAAAATATAAACAAATATTACGAGTTGTTGTTATTATATCTGATTAAATAAATATTATTTTCAATGATAATTCAAAGAGCTGTTACAATAATCAATGATTTATCAAACTACTTTATCTGATCATATTGTACTTTGAATTAAAACAGACTATGTTTGCTGATGTGTGGTTTTTGTCTTTTGATAAAATCAAAGTTTAATTTATTTTATCTTTAAATGTAATTCATAGGTAGTGATATATATATATAGCAGAAGGTTCTTCAGTTTATTCCATCATTATAAGTCTTGAACAATCAAAATGAAACTGATTATTGTTTTCTGTATTGCTGTTGCCAGCTTGTCAACTTTGGTAAGTTTATTTATTATTTTTTGCTGATGTATATTAAAATTTAATTTAATTTAATTTGATTTTAGTCTGAAGGAATACCAACATCTGAAAAATTATTGACATTGTTAATTGAAAAAGTTGAAAATGTATCAGATGATTTAGAATCATACAGTGGTAATTTGAAAAATGAATATGCTGAAAAATTAAATGAATTAAAACACAATGAATTAAAAAAATTAGAAATTGTCAAAAATGATACATTAAAAAATGCCTATGTAAGTTGATTAAAAAAAATATATATATATAATAATTTAGTATTTATAATTTTAATAAATTTTTTAATATTATAAAAGGAAGAAGTAGCAATTGCTGAACAAGAAGGAAAAAAAGTTGGTCATTGTCTTGAAACCCTAAAAACACTTGTTGATAATTCAGATAAAAGTTCATCAAAATCATTTGACAATTGTGTAGATAATGAACTCGATGAAATTGCAGCAATGCAAAAAAATGTTGAAACACATCTCAAAGTAAGTTTAAAAAATAATTATCAATAAAAAATTTTGTGTATAAAGTATTTAATTTTATATTATTTGAATTAATTAATTTATTTTTCAAATATTTTACAGACAAAAAAAAATGTTTTAGAAAAACTTGAACATGTTTTAACATCGTGTAAAAATATTAAATCATTGGAATATCAATTGTGTATTGCTAAGGAATTACCATCAGCAACAACACTTGCTGGAGGTTATTACTCATCAACAGTAGCATTAAAAAAAACATTTGAACTTATTGTTTATGCAGCACCATTTAAAACAAATGTTTGTTTTATGAAACCAATTGCAACATTTAATTTGGCTATGTTATCTGGTCAACTCTCAATTAACGAATGTATCAGCAATGCTTAAAAAATCATTGCTTAATAAAATACTGTCAATTATATTTAAAGAATATTGAAAAAAAAAATTAATTCAATGATAAACATGTTATCAATATTTCAATACTGATAAATACATTTGTAGTTTAATTGATAATTTTTATTTTTTTTATATTATTTTATCAATCAATGACCGAATAAATAAATTTATCGAAATAAAAAAATAATTAAATGAATGCTTAAGGTAATTAATTATTAAAATATGTTTACTTTATTATATTATTACGAGGCCGATTACTCGCCTTCAGCTGTATATTCGATAATTTTCTATAGGTTGAATACTTTTTCGATCATTATATTTGCCTAATAAAAATTCAAAATTTTTTCAAAAAAAAAAAAAAAATTCAAATACCTTTTTGATTATTATATTTGCCTAATAAAAATTCAAAACTTTTTCAAAAAAAAAAATTCAAAATACCTCTTCACTTATTATATTTGCCTAATAAAAATTCAAAATTTTTTCAAAAAAAAAAAAAATTCAAATACCTCTTCAGTCATTATATTTGCCTAATAAAAATTCAAAATTTTTTCAAAAAAAAAAAATTCAAATACCTCTTCAGTTATTATATTTGCCTAATAAAAATTCAAAATTTTTTCGAAAAAAAAAAAATTCAAATACCTCTTCAGTCATTATATTTGCCTAATAAAAATTCAAAATTTTTTCAAAAAAAAAAAAAAAATTCGAATACCTCTTCACTTATTATATTTGCCTGATAAAAATTCAAAATTTTTTCGAAAAAAAAAAATTCGAATACCTCTTCGGTCATTATATTCGCCTAATAAAAATTCAAAATTTTTTCGAAAAAAAAAAAAAATTCGAATACCTCTTCACTAATTATATTTGCCTAATAGAAATTTAAAATTAAATAACTGGAAATTTTTTTGATAAATTTAAAAATGTGTTACTGTCGATATCTCGAAAAATATTGATCCTAGAAAAAAAGTATAAAGCGATTTGAAATCGTCTTTTCGAGGCCAATTATTTCGATATATCTCGAAATTTTTTCGATACATTTTTCGATAACTTACTATCGATATCTCGAAAAATATCGATTTTAGAAAAAATGTATAAATTGATTTGAAATCGTCTTTTCGAGGCCTAAAATTTCGATATATCTCGAAATTTATTCGATATATTTTTCGATAAGTTACTATCGATATATCGAAAAATATCGATCCTAGAAAAAATGTATAAATCGATTTTAAATCGTCCATTCGAGACCTAAAATATCGATATATCTCGAAATTTATTCGATATATTTTTCGATAAGTTACTATCGATATATCGAAAAATATCGATCCTAAAAAAAATGTATAAATCGATTTTAAATCGTCTATTCGAGACCTAAAATATCGATATATCTCGAAATTTATTCGATATATTTTTCGATAAGTTACTATCGATATATCGAAAAATATCGATCCTAGAAAAAATGTATAAACCGATTTTAAATCGTCTATTCGAGACCTAAAATATCGATATATCTCGAAATTTATTCGATATATTTTTCGATAAGTTACTATCGATATATCGAAAAATATCGATCCTAGAAAAAATGTATAAATCGATTTTAAATCGTCTATTCGAGACCTAAAATATCGATATATTTCGGAATTTATTCGATATATTTTTCGATAAGTTACTATCGATATATCGAAAAATATCGATTTTAGAAAAAATGTATAAATTGATTTGAAATCGTCTTTTCGAGGCCTAAAATTTCGATATATCTCGAAATTTATTCGATATATTTTTCGATAAGTTACTATCGATATATCGAAAAATATCGATCCTAGAAAAAATGTATAAATCGATTTTGAATCGTCTTTTCGAGGCCTAAAAGATCGATATATCTCGAAATTTTTTCGATACATTTTCCGATAAGTTACTATCGATATATCGAAAAATATCGATCCTAGAAAAAATGTATAAACCGATTTTAAATCGTCTATTCGAGACCTAAAATATCGATATATCTCGAAATTTATTCGATATATTTTTCGATAAGTTACTATCGATATATCGAAAAATATCGATCCTAGAAAAAATGTATAAATCGATTTTAAATCGTCTATTCGAGACCTAAAATATCGATATATTTCGGAATTTATTCGATATATTTTTCGATAAGTTACTATCGATATATCGAAAAATATCGATTTTAGAAAAAATGTATAAATTGATTTGAAATCGTCTTTTCGAGGCCTAAAATTTCGATATATCTCGAAATTTATTCGATATATTTTTCGATAAGTTACTATCGATATATCGAAAAATATCGATCCTAGAAAAAATGTATAAATCGATTTTAAATCGTCCATTCGAGACCTAAAATATCGATATATCTCGAAATTTATTCGATATATTTTTCGATAAGTTACTATCGATATATCGAAAAATATCGATCCTACAAAAAATGTGTAAATCGATTTTAAATCGTCTTTTCGAGGCCTAAAATATCGATATATCTCGAAATTTATTCGATATATTTTTCGATAAGTTACTATCGATATATCGAAAAATATCGATCCTAAAAAAAATGTATAAATCGATTTTAAATCGTCTATTCGAGACCTAAAATATCGATATATCTCGAAATTTATTCGATATATTTTTCGATAAGTTACTATCGATATATCGAAAAATATCGATCCTAGAAAAAATGTATAAACCGATTTTAAATCGTCTATTCGAGACCTAAAATATCGATATATCTCGAAATTTATTCGATATATTTTTCGATAAGTTACTATCGATATATCGAAAAATATCGATCCTAGAAAAAATGTATAAATCGATTTTAAATCGTCTATTCGAGACCTAAAATATCGATATATTTCGGAATTTATTCGATATATTTTTCGATAAGTTACTATCGATATATCGAAAAATATCGATTTTAGAAAAAATGTATAAATTGATTTGAAATCGTCTTTTCGAGGCCTAAAATTTCGATATATCTCGAAATTTATTCGATATATTTTTCGATAAGTTACTATCGATATATCGAAAAATATCGATCCTAGAAAAAATGTATAAATCGATTTTGAATCGTCTTTTCGAGGCCTAAAAGATCGATATATCTCGAAATTTTTTCGATACATTTTCCGATAAGTTACTATCGATATATCGAAAAATATCGATCCTAGAAAAAATGTATAAACCGATTTTAAATCGTCTATTCGAGACCTAAAATATCGATATATCTCGAAATTTATTCGATATATTTTTCGATAAGTTACTATCGATATATCGAAAAATATCGATCCTAGAAAAAATGTATAAATCGATTTTAAATCGTCTATTCGAGACCTAAAATATCGATATATTTCGGAATTTATTCGATATATTTTTCGATAAGTTACTATCGATATATCGAAAAATATCGATTTTAGAAAAAATGTATAAATTGATTTGAAATCGTCTTTTCGAGGCCTAAAATTTCGATATATCTCGAAATTTATTCGATATATTTTTCGATAAGTTACTATCGATATATCGAAAAATATCGATCCTAGAAAAAATGTATAAATCGATTTTAAATCGTCCATTCGAGACCTAAAATATCGATATATCTCGAAATTTATTCGATATATTTTTCGATAAGTTACTATCGATATATCGAAAAATATCGATCCTACAAAAAATGTGTAAATCGATTTTAAATCGTCTTTTCGAGGCCTAAAATATCGATATATCTCGAAATTTATTCGATATATTTTTCGATAAGTTACTATCGATATATCGAAAAATATCGATCCTAGAAAAAATGTATAAATCGATTTTAAATCGTCTATTCGAGACCTAAAATATCGATATATTTCGAAATTTATTCGATATATTTTTCGATAAGTTACTATCGATATATCGAAAAATATCGATCCTAGAAAAAATGTATAAATCGATTTTGAATCGTCTTTTCGAGGCCTAAAAGATCGATATATCTCGAAATTTTTTCGATACATTTTCCGATAAGTTACTATCGATATATCGAAAAATATCGATCCTAGAAAAAATGTATAAATCGCATCGAATACCTCTTCTCAAGCCCTACAACCCTAATGTAACTAAAAATTTTTTCGAAAAAAATTTCGATGAATTATTGCAGTTTAAAAAAAAATTCGAATACCTCTTCACTTATTATATTAGCCTAATAGAAATTCAAAATTTTTTCTGAAAAAAAAAAAATTCGAATACCTCTTCGGTCATTATTCGCCTAATAAAAATTCAAAATTTTTTCAAAAAAAAAAAAATTCGAATACCTCTTCACTTATTATATTTGCCTAATAAAAATTCAAAATTTTTTCAAAAAAAAAAAAAAAATATCGAATACCTCTTCACTTATTATATTTGCCTAATACAAATTCGAAAATTTTTCGAAAATAAAAAAAATATCGAATACTTCTTCACTTATTTTATTTGCCTAATAAAAATTCAAAATTTAAAAAAAAAAAAAAAATTCGAATACTTCTTCAATCATTATATTCGCCTAATGAATATTCAAAAAATTATCTCACTATATTACTATAAATAAAAAATTCTTTGGTAAAATTTTGAATTATAACAGGATAATAGAACAGGAAAAGAGGTATTTAAATTTTATGTTAAAGAAAATTTAAACCAATTAGATTACGACTAAATTCGATGAAGTGTACTTTTTATAATACGATGAAACGTTTATAATTATTTTTAATTTAATTGGTTCATTTTATTTCATAAATATTTGTATTACAGCATTCTGTTTTTATTGTCATTGAATGATAATTTGTAACAAAAGTTTCTGAATGATTTATATTTAATTTATTCACATTTTTATATAATTCAATGATAATTTATTTATAAAAAAATTCATAATACTCTGAATAAAGAAGTAATTATAAAAACGCAAACAAACATATGTATGTTTCAACAAGGAAAGTCAAAGCATGACATTTGCTGATAAAACATTTTATCATTGATTAATTACTTCTTATCTTTTTCAAGAAAAAAAAGAAAAACATCTGATATATAAACCAGCAAGAGTCACCCAGTTTTGTCAAAGTGTTTTTCTTCATTGACAAATATATCAGTTAATATTTTATAAAATTAAATATCAAAATGGCAATAGTTAATTTGTGCTTCATTATTGTAGCAACATTTTTCATCTTGGTAAATATTATATTTCCTTCAAAGCATATTTTTATTTATAAAATTATAAAATTCAATAATTATATTTAAGGAAATTGAAAGTGCAGTTAATCCAGCTCAACCAATAACAACATTAAAAAATAGAGTTAAAAGTGCATCAGATACTTTGGATCGTTATAATAAAAATTTAGTTTTCAATGCTAAAACTAAATTAAATAATTTAAAATTAAATCAAATGACAAATGTTAATTCAGCTGTTAATAATGCTCTTGATGCTACTAAAGTAAGTTTATTTATTTTTTATTTTTCAAATTAAAAATAAAAAAAAATAATTAATCAATAATTTATAATATTATTTAAAAGAATAAAATAACAAATGCAAATAATCAAGGTCACAATGCAGATAAATGTTATGAACCTCTGAGATTATCATTAAATACTGCAAGTAAAAAAGCATTCAATGATTTAGATGCTTGTGTTGAAAATGAACTAATTCCAATCAAAGGAGTTGAAACAAATATTGATAATCATTTAATGGTAAATAATATATCTATAATTAAAAAAATATATTAAAAATTTGCTTAATTATTTAATAATATTATTTATTTGTTATAGTCTGGAAAATTATTATTGAATGAACTTGATGGCATAGCAATAAGTTGTGCACATGGTACAACATTGGATATGCAAATATGCATTGGACAAAAATTACCAAATGCAAGTTTATCAGTCAAAAATTTTGAACAAACTTGTGATTCATTGAAAGGATCAGGTGATTCACTTTTAAATTCAGTACAAAATTCTGGATTGAGATGTTTTCAATCAAAAGTTGATGAGCTTAATCAAGCTGTTACATCAGAACGAAATACAGCTGATCAATGTATCAGTTCATCATAAGTTTTTTATAAAAAATAAAATTTATAAACAATTAATATAAATATACAATTATTAACTTGGCAAATCATTTTTTTAAATAAAAAACTTATTAATTTACTCAAAGAAAAATAATTATCTGGCTTTGTTGAACCCTTTTCTTACAAATTCATTCCAGTAGCTATTTAAAAAATAAAAAATAAAAAAATAAAAAAAAACATACAGGTCCTGAGGCTATCATTTAATCCAATGCAATTCTTTGATTTTTAATTTTTATATCTTCTTGCTTCCTTCCTGTATTTTCTTATCAAGTATCATCATCAAAACGACCCTTTAAAAATCATCATCAACATCCTCCCTATATAATTCAAAACTAATTTTCATAAATTATTCAAACATCCTGTTTTTTTTTTATTTTTATTTTTTAATACTTAAATCTACATTGAATAACACAAATGTTTTTTTATTTATATTCATTTTAATTTATATCTATCATGCTTGTCATTATTTTTAAAATAAAAAAAAAATATTTATATTATATATTTAAATTTTCAACAAATAAAATTATATTTTTTATCAAATGAAAAATTAATACAATAAAATAAAAAAGTTATAAATCAATTTAAAAATTTCATGGTCGTAAAAATGTTTATCGTAAAAATTTCTTGTATAAAAAAAAAAAAAATAAACAGAATAAAAAAAAAAACATATTAATACAATTATTTATCAACATAAAGTTTTTATTTTGGTTATTTAATTTGTAAATAATATAGTCTTTGTATAATTATGTTAATTTTTTTTATTTAATTATTTTATTATGAGTCATAAGTAAAATTTGTTAATTGAAATTTGATAAGATATAAATTTTTTATATAAATAAAATACAATATATAAACCAAGCATCAAAGTAATTTCATATTTTAATTGACTTATTATAAATATATATATGGTTTCACATGTATAAATTTCAAATTAATTTATTTTTTCTTTAATAATTGGTACTGGTTTTGCATTTGGGTCATTTAAATCAAGTGTATATTCATATTCATCCATTATTTTTGTTTTTGAATTATAAACACGTTCTGTATGATGAAGAATTCCATCAACAACTTCATCCTGGCTGTCACGAAAATATGGTTCACCATCAGCTCCAGTTCCAGATACAATTGATCTTGATTTTCCACTACTATTATTAACAACAATTGTATGACCATTTTTAGGAATACGTTTTGCATCTTCAGTTATTTTACCTGTAAATATTATTTTTATTTTTATTCAATAAATATATTATATGTATAAAAATAAAATAATATAATAATTCATTTATATACTGATAATTTTATGTTAATCTTAAAAAAGGTGCAACAAGTTAACAGCACATTAAGTACATGTTGCATCGTTTCATATGTCATGAAAAATCAGATAACAGAAAGAGCCATTAACACTAATAATAATAATATTTTTTTTTTTTTTTTTAAATAATAATCAGATGTAACAAAAAAAGTATAAAAATATAAAATTTATAGATAAATATATAAATAAATAATAAATATATTTATACATATTGAAGGTAAAGAAATAACAATTTAAAAAGTAAAAAAAAAATATTGAGATGATGGAATAAAAGGTTAAACAACTCGACCCAATGAAAAACCTAGATATCATAGTCACACGTAAATAATATTATGAAGCATTTTATACATATATGAATATTATTTGTTTCATAATAATTCAACTATTTGCAATAATCAATGTTTTAAAATTATTTTACAAAACGTGTCATGACCCAAAGAATTTATATTTATATTTATATATTTTTCATGATACCCTCATTTTAAATATAATTAAAATTTTTTTTTATTTGAAAAAAAATTATTAAATATTTTAATGATAAATAAAATTAAAAATTTTTACTATTAAGCTTTCACAGATATTTATTTGTGAGAAATGTGAAAGCAGTGATAAATAAAAAAATTTAAATTTATCATCAATTTGTCATAATTTGTTGTTAAATATTTTTGTATTGATATATTATATTTTTTTTTCAATAATTACCAACTCTTTTTGCAATATCTTCATTTAAACGATCAACAAATGCAAGTCTGTCATTCATTGATTCTTGTATTTGTTGATTCAAACGAGCAACATTTCCTTGAATATTGTAGTTTAATTTATTAACACTTTCAATCAAATCTTTTGTCCAATTTGGTGACAGTTGACCATAAGTTGATCTAAATAATATAAATATTATTATCAATAAATATTATGAGTAAATAAATTTAATAATTTAATTGAATTTAACACTTGCCCAATAAATAAAATTGCTAAAATAATAAGCTTCATATTATATTTTTTTCTTCACTTTCAATTATAAAAAATAATCACACTTTTATTATTATTGAGAGAATAATTGTAATCGCAATGGTTTGTTCAATTATTACTGAGCTGTAGAATGTTCTTTTAAACTTTTATATTGCACTTATACTTGCATAAAAAAAAATATGAACAAATAAAACCTACACATGTGCATTGAAAGAAAAACTTGGAAATTTTTTTAACTCATGTATGATTAATTAAAAAAACAAATTACGTATTTTTTTTATTATTGATATAAATATGTAAAAAAATTTATTTTAATGTCATTTTTTTTTTTATTTATTTTGTAATTGTTTATATTAAATTTATTTATTGACAAATGATTCAATGTAAATATATTATAAATAAAAAAAAAAAAGATTTATTCTTCGAAACAGTAAATCATAATATTTTTTTTTTAATTTAAAAATGACTAATGAAAATTATTTAAAAATTTAAAATAAATATTTATTATATTTTGTTTTTATTTTAAATAAATTATATTGATTAAAATCTCTTGTAAATTATTAATAAAAAATATTTTTTAATCAAGTGGAAAAGGTTTATAATCATTCTAGGTAAAAAAAAAAAATAAAAATAAAAATAATCTGGTGATTCCCGTTGGGTTTGTGATTGGAGTTGATGAGTAGACGCATCAAAAAAATAAATAAAAAAAAATTAATTTCAGAGCCAAATGAGTGAAAGACTTGAATTGTATATTTATAGATTTATCTGAGATAATTTATACAGGTTAAATTTACTTTTTACAGTAAAAAAAAATACAAAGATATCCAGAGAAAACTGGAAAAATTATTTCCATCAGAAAATATATGTAAAAAACAATTTCCAAGTTTTCTTTTTTGTTTAAACAATTATTTAAATAAATTTTTCTTTGTCCAGTTGACTGATTAAAAAATGCTTTTATCAGTAATTTTTTATCAATTAAAAATTATTGTTATAAAATATACTTGTCAAAGATAAAATTTTACCAATAATTTTGTTTTTATTTTTAATATAACTACTGAATTTTTTATTCAGACAGTTGACGCAGCTGGTTCCTACTGGTGTTGCTTTTTTTTTTTTTTTCATTTAAAAGTAATCTCTAAAAGTAAACATGCTGTCAAAATTTAACGTAGATGTGCTTTTTCATTTTATAAACTAGTTTATGATGTATGTTGAACTTTTCATTACGGTAAAAGAGAAAAAAAAACAATCAAAATTATTAAAAAAAAACTTGGATATTATTTTAAAATAAAAAAAAATATATAAATTCATGTTTTTTACTTAAAATATATAATAATATATTAATTTATGATTATCTTAAAGTAGTCATCGTATCAATATATTAAAAAAAACAAAAAATTAATAAATATAAAATATAATAAGCAATTTTTCAGAAGCAATAAATTAATTGCTTCTGGTTCCCGTGATACTTTGATCGAAAGCCCAGAAGGATTTAACCTTTACCACGCATATATTTATACAAGTATCTATTTGTAGATAAAATTTTCATGTTGAAACGCAGCTCAACACACAATCGTAAAATAAAATTAATATAAAAAATACAAACATGGCACAACGGGGTGTTATAAGAGTTCACATAAAACTCAGACAGCAAGTTTTTTGCCTAGAAAGTTTTTTTAGTTAAAGTCATAAAAATATATACTTATATGAAAAAAAATAATAAAAAATAGATGGATCAATGTTATGATTGACCTGAAGGGTAAAACAGGTTTTTAATTTGGATCTTTTGGGTTGTTTTGTTAACCCATTCGTATCCTAAATTTTCATATTTTTTATATATATATTTTTTTTTATTTTATGAACAAAAAAAAAGCAAGGATAAAGGTTCGATCCTTTGGCCTTGGGGAAAAATTTTTTATTCTATCTCATCATTGAGGAACTCCCAGGTAGCATCAAATACATAATAAAATTTGTATTATTATAAAAAAAATTTTAAATTTAAATATGAAAAATATAATGAAATTTTGAAATTTACATAATTGAATTGTATAAATTTTGATAACTATTATTAAATACAATGACTAATTTTGTTGGTTAAAAATTTTTTTTAATTAATAAAAAATTATTGTTATTTAAAATTATTTTTAACTGTAATATTATTGATATTTTTTATTAACTTTTTGTGAAAATAAAAATTTACTTATTGATTTTATTTTTATGTTTATGAATATGAGCAGATCATAAATTATTTTTGTAAAACATTAGTTTATAAACTGACATATTAGCTTGAAAAATTCTCACCTTTTTTATGGAATAAAAAATAATAAAAAAAAAACATAAAATTATTAATGATATTAAAAACAATTTGAGTCACAAAGTTTAATTATAATTTTCAAGGTTAAATAATAGCATGTTGAATGACAATAATGGGCATGATGATTCGTTAAAAACTACAAATGTCAAAAAGATATTTTAGTTGCTTTTTTTTCATACTTATGGGTGGAGCACATTAGATTTACAACTACGAGTCAAACAAGATTAAGTTGACGAGAATATAAACTTAAAAAAAATACACATATAAAAAATCAAAAATTAATGACTATTCTTAGAAGTTTTAAAAACTAAAATCTCTTGAGATGTATATGTATGATACAAACAAGGGGTAGTAAATATTGCAAACAAACATAAAAAAAAAAAAAATGAAAAATCATTTTGATTTGAAAATAGATTTATATTTAATGGCTAGACTTGTCAGATAAAAAAAGATTTTACTATTTTTGTTAAAAGTTTACATTCAGGGCAATTTTGGCAATAATTATTTTTCATATGGAGACACTTCATGCTGAGGTGTCAACATGGGAGGTCTCAAGGTCCATTTACTGTCAAGTTTTACTTGAAAATATTTTAAATTTTCCAGATTTTTTTAAAATAAAAAATTATATATATTCTGGACTCAACAATATCTGAAACTAGTATATTATTTTTACAATTTTTTATATTTATCCAATTAATATTTTGATTGTAATTTAATTTCTTTATTTATCATTCAAATAATTTTTCATTTAAATAGTTTTGATAAATTAAAGATATTTATTAAAATCTCAATTATATTTTATTGACATACAATGAGCCAAAAAATTTTACCTTTTTTATATTTACCGTTGAAATAATAAAAAAATTACAATTCAATTATTCTTTTGATACTCGTTTATTATACATTTTTATATATATTTATTTTTATTATCAAAAAACAATGACAATAGAAATTTTTTTCATCATTATTATTATTTATTTTTATGTATATCTTTTTAAAAGCCCTTAAGGTTTTTATCATGCCTTTAACTCAAACTCAGATATTATTATTTTTTCTCTCCATGCCATCAAATACTCAAACGCTTTTATCTTCTGTTTTATTTATTTTCTTTCAGTGGTCACTTTCGTTTATCAAAAAAAAAAAAAGAAAAAAGAAACTGCAAAACTTATCTTTTAGCTGCTTTGAAAAACCGGTTAGAATATTGCTTTAGCTTTTAAATTATCATTATATTTTAAAATAAAAAATTATTATTTAATTAAATACGTAAATAAATAATATTTATTGAATATTGATATTTAATTTTTATGGGGGATTTTTCTTCATATGTATTAAAGGGGTTGAACTTGATGTGAGGGTTGAAAATGTTGACTGTCAAGTGGCGCCTGTCTGGCGGTTTTCATTTAAAACTGAATAAGCTGTGATAATACTTTTACTATAGATATCCAGCTCAAATGGTTGTATGCGTGTTTATTTTTTCATTTGTAAATGTGGCGGGAGAGAGAAACTATACAACAACCACCACACTAAAGTCTTAACACACAAACTAGCTTGGTTTTGTTGGAGATATATATACTTGATCTCCTCGTGCTTTTAGTCTCGTGTTCAATACTCTTCACAGTTCAGTCAGTACCAAACAGCGGTACCTAACCTAACGTGCTGCTGATTTTATCAGTTATTTTATCATTACTTAATATTATTATTATTATTTTTTATATAACCTCTATCTTTGTTGTACTGATACCATCAACAAACAAATCTGCGCGCGAATTTGTAATATAAACAAACAATTTTTGAAATTTGAATACTAAAATTTGAACAACAATATAACTAGTGTCATTTTAAATTGCCTGGATAACAATAATATGCTGATGGAATATTTTTTTATTAATAAAATATATTTGCAATTTATGAAATTTTGTGGTTTTTTTGTGAAAGTGAATAATTGAAACAATAAGTGTTTGTGTAAGTGTTTTTTTTTTTTTGACGTTAAAATATTATTTTTTTTTTATAAAATTTTGATTGATAAAGCTTTGATAATTAAAAAAAAAAACAATATATTTATTTTTAATTATCTTGTTGATTAATTAAATAATATGTTATTAATATTATTGGAGTAAAAATTAAAATGATATTATAATAATATTGACTTGATTCAACATCAATTGAGTAAGTTTAAATAAGATAAAATAATTGTTTTATTTTTTTTTATTATTTAATTTATAAATATTATATTTTTATCTGATAATTTTTTAATGATTTAAAATTAGCCTATTGTTGTATTAAATTTAAACAAGTATATATTTATTTATTTTTTCATTTGATATTGAATTGATATGCTCTAAATTTTTTTTTATTATCAAATTTTAAATAGATGATTATTTATTTAATGAATTTATTTCTTATATAATTTTTTTTTATATTTAAATTGTCTTCAAGTGTTATTTTATATGTATATTTATATATATTTAAATATAAATTATTTTATATATATATTCTTCAATTATATTACATATATTTTTGAACTCTTGTATATTGACATACTCGTGACTTAAAAACAGTTAAATTAAATCGATGTTAACGTCACGAAAGTGCGAAGGTTACTTTGACTATACTTAACATTATTATTATTAATTTTTTTTGTATATTTTATTGTTAATATTGTTTTTTAATTTATTGATATTATGTTCAAGTTGTAATGATGTTTACAATAGGTGAATAATAAAACTTTAAATAAGCTTGATAAATTTACTACTCGTCGACAAAAAAAAAAAATTTATATACCTATATTTTCATTATAATTTAAACACAAATTTTTTTATTATTGACATTGAAAAAATATGTGTGTTTATAAAGGTAGTTTTTCTACTTATTATTAAAAACATATTTTATTGATTTGATGTTTACCTTGTCAACACTATAGAAAACTTTATATAAAAAGCTGTTTTTTTTTTTTTCTATATAAATTAATAAAAATTATGTTTATCAGTTATCAATTTGTTGTATTTAAAAAAATAAATATTATTATTAATTTAATTAAAAATATATATTAAAAATAATTAATGATAATATCATGATGCAAAACATTTATTGATAGTTTAAAATTTGTAATTTAATTTTTAACAAAATAATATATAAATAATTTAATTTTAATTAAAAAATAAATTATAAAACACACATTGGGGTGTGTTAAAAATATTTTTAAATAGTACATTTATATTTGTATATCAAGAATTGGTTCTTGTGTGATGATTTCAAGTACAGTCACCACACAAATATAGACATGAATAATTTATCATAGCGTGTCCGGACTTGGGCTCGTCCGTGATGCCCCTTTTATACAAACTTTTTTTTTTAAAAAAAAGATAGATGAATATAAAGACTGTAAAGAAATATACAGACATGATCACGATTCTAGTTTTAAAAAAAATAAATATATTTCTCATCTTACTATATAGTCTTATATACCACATACAAAACACATATAGTTTTAACCGTTGACTCAAAAAATTTTGTCCCTTTTATTTTATTTTTTTTTTATCTTATCATACTTTGAATAAAACTTACAATAAATTTTATTTCAACAACAGTAATAATAGGTGTGGATCACGTTAATTGGTACTACACATTGACACTTGATATGAACAAATAAGAACCAATCATAAAAAAACAATTGAGAAATAAAAAAAGGTGTGGATAACGAAAAGTAAGCATTTTTCAAAAGATGCTTATTATTCATTTCTATATACATAAATTCAAACAAAATATAAATTTAATACTTTGAAATATATATTTTTATAAAAAATGATTAATATTTAAAATATTATTGTACATTTAAATTGAAAAAAAAAATTAAATTATAAAAAGAAACCATACATGTTGATAAAAAAATTATGATTATTATCAAGGTGAAAAAGATTAGAAATACAATCACCATAATTATGAATATATATTAAATATATATGTGGCTTCTTTCCTTAACTCATTATTAATTTGATATTATTAATTTAAATATCCCTTGGATCAAAATTCAATTATTACATTCGATACTTAATATCCATATTGTTGTCATGTACACATGTGATCTTGAATACATCAAATATTATTTGTATTATATGGTCTGTTCTGTTTTTTTTTTTTCAAAAGTCTGGATATATTGTGTTGCCAGCATGCTAGTCTCAACTTACCTTTTTTTTTTTTTTTTTTTATTTTTTGAATAAACCCCCCTGTGTTGAGATCTATTGTGTGCATCTTTCACCCCCAATTTTTCTATTTATCTCAATAGCCATAAAATAATATAAGAACAAACCTGCAATGCACATTTTTATTTTTTTTTTTCAAAGAAATCATCTATATGTATATTTAGCTTGATGGAAAAACAATTTCTCTTTCGTTTTCTGTTTATTTTGTTATTTTATATATATATATAGAAAAAAATTATTAGTTAAAAATAAAATAGATAAAATTGTCTAACAATTTTGTCCTTTGAAGGAATGCAATTTAAAATTACAAAAAACAAATAGTTAAATATGATTTGTATATTTGTGCAAAGTCACGTTTTTATAGAATGATGATTTTATAGAATTATGTTATATAAACTATTATATATATATATATATATATATATGAATAAGAAATTTTTGAAAATAATATATCAGGATATTTTTTTTTTTTTGTGACAGTATTTAGCTTAATGTGTGTGGTCTTTTATATATAAACCTGTCGCAATGTAATCTTGTAAAAAATGCTATGGCTACTGTCCCAAAAAAACTAAAAAAACTAAAAAAAAAACTAAAATGTCATGAATTGAAAAAAAAAGGAAGCACGTTTATAACTGCAGGAAGCAGATTAAGGTGTCTGGTAACACATATGAATATATCGCGCCCTCCTGTGGTTTATAAAAATCACTCGGGGATTTTTTTGATTAGAATATGTTTGTGTCTATGAATAGATTAGGCTGGGTTTTTTAAAATGATGGTAAATCACGTTTATTTAATAGATATATATAAGAATTTTATTTTATTTCTTGAGTAGATGAGAGTAAAAATATGTTTATCCAACTGAGAGAGAATATTTTTTTTTTTTTTATGATATTTAGCCTTATTTTATGATGATGACGATGATGAAAATATTTTTAATTTATAGATTATAAAAATTGCATTCAGCAGTTGTAAAAATGTTATATACTCAAACAATTTTGAGTTAATTTTATTATATTTATTTTTATTTTTTCATTTCGTTGATTTTTTTTCAATTTAATTTTCATCACTTTTGGCTTGATGAAATTTTAAATTTTAAGTTTATTCAAGTGAATAGAAAATATCAAAAATAATTTGAGTAATAAAAAATTGATGAAATCAATTCATGCATTATTTTTTTAGCTGTCGATAAATTCAAAAGTACTTTCACGTGAATATTTTTTCATAACTCCATTTCACTCTGATTTTATACTTTTAACAAATATAAAAAAAAAAAAAGCTTATCAAGCATAAAAAAAAAATAACTCTTGTCGTGTTTGTATCAAAAGTGAAAGATCGAAGATTTAAATAAGGTTTGTAAATATAAATAACCACTTATTTCTTGTGTGTTATATCAAAATTTTTGTAATAAATATTATTTATATTTATTTCTGTATTTGTCTTTTAGCAATGCTCGTAAATTTTTTTATGTTAATACATATATTGAGCCAATATTTTTCATACAATTTTATTATTTATAAATTTATATTTCACTAATTTGCTTCTTCTTTAAATATATATATATCTTTATCATATTTTAAATTCATATTTTATTTATTTTATCTCTGATTATACAGCTTATCATCAAGATTAAAGTAACCCCACTGAGATAAAAAACTTTGCTTTGAAAAAAATTAAAAAAAAAAAAACTAAAATGCATCATCTTCATTCGTTTTCCATATATGAGTTTATTCTGTTTATTTTTTTTACGATCTACCTTTTATTATTTAACTTTTTTATTATCAAAAAGTAAAACCAGTTTTCAATGTAACACACCCACATTCAGCAGTATAATTTGCCTGAACACACTAAATTTTCGAAGGTCAAATGGCTAAAATAAATAATAAAAATAAATCACAATATAAATACCAAAACAAATTATATAATAAAATTAAAATGAAAAAAAAAACAAGATATTTAAACAATGTGTGAAACAATAAAATTGCTAACACGTAACAAACATCTGGTTTTCCGCACGTGTGATAAGAAATAAAATTTAAAAAATTATAAAAAAATAAACTGCATGATTTAATTTTTTAATTCTCATCGTTGTATATAAATTTATATTATATACTGCATTTTATTGCTGACGGCATTATTATGAGTGATCTCAGTGGTTCATCTTTTATATATATTTTTATAATAATTTTTATTAAAATAACGCTTCAAGACAGAGTGTAAATCATTGTCTTAGAAATAAAAAATATTTTTTAGTATACAAAAAATTATATAAGTATATTATAAAAAATAAAATTTTTAAAATGAAAAAAAAAATAAATAAATAAAATGCATTGCATGTGTTTGATAAGTCGACAAGACATCATCACTTCTGGTCCATCATCTTGTCCATATCGTGTCAAGATGACTTGAAAACTGAGCTCATTTTATAAATATAAAAAAACTAAATACATTGAATATATTTATTAATGATGTTAACACATTTTTATATTTTAAAAATTAATTTTATAATTATTATTTTAAATAAATAAATAAAATTCAAGTCAAGTTTTGCACTCGCAAATACTTTCTCGCCTTCGGCAAGGCAACATGTATACATATATTTATTTACAACATATTCTATGTGCTTCCTCAAATAAGATTCATCAGTTTAAAAAAAATATATATTTATTTTTTTTACTGTATACAATTTTGCGATCGACATATGATATCGACATATTTAATTAGTGTTTGTTAATCAGTTAGCAAATTTTTTTTTTTATTGACGAATAACATTTAACTTTACAACTTTCTAATCATGTCGAAAAAAAAAAAAATAAATATATATAATATTTGATTCATTTATTAAATTGAATATTAAAATTTAAATAAATTATGTTAAATATTTTTATTCACAAAATTATAATTTATTTTATTACACAGCTAATGTACAATTAATTAGTTTGTGGTTGATTTTATTTTATTTTTTAGCTTAGATATACAATATAAGTCAAATGATCAGTTGAAAATAAAAAAAAAAAATAAAATAACTGCTAATGTGTATAGAGAGCTAGATTTCAGCTGATTAAAATCAACTAATTTATCGCTTTCGCGCCTTTAGTAAAGTCCAAACGCCCATCTGCTATATAATATCTTGACTGTGAATCAAGGATTAAATATATATATACAAGTTGTAGATTTTCATATAGTAATGTGACCCTGACATCAAGGGGCCATCGACATATTCCCATCATATAAACATTCACTACTGATAAATACATTTAAATCTCAATAAAAAAAAATTAAAAATATTAAATTTTATATATATATCTTTGCCACAAATACCAACTCTTTCTTCAATTCATTTCAAATTTTTTTTATTTTTTTATTTTATTACAATCTAAAAATTAAAATAACAAATCAACTACATATACACACAGGTTAATTGAAATGTCCATTTTTCAATATAATTTTTAATATCCACAAACTGACAAACAAATATATTTATTGAAAATAATATTATTAATTTTTTATACAAATTTTTTTAATTACTAAAATATGATGATAATGTGTGTTAATTCATGTCATGTGCTAAAGTCAAAGTGATAATAACACATACAAATACTGTAAATTTTTTCAAATAAATATATAAATATTTAACCGTTAATATATTTATTATTATTATTGCAAAAGTTATTAGTGATAGTGACACCACAATATCAAAGTTCTTGGTATATAATATTATTATCATCTTGAGTTGTATAAACAACGACAGCATTAAGAATATATTTATATTTTTATATATAATATTTTTAATGATAACACTTATCAATTGATAATTAAATAATACATATTATAAACAAATAATATTGATAAATTTTAATTAATATAAATTGTATAAAAAAAAAATTTAATAAATAAATACACCTGTTTGTAATTTTTTGTTCAAATAATTATTCTTAACAAGTTTATTTAATTTGCTGAATATTTATTTATTTTTTTTCAAAAATCATATCTTGTCTG
Source organism: Lysiphlebus fabarum (assembly GCA_011426435.1). NCBI lineage: Eukaryota > Metazoa > Arthropoda > Insecta > Hymenoptera > Braconidae > Lysiphlebus > Lysiphlebus fabarum. The sequence continues at coordinate 549,392 of WSYQ01001097.1, forward strand.
CTCTCAATATTTTTTAATTCAGTGATAAAAAAATACAGTTTATATCTTTACACAACTTAATAATAATATCATACAAATAAAAATATAAAAAAAAAAATTGATAATATTTAATTTGATTTTAATCTTTTATAAATTTTATGTCACCAGTTATCAGTTGATTTAATTATCATTTTTGATTTTTTATATAAAAACCTTTGTAATAAATAAATTACCAAATAAAAAAATATTATTTATTTTTATTTTAGAGTAATTTGAATGAGTTCTTTTGTATACATACTGAGTATTTTACTCAAGCACGTGCTTCTGAGTTCTTTAGGCAGTCATGCAATAATAAAAAAAATATTTAAAAAAAAATTATGTATATATATATTCAAGATTATTATACCAAACCCATGAACCATTTTATTATTATATAAATTATTATTTTTTTATATATTTTTATTATTATTTATTATAACTTGAAGGGAATGAACAATGTCTTTTCATCGAGACCTGTAAAACACCCTTTGTTTCATTTGTGATGTCTTAACCATAACTTTTGTACACTCAAGACTAAATAATATATATATAAAATAAAAAAATAAAAAAATAAAAAAAATACTGGAGAAATAAAATAATGTTAAAAAAAAAAAAAAATATATATATATATATATAGGATATATAGCCAACCCCAAGGCTCAAGATGCAGTGAATGGATCGGGTTTGTTCTCAAATGGGTGGAATTAATGAAGGGACTTGGGTTTCTTGTAACTAGTTATTTAACGCCCGTTAAATCATTGGCTATTGCTTTGAAACTATTTTTTATTTTATATTTAAAAAATTTACAAAATAAATATATATTTTATTTTAAATATAAATTTATTTATTTTTTTAATACTTTTATCATTAAAAAATGGCAATTTTCATTTTAAAAAAATTATAGATTTTGTATTTATAATTTTATTTTAATAATAAAAAACAGATGAAACTATATGTATACAAACAATTCAATAAATAATCAGTTTGCTTGACTGAATTAATTATTGTTAAGTTAGATCCGGCTTGTTGGATATTCCTGGACCAATCGAAGGTCAATTCTTTAGCAACATTGTGAAGATGCGATTGTGATATTAACATGATTTATAACTCGTACATGTAATATATAAATACACATGAATGATCTGGCTTTAATTGCGGAAGTTAATAATCCATCTATGACTTATTCTTGAAAAACTTGCAAAGTATATATTTTAATTCATTATAAAATTTTCATGTAGACTGCTTGACGCGACATTGATATCTTGCAAATGCCTTTAACAATGACTCACTTTGTAAACTTTGAACGGAAATACAGACATTAAAAATATAAAATTATTATTTATAAATAAAAAATAAAAAAAGAAATTTGATAATAATATTGTATTGAAATTATTAATATTAAAAGTACATATTCAAACATTAATTAATAAATTTAATTTTACATCAAACCCATATTAATTAAAAATTAATTTAGTTTGTTAAATTATATTAATTAATCAAGAAAAAAAAAAAAAATGATTTAAAAGTGCATTGATCTACTCGTTAGACCTCCCATCACGATTAAATTTGTGGTTCCTTTCATTTACTTGGTACACCATCGACATGAAAAAAAAATAAAAATAAAATAAGCATTGTAACAGCAATTTAAATATTCATCATGGTAAATAGTGAGTTGAAAAATAAAATAAATATATATACTACAAGAGATTTAAAAGACAAAAAATAAATAACAGAAAAAGGGTTTCATCATTATATATTTTGTTGATTGCATATACATATGTGTATGCAGTTGAAGTGAGTATGACTGAACATTGCAATTTACACACATGATAAAAGACAAATAATAATAATAAAAATAAAAAAAAAATAAAAATGCATCAAGTTTTATATACGTTATTGAAGAAGGTGTCTGTCTCTTTTGCTGACCAACCACAGTATTTTTACTGTCATGTATATATCGAACCATCAAATTGTGATGCGATTCGATTGCATGGCTCTTTACCACCGGAAATTAAGTCCTTCATAATAATAAATAATTTAAAAAAAAAAAAAAATACCTCAATGATCAAGTTACAAATATTTTTTTTAATCAAGTTTATATATGCACATCTTATTATTTATTTATATTTTTAAAAAAATTATTTGCGTTTTTTCTTTTAAATTATTTGCTCAATGACAAATTCCTTGATTTTAAAAATACATTTTTTTGTAATACATACATAATGAGTTATTAAAAAAATGTCGTGTTGTTAAATTATTAGCAATAATATGTGCATTCTATGCTTACTTAAAAATCACGTTTTATAAAAAATAAAAATATATTTGTAATAATATTAACAAGGCTGCTACTGAGTCACAGATAAAGTCTGAGTTTATCCACATATATGAGTATACAAATATTTTATTTATGTTTAAGTTTGTTCATATGAAGAAGCACTGTAAATATATCAACTTGCTTATTGAGTATATATTCAAGTATTTTCATAGACATGTGTTAAATAAAAAATATATAATAAATTTTTTAAATAAAAGAAAATCTTTTTTTTATTATTATAAATTGTTTTGTAAAAAAATCGTGAAGTTAAAATATCAAGATACTTAGTCACGAGTTCAAAAAAAAAAATTATAACTTTGTTGCAAAATTATTTTATCGTGTGTTAACACTTTAACAAATGTGAATAGTAATTTTATATTTTAAACTGATTATATAGTCAATTGGTATGTTTCATAATGTTATTACTTAAATTTTATTTTTTTAAAAAATTTTATAATAATTTTACTGATTTAGTTTTTATCAATGATTTAATAATAAAAAAAATATAAAATATAGTAAACTTTTACCACAAAGTTCAAAGTACTTAACAAAAAGTTTTTAAATAATTTTTTTTATATTTTTTAAAATTATTTTGATATTTTATATAAATTTTTATTGTTATTAAATATAAAATTGCAAATAATAATATTATATTTCAATTTGTGATACAAGATATTATTGTCTATTTAAATTTTATAAAATTTATAATTTTTTTAAAAAATTTTTATATAATAATTTTAATTTATTAATCATTGAATTGTCAAGTGACATGTGATATCTACTGACCCTTGGGATCAAATATTTTATCATTATTTTTATTATTTCTACATATTATATACATGTGGCTTGGAGACATGACCAATGAATTTTTCAAAATTATTGCTTGAATTGCTTTTCATTTAAAAATCATTCGTTGAATATCCTTTTTCACCATGGGGAGTGTCTGTCGGCTGTGATCAACCCAAAATGATTGTTTCCTATGAGAAAAATAAAATTAAAAAAATAACATCTGGATAAACTTAGGTCAATTCCAAATGCATCAAAGTGCTAAAACTTTTGTTAAAAATTCTAATAATAAAAATAAAATAACTACAGTTAATACATTACAAAGAAATAAGGATAAAATAAAAAATTTTCCAAACATGAAAAAAAAAAAAAATAAAAACTTCAAATTTATATGTTACATTGAAGACAAAACTATGATTAATTAGAAAAAACCATTCCATGGGATTTAAAAAAATGTCAAGATATCACAGTTTGCTTCAAATGTCATTTATTGTTTTAAACAATTTTTTATTTATTTTTATTTATTTATTGACAACTGTTGAACGTGAAAATGAATGACCAATGATTGTTGGTTGATCAGTAACACCCAAGGTAATAAATATATACGACATTGACTAAATTGTCGGTCAAAAATATAAAAATAAACAAAACTTTAAACAAAACTAGATAAACATTGTGAAAAAAAAAAAAAAATTGAGATTTTTAGGTCAAATATGAGTTGAATAAATCCGATTGAGATTAAATATACTGAATGCGTTTATCATCTAGACATTTACAATAAAAAATGAACATTAAAAAAAGCAGTAATAATAAAAAAAATAACAAGTAATCATAACATAGATTTTTTTTATTTAATTTTTTCATATAAACATCTTTGGTTTTTAATCATCCTTAGAAAGTTTTGCTGTATGATGGACTCCATGTACGGCCATCAAGTAGTGTAGTCATAAAATTTCTCTGGTCGCACATGGTGGACAAACGATTCAATGCACGCGTGCATATATCGTGTTGAAAATAATGATAATAATAAAATAAAATACTTTTTTATTTGTTGAAGATGAAAAAATAAAAAAATACAAAAAAAATAAGATAAAAGCTGATGCAGTCATCTTGTACGCAGGCGTGATAAATCGTATTGAAGTTGACGCAAAAATGAGTAAACCTTTGTGCTGTATACTCTGCCACACCCTGAGGTGCATAAATCAGGGCTAAAATAGTATTATAGAAAAAAAAAAAAATAATTAAATTAATGAAAACTTTGTGGCCCTTTTTTATTCAAATTATTTATTAACTTTGTTTATGCTTTAAATAATTTTTTTTTCATTTTTATTTCTCATTTTATTTAAAGCCTGCTTATTCCATGACAACTTTTACCCAAGACATCAAAAAAAAAAAAAGACAAAAAGACTTGGAAAATAAATTTTAACTTGTGTTTATATGTATTTATATTTTTTTTTTTAAAATTTTATATTATTTAATATTTTTTTATTCTCGGGGGTGATGAGGTTATATATGTATATGAATTCTCTTCTAAGTAATCATCTCGAGTTTCGCGAGCACGTACGTTGATATAAAGTCAAACTTCATGAGAAATAAATTCATACAGGCAAATTGATATACCAGATACATGAAATTTAAAAAAATATTCACAGTGATTTACAGAGTAAATTAGTCAATGAGTAATTTGTAAATTAAAACATATGATTGCATCAAAAATTAAAATACGACATATATTTTTTTTTCAACCCCTTTTATTTAAATAACAAAAAAAAATTATTTATTTTATTTTATTAATTTAAAAATAAAGTTGAAATTTTATTTGCATGTTTTATATATATATAAAAAAAAAAAACTTTCTAAAAGCTTTGAAAAATTAAATAAAATAAGATAATATTCAAGTGATATTTATTGTGATGCTTAAACCATGTCTTTTTTGTAAAAAGCAAAAAAAAAGCTTTTACTTTATTATTTAGAAAAAAAAATAGATAAATATTATTTCAACAAAAATATGTATATCATAAATTATAATCATATGTAAAAATTTATTTAATATTATGTAAAAAAACAATTTAATAAATAATAAATATAAAATATAAATTTATAATATATTATTTTTAAATTGTCTCTGATCAATTGGCATCACTAAAATTTGCCGCTACAACAAAGTCAATTAATTATCACGTTTTTTATTTATAAACTATAGTTTAAATATATATGATTTTAATTCATGAACATGGTACTTTATAAATAAATAGTTTTTGTATTTCACCTTGCCCTTCGGCATCTTGCCACCCATACAATCAATTAATCGTCACCAAATGTAAAACATTCAAAAAGACGTCATGAATATATATTTGCTTCACAATAATTAATCATTTTGTCATTGGAATTTTTTTATATTTAAAAGGTCGTTGATCTAATATTAAATTAAATTGTTTACATTCAAATATTTATATTATTATCATTTGAAATAATTATTTCTTTATTTTATCATAAAAAAAAAAAATGTTTAAATTACTCAATTTTAATTTTTAAAATTCAATTTAACGCTTGGATTAAATTTGATATTATACAAATATATAAATACTTATTAAAATAATTATATTTTTTTATATAAAATTTTCAAATTTTATTCAAACTTGCTGTTTTATAGTTTTATAAAATCGTTTTTATAAAACCGACCCTTTGTTTGCTTTTTAAACAGTTTGAATATATATATATATACAAGTCTACCATGAAAAACGTAGTTTTATTTTATATATATATTTTTTTCCATCGTATATTATTTTTGCTTTTTTTTTTATTTTATAATTTTTTTTTTTTTTTCGTTATTGTATTTTTAGTCGAATCATGTTTACCCTTTACTGACGCGCCCTGTTACGTCTTCAGAGGGCCCTTTATACAAAAAAATTAAAAAAAAAAAAAAAATTTATATATTTTTAGATGTTACTGAAATTTAGATAAACAATTTTAATATTTTATTTTTTATCTTATTTTTATGACAAGATATTACAATCAATCAAAAAAATATCAATTTTGTATTTTATTTTTTAACTTAATAATTATTCTGAACGTGTACGTGTAGTAATTGTCATAAAAAAAAATATATAATTACAAACTATATATAGAGATTGAAGAAAAAAAAAATGATAAAAAAATTGTATCATTAATAATATATTTAATGAAAAATTGTGTGTGATTAATTATAAATATTAAACACCATATTTTGCAATTTTTAAATATTTTTTTTAAATTGGTAATCAAAATTTTATTACCGTTATCGATTTCTCTTCATCTTCAAAACCTTATTAAGAAAATTATTTTAATATCATTTTTATTTTTTATTTTTTCATCGATATTAATGACAACATATTCATATCATCATTCTTTCTTTTTATAAATATATATATGCGTATATTAAGTCACTATATTCTTCTAATTACATACAAATTTGTCCTGATAAAATTTACATCTTTAACTCATTCATTTATTTATTTTTTTACCATCAACCCAACTTTACCCTAATTTCCACTATTATTTTTAATTTTAATTAAATTTTTTTTTCATTTAAATATTTATAATTTTAACTAGACATAAATAAATTTAAATACTTTTAAGTACATTTGTATGCAAAATGAGATAAATAGAAAATTTTATATTTAGTTAATTTATACAGTGTAAAATTTTTTAAAGAATTTCAATGACAGATATTACTCCAAACATGATGTTAAAAAATTTTAAAAAAAATTCTTTGAGTGCAATCGTATATTTAACGCAAATTTAATTATCACTTAAAAAAAACTAGGTGAAAAATATTCGCACGCTGATAAATTGCCAGCTGTTTTTATCAAGTGTCTCAAGTCATTCTGTCTTTTAAAAATTAACCAAGTTGTAAAATAAAAATTAAAAATTTCATATAAATATAATTTTTTTAATAATTATTATTTTACAATTGTTTAATTCAATATTTATCATCTTATTCTCATTTTTTTTTTTACTTTAAATATTCTTTTTCAAAATATCATCTGACACATATTTTCTTGATAAATAAACAATGTAGGTCGTTGACAATATATAAAAATAATTTTTTTAGGACTAAAAACACACAGCCAGTATGGTACAAGATATTTTTTTATTTTTTTTGTGTCGTTAGTATAAAGTTTGAGGTACATACGTGTCAATGTTATGTGTAAATAATGTAGAGTTTTATATCCAAGAGAATATGACACCTTTAAACAACCTCAAAAGCCTTTACTCGTCTCTTTAAAAAATATAAAAATAAAGAGAAAAAAAAGATTCATTTTTTTAATATATACATATAGAAATTTGAAACAAACCTTTTTCATTATAATATTCTCAGTTTGAATTAATATCTCGGTGTATTATATGACAAAAAATTTGATGTCTCATTGTACAACTGGTTCATTAACATTTTAGCTGCAATTCTCTGCATAAATGTATATATTTTTTTTTTTTTCAAATAATATTTATTTATTATTTTTTCTTATCACGTGTTCAACCCTTTCCTGTGTATTTGTGACACATCCTGTCTGTCAGTACAACTATCCATCTGTAATATATTTTCTATAAAGATCTTTTATGATTTCTATTATTTTTTTATTTTTCATCATCGACAGTTTGATATAGTTAGACACTGCACTTCCGCATTGACATTCATTATTTATTTTATTTTATTATTATTATTATTATTTTATATAAGACTATTTAAATAATAGTTTGCATGTGGGTTTATCATTGAATCAATTCTATTTTTAAATATATATACCAGATGTTTTGTTAAATCAAATGATCAATCGAAACTTTTTTGACCTCATTTTGGACACAATGACCTGGTAGTCCAATTTTTTTTTGTCATGTAAGTTTTTAAAATAGTCTGATGGAAATATATATCAGATTTTGATTTATTTTTGTAATTTGATATTTTTATCAATCTGATAATATTATTATATTTTTTTTATGATATTTAATATTAGTTTGATGGCTATTTATCAGTAAAACTAATCAACAAAAAAAAAAAAACATACTAAAAATTTTTATCAAAAGTTTTTTTTTTTTTTTAATTAATTATCACTCATATTGTGTATTTTTTTTTTTTTTATTAGATAAATTATTTAATAGCGTGACTCAAGGTAGAACTTGAAGTTAGTATGTGTGTCATTTTATTATTACTAAAAAAAAAAAAAAAAAAAAACTCTGATTATTTTTTTGCATGCAGTAATGTGTTTACTCGATCCTTAGAAAACGCCCACATATAATTCGACATAAATTTGCCTATACAGTATGTTTATGTATATTTTTTAAGACACACATGGCTTCTTCCTTTTATCTTGTCTCTTTATTTCATTTATTTTATCTTTTTCATGTTTTTTTTTTCTGTCATTACGTGGGTGGACGCGTGTGTCCCAAAATGTAAGCTTATGAGGTGGGCCAAAATTATTTTTGTATATATTTGTTAAAACTCAATGCATAATTATTATTTTTTTAAAATTTTTTATCTTTCATATTTATTCATATATTAATGCACTACCAATGATGCAGATCAACCTACAATATTGTAATAAAAAATAAAACCTTTCGCTTGCATTTACAACAAAAAGCTTCTCATTTAGTTGAATTATATCACAAGAAGGCGTATTTTTTAAAAAAATTTATATATTCTTCAATTTTTGCTCCAATAAAAAAATAAAAATATATTTTACATAAATAATAATAGTATTCTTGACCCACTAAAAATAAAAAAATAAAATTTAAGTAGATACAAAAAAAATATGCGTATATGGTAAGACAACATTTTAAAAAATTTTACAATAAATAAATTTGAAAAATAAAAAAAATTAATAATATATATTAATCAATTTATAATAAATTATTATTTTTGATTTAATTATGAATAATGGAAAAACAAAAAAAAAATATATATATAAATTTAAAAATATTTTAGTCTTCATCATCAGTCAAGGTCTGATGTGTGTTGCAAAATTATCTTTCATTGCAATGTCTATTCAGTTGTGTTGTCAACAATAATGACAAATACAACCACCCACAATCTATTGTCATTCATGTCGGATATTATACAAAACTTTGTAATAAAATTGAAGAAAATAAAAAAAAAAATCAACATTTTGTATACGATGAGTCGTTGCATATATTTATTTATAAATTTATAAAATAAATAAATACAAATAAGCTTAGCACCCACAAAAATAATACATGTTGTAATATAACAACAATAGAAAATAATTTTTCATTTATTTTTTTTGTTCTTGTCATCTTGTCTTGTAAAAATAAAATATAAAAGAGAAAATAATTCTGAATGAATAAGCAATGTAACACGAGACAATCTTGCTCAACTGTCAATTAAATAAAAAAATTAAAATAAAATAAAAAAAAATTGTTTTACCTTCAATTAGCAGAGCGAATAATCATATGCCTCTATTTAGAACACTTATACATTTTTCTATTTTTTTTTTTAATTTTTGTTTATACCACCTGGCTGAGGCGTGAAAGATCTCAATCAACATGATATATAAATATTAATATAATTATAATAAAATAATGCAATACAGCTTATCCTAGAATTTTTAAATATTACTCGATCATTCAATGAAAATATATTTAATTCATACCGTTATATACTCATGACAGCATCAAAACTAACGACATATTTTTTTTTTTTTTTTATTACTATATATTTCTCATTTATTATTATTTTTTTTTTTTTTTATACAAACGTAATTATTATGTCCAGCTTGTATATGGTGTTTTGAAATTCAAGACAACACGCCTACAAAATGCTTGTTTTAACTATCGCAATTTTAAAAAAACATATTAAATCGTCGTCATATGAAAATAAATTTTGTTAATTGGTTAATTTCAGCACGTTATTCATGTTATTTAAAAATATATAAATAAAAATATTATAAAATAATTAAAATTAATTATTTTCAAGGTTGTATATTTTAAATATCAATAGCATTAATTTTATGTTTTTATATTTTTTTTTTTACAACTTGATTAGTCAATTATTTCTATATTTTTTAATAAAAATGTTTGAATGAATTGGCTCTAGGCCAAGTATTTTTTTTTGTATAATTTTTTTGAATAATAATTATTTAAAATATTTATTTATGTTTTTTAATTTATAAATAGATAAACCACACGTGATTTTGTATGTATATGTTGGAAGAGCAAACGATAAGTTGGGATACAGGGTCGATTCTGATAACAAAAATTATTTTACAGTTGCTCTGCAAGCTTTTATTATTTATGTTTTAAACAGAGGTGTGGCATTTTGTATGTTATTAAAAATATTCATTGGCTTATCGTGCTTCCGTCTAAAGCATGAGTTTTAAAACTTAGCTTTATAAATATAAAAATTTTTTTAAAATGCCTCAAGTGGTCATGTGAAAAAAAAAAAAAAAAATGATCAAACACCTTCGTTCTTGGTATTATTTTTGGATAATGATAAATTATAGTTTTGAGACTTGTAATTTCTTTATTTTTTATCCATATTAAATTTATATGATTTATTTATTATTTTTTTTCATTAATTTTTTTTAATTTATGTTTCAATTGATTTGTAGCTTGATCTTTTAAATATTATTTTTTTTAATTTTTATTAAAACCTTTTTTTTTTTTAATAACAAAATTTATTAATTTACAATAAATCAATTGGTAAAATTATTTTTCATATTTTGTATTTTATTGTGATCTTAAAAATTTTGGAATTATTGAAAACCACTTTGAAAATTTACTTATATATTTGATGACAATTAATATTATTGGCAATTTATAAAAAAAATTAGAAAATTATAATAATTAAATATACACATAGGACCACCTCAATGATTTAAAATATAAATATAAGTACAAACGTTCTTGGAGTTTAAAAAAAAATTAAGTATATCAACTGGGAATCTAAAATGTATAAATATAAATATATAAATTTAAAATAAACTATTTAAATTGAATTTAGAAAATCCATGTATCCCTCACACGCGTTGCAATCAAAAATAGTCAGAGTTGCAAGATCACATGGTGCCTGTAATTTTGTGTTTTAATTTTGTAAAAAAATAATAATAATAAATATTAATCTATTCATATATAATTTCATTGCAAATAGTCAAAACAATACAGAAGCGAATAAGCCATTTGAATATTTTAAAAAAAAATAATAAAAGTCGTCTGAAGAAATGACTTTAAATAACTGAAAACTAGAAAAACAATTGAGTCAAAGAAAAAGAAAATAAAATAAAAATATAATAATGAAGAAAATATACTTGCTTTATGCATTGAGAAAATTGCCATCCACCTGTCATCTAAGTCTTGGCCTTTTATGACATAAAAATTTCTGCAAGTGCATCCCAGTAAGGACATAGATAGCCGCAGGTACAACAGTGACTCAGGTCATTGAACTTGATATTGCAACTATGACGACAAGACGAGAGACTTTTGATTTATCTATTTTTTTTTTTTTTTTTTTTTGCAATATACAAATCTCATCTCTTTAATCTTTTGATAAATTTTAATATTAAACGTGCAAATTCAGGAGAAATAAAATATTTCATATAAAATTTTTTAATATATTTTTTATAAAATTTATTTGAATTATTTTAACAAAAAAATAATATATAATTTCAAGTTATATTAAATCTATCGAAAATAATTATCTTTGCTACATGTAATTTAACAAACTTTGATAATAAATTTATAACTTTATAAATATATTTTAATAATATAATTTGTTAATTGAGTTATCTCAACACCAAATTGGCGTAATTCAGTTTTTATATTATTAACGATTAAAATTATTTTGATAGGTAATTAAAAATTGTATCTATAACAAAAAAATTATTAATTTTTTTTTAAAATTTTGTATTTTTAATTATACATAAATGAGAAGATGAAAATAAAGATTATTTTTTAATATTTTTAAGTAGCATATTATAATTATACAAAAATATTTTGTATACTGTCATTTACAAGTCAGTTGATTATCGTTTGGTGTGTAAATATACTCTCAAGTTTTTTGCCAAGTCATAAGTATATATATGAGTTGTCCAAAAAAGGTGGCGAAATTTAAAAAGTGGTTTTTTGTTCATCTTGTATGTTTTTTTTTTTTTTTTTATTATTATCAAGATGTGTGTCAGTTTATGTTGTTAAAACCGTTCGATTTTAAAATAATGCCAGCTATTATATATACGTATCTGTCCTTATAAGTTGTGATAAAAATTTTGGTATATTTTACCAAAATTTACCAAAATTTATTATTATTTTATAAATTATATTTTATATATCAAGATATGAAAAAATTAAATTCATAAATATTATTAATAATAATATATTGACATGATGATAATCAATCATAATCAGACTTTTTTTTTTTTTTGACTTTATTATTATGACTAATTGAGCCTCATCTATCAATTATTAATATTACAAAAAAAAAAAAAAAAAAATTAATCAATTATTTTAAAATATTAACAAAATTAATTTTTAGTTATTTTTAATCATTTATATTATTTGTTACAGATTTAAATAAAATTACAATGGCGTTGGTTTTCATCATATTGGTCATGCAAACACTTTCATTGACATTTGCCACGGGGGATTTTCGTCATATTTCATATGAAGGTAATTTTTAAATAGTTATTTTTCAAGTGCAACATAATTAAATAGATGTCACAATTAATCATATAAATATTTTGTTTTTTATTATTTTTTTTAATTGATGGTTCCAGGTCTTGTATATATAGGTTTGCTTGTTTAGCAAATATTATTTCTACAAGTGGATTTGCGAGTATTTGTAAAAACTTTTTGTTGTTAAAAATTTATTTTTCATTTTATTTTTTATATTCCGGTATAAGTTCTGTGTTCTAGTTTTTTTAACAGGACCGGTTATTCTCTAGGACAGGTTTAAACTGCATCTTTTCTTTTTTTTATTTTAACTTTATATCTTTCAAATGGAAATTCAATGTGATGTGCTAGACTACGAATTGAAATCGCTCTCACGGAATCATGGAAATTTGGTATTTATTCATTCGCATTATTTGCCCAAGGCATATCAATGGGTGGAGACTGTGAACTGATTAGAAATTTACATGACATCGTTGTGAAGGACATGAAACTTTTTTTTTTTTTCATTTTATTTTTCATTTCCGGTTATAATTTGAATATATCGTTTGAATGAATAATAAAGTAGCTGGTTGTTTTTTTTTTTATTGTTAATCAATTTTCTGAAAACAATGAAAATATTTATGATTTTTTTATTTGAAGTTTAAGACTTTTTTTTATTATTATTTTCGATTTAAGTTTACCGTTTTATATTTTTTATATTGAAAATTAAAATCAATCCCTCTAGCAATTTACCACCGCAGGGTGTACAATCTATATATTTATTTTTTTATTTTATATATATATATATATTTTTTTTTTTTTTTCTATTTCACGCACAGCATCGCACATTATTTCATATAATTTACGATTTTATGCGAGAATGATTTTACCGGTGAAAGCCAAACGAACATGTTTGAATTAATATTACACTTTTATTATTATTTATTTATATTTTTTTAATAATTTATTTTTTACATTCAACTATTTTGTCGTTATCCCATAAACCACTGGTACCTTATTTATTTTATATATATATTTATAATTCAAAATCAATGTAATATATTGTATCTAATTGGCACATATGCTGAAAAAATTACATTAAATTATTATCAATTGAAATTGAAAGTTGATAAAAAAATTTATAATAACTTTATTTTTGTATTCTGTTTTTTAATCAAATATTTTTATTAAATAAACTGTAACATCATAGAAAGTATAAATATTATTTGTATTTAATACGATCATGTATTATGTGACTTTCTAACAACAAAAAATGAATAATTCTGTTAATTTTTTATTTTATAAATCAATAATTTAAATTTTAGTCAAGCTAAACAGTTATATACAAAGATAATTTGTCTTGTTCATTTATTATTATTTATTTTTTATTTTTTTTCTCCAACAAAACCATATCTTCTTATGAGATTAGGTCAATTTAAAGATTTAAATGCTATTTATTTTGAAAAAAAATTAAATATATATAATCTCTAACCTCTTTTTATAAACACATATATATATATCTTTTATTATAATTTATCGTTGATAATGTAAAAATACAGATATATCTTGACAGCGTGACGTAGTTGCAATCGATATTGATCATTGATATACTCAATCGAGTTCCCCAGGTCACGTCTATTGTCTTTTCTATCAAATGTTTTAAATCGAATGTTATATTAAAAATTGTCCAATATGTGGTGATCATTTTATATACCGTTTATTTTTTTTTTTATATATTTTTTTATTATTATCAAATATCGAAAGTTGCGTCTTGTTAATTTTACTTGACAATGATTATGATCATCCAATGTCCTCAACTAATCACAACGTGTATTAAAGTATCATCATCATACTTATCGATCAATTTTATTAAACATAAAATACTATTGTTTTTTTTATTTTCTCTAAAAAAAAAATATTTCAAAGTAAAAATTATATAAAATTGTGCTTCTAGTATTTAAACAACACTTAAATATAATTATCCTAAAAATTATAAAATTTAATTTTAATTAATAAAAATTTTCAAAATAAAGTGAGGTCAAATATTTTTTTACAATTTACACATATAACTCAAGAAAATATTAAAACATACATTTATCCAATTTATAACTATAGATAATTACAAAATTATTTTCAATAATGATTATGACATTAAAATACCATGTTTCCATAATGAGGCGACAAAGTTGTAGAAATATTTTTCATCGGCTATAATTATATGAACACAAGTAAAAAAACTTCCTTTATCATCATAATATTATAAAAAATAATTTAAAAAAATATAAATAAAATTTAATTAACTTATTTAATATTTTTTTTTATTCTTGCAATTTTTATATGACAACAAAATTATAATTTATGTCAAGATGATTTACTCAACAAAAAAATTTAAAAAATATATTATTTATCATATTTTTGTTTACATATTAAATATATATATAATTATAAAATTTAAATTTACAAAAAATCATTAAATTATTTCTTCAATATATACATATAAACACTGTGTTTTTATTTTTACTAAAAAAATTAAAAAAAAAAATTCTGGCAAATAAGAAAATTGTTGCAACGTTGTGTATAAATTTAAAAACCGTTATACAATAATTTACATTTTATGATTGGCATTGTCGATAAATTTGACAGGCATGAATATAAAAGAGACAAAAACGAATATATATATAAAAAAAAAATGTTTAAACTAAGTAAAAATAGAGGTTACATAGTTGGTTGAATATTTTGCATTTCAATATCAAAAAGCTACTGGCCAATGTGTATTACCTTCAAAGATAAACACAAGTACAAACCGTTGTCTGTATATATAATTCACAAACACCTATGTCATTATATTGTATATCATAGAGTGTTGATACCACATACTGTGCATATGTAATCGGGTGAAAAAGCGTGCTTACTTGTACACACATATATTTTAAAATCAAAATAATAATAAATATATATTTTCCCTCAAGGAATATTCATGAGAGAGTACATATTGCTGTAATCCTACCACTAGAAAATATATATTGACATCAACCAGATCATACTGACTTTTCTTATACAAATAGAAAATAAAATGACTCAACTGTGTCAAGTATCATACAATTTTATTTTATTTTAATTTTTTTTTTTATATTTATATTTATCATAGTTTTACTTGGATACTTATTACCCCCTTTTTTTTTTTTTTTCATTTTAATATCTTGTTATTTCAGTGTACTTAAAATTTTTTATATTCTTGGAAAAAAATATATAATGTCTACTGGTATTATCATGTTTTACATGACAACACGTTTGCAATTAGAGAAAAGAAATTTTAAATTATTTTAAAATCCAATCTCTAAATAATTCGTCGTAAGGGTGTGGCTAACAACATTTATAAAAAATTATAAATTTATATATTTGTTTGATGGTACTTGGTGTGTTAAAATCACATCATGACACAACTTTTAACTGACATGGTTGTAAATCTTACAGTCCAGTTGTAAATTGTATATGCATGTTTTATCATTTTATATATATTTTCTTTTAATAGCTGGAACCAATGGGCTTTCGATATTAACTTTGAAAACATGTAATATGTCAATATTTTGATTGGTTTTTTTTTAAATATACATATATAAATTATTAGATGCTACTTGTTGGTGTTTCAAAAATAATCATCATTATGTATATTTATTGGTAATCTATTATGCCTTCCAGGTAAAATTTTATGATGTTGGTAATATGTTATTTTATATCATAGATTAAATCTTTATTATTTTATCTCAATTTTGAAAAATTATGTGATTTTTATTACTTTGACAAAAATTAAAATAAAAAGACATTTCAATTTGTTGAAAAATATTTATTCTACAAAGCAATATGTCAATTTATAAAATTTATCATCAATAATTTTATTGTTTTTTCTTGAAATTATTATATTGCTATTTTATTTATTTTATTTTATTATATATAATTATGATTTAATAACACGATGAAATTTTATGATATAAAAATATGTTGTTGAATGAATTGAATGTGTAGGTGAAATGATCAAACATTGAAACGTTTTATTTACAAATCGGTTAGGATGTTAGAGATACCGATAAAATATACTTCACTACCCACATTTACTAGAAATTTTCATTCGTTTTCAATAAATTTTAATCAATATCATTTGATCGTGTGCATTTTTTAGAATGGTTTTTATTTTAATAGGTATTTTTTTTTTTTTTAGTTTATTGACAATTTCCTTGGGAAAAAATGGTGATAATATTTGTCATATAGTATTGTTGTAACAAATTAAAGTTTTATTGTTTTACGTGAATATTTTTTTTACCCAAAAATCCAAATTTTGAATAAATTTTTTTTATTTTTTACTCATGTCACGTATATACATGCATTATTTGATAGCATTCTTTTGGTAATGTCAAGGATATAAAATTACCGTTAAATCAACCCTCGTATATATTACTAAAAATAAAAATAAAAAAATGAGAAATTTTTTTTATTTTTTTATCAGTTTGTATTGATTTTTTCAATTTTTTTTCAAACATGCAACTGGAGTAAATTCATAATAAAACTCGTTTAACTGCTTTGAGATAAAAAAAAAAAAAAAAAATTGGGTGAAACGAAAAAAAAATAAAGAAAATATATATCTTTAGTTGAGTATGTATGAAATAAATTATCACAAAATTGCAACTTTTTCGGTTTTTCTTTGGTGGTCGATTTAAATATATAAAAAATAAATTTAATTTTAAATTTTGCAAATACAGCTTTACTTCTTAAATTCTTACATTTTTTTTATTTTGTTATTGAATTTTTGAATAACTTTATAGTTATACCCAGTGGGTGTTGAAACATGCTCTCAGAGGCAACAAAAAAATTTACTTAAATTTATAAAGGGCGTGTCTTAATTGTCCAAAAAATAAAAAAAAAAAAAATAAAAACAAATAAATGAGCCAATTTAAGCCATGATTTTTTTTTTTTTTTCAACACAAAATTTATATAATTATTTTTTATCTTAAATAAAAAGACATACAACAATAATATCTTAATATTATTTTTTTTTCAATAATTTTCATGAAAAAAAACTAGGTTTATATACACAGTAATTTATATTTCATGTGAATTTTATTACTCAAAATGAAAAAATATAAAAAATCATTTTATTGCAAAAAGAAAAAAAATTGTTGGAGGTCATTATTTTATAAGTGCAATGTTATTATATATTTATATATGTGTATTAAATATTTTATCAAGTTTTATTTATTCCACTCGAGTTACAGTGATTCTCAATTGAGAAAAGTTAATTAATCGATCCAATTATATCGATTCAATGTTGTGATACCTCTGAGAATCATTTGAGGCGCCAGTCGGTGAATAAAGTAACAATTCCTCAGGGTATGAACGCACCAATTGCAAAATAAAAAAAAAAAATAAATAAATATATCTTCAAGGCATTTATATAAACACGCGTCATGAACTACACGTGGAAAGTTGACAGCAAGGTCAATGCCTTTAATTTGCACATCATCAACTAAAACTTTGCTTTGATTTTACCGTCTGATTTTAAAAATTTTTTTTTTTAATTTCGCTAACGTATTTTCATATCTTTGAGAAATTTAAACACCAATTAAGAATATTATTTAAAAAAAAAAATAAAATAATTTAAACGATTCAAATTATCGCGTCAAAAAATCCAATCATTTATGAATAAAAAAAAAAAAAGATTCCTAAATTTTATTTCATTTTTATCACTAAAAAGTAAATCTGAAAGTATATTTTATTTTTTCATTTCAATTTCATTATTTTTATTCTGAGAATATTCAAGTTCTCACATGATATCAACAAAACGATGCCCAGAATCCCAACAATTATCTCTTCCAATTATCACGTCAATCTAACCGCGGTTTTGAATCTTCCAGGTGGTGTCTTGCCATCATCTCATTTACTATTTCAATTTTTTTTTTTTTAAAATCTTTTATTATTTCTATCTTGCCATTACTTTCTTTTTTGAGAAAAAAAATATAATTATCAAATTATTTCTACCTTAGTTTTTTATTTTTTTATTTTTACAGAAAATAATTCAGTTGAAATTATAATTTTAGCATCATTAAATTAAAATAAATATACTTGTTAACTTGACTTATTTTTTAAAAAATAAATAAAATAAAAATATACAATAACTTTTCCATAAAATTGAATTGATCATAAAAATTGAAAAAAAAAAAGCAATTTATAAATATAATGTTTGAAACAAGTTCAAGTTGACGAGAATTTCATTGAAAAATATTTATGATGTACGTGAAATGCATTCTTGAAGTATACCTATATGTGTTTGACTTGTTTTATTTTTTTGTAAATTTACTTTTTTTTTGTAAACACCAGTCAGGTCTTTGGTGTTTAGCAGGTCTTCGACCCTTACTGTAGATCCTCAAGTTAAATTGACTGAAATCGTTACGATTCAACGTGGTAGGCGGACAATCTGGTGAGTTTCAACAGTACGTTCACCATTTACGGAATTGAGAGTTGAGGATCGAGAGGGAATTGGTAAACTGATAGGAGGTTTTAGTGGGAGATTATGTATATAAAAAATAAAAAAATAAATAAAAGGGTTGGTACTGAAAGTATGAGATGGTCAATGTGATTGAGATGCGGGCAATTTTATTTTATTTTATTTTTTTTTGTTGGACAAGTGGCGAGACGTATATAAAACGTGGGGACAGATTTGTCGCGCCATTCGATGCCACTGAAAGTGCATCGGTATATATAAGAAGTATTAAATGTCAATTCAAGGACATTTATTTTATCAAATATATATACACACCATCGTAGTCGACAGAGTAAAATAATTAATAAATTATTTCAAATACAATTTTATGATTTTTCTTTTATTTATTTAAATAAATTAATTTATTGTTATTTTTTTATTTTTATCGAATCAAACAAATTTTATAATTTATTTTTGATATTTATTTGGCTTGTAAATTGTCTTGTAATCTATCAACTTTAATTATTTTATTTTTAATATTATAATATTTTTTTTTAAATATATCAAGTCATTCAAGGTCGTTTGTATGAAAGTTGAAAAAGAAACGCATGAATGCATTTGTCCTACTTGTGTATTAATTTAAAAATATACAAAAAAAAAAAAAAAATTGTCAATTGTGCGTATTTTTCTCCAAATTTGGAATTCATATAAATTATTTTAATTTACTATTTTTTGAGACAGAGAGAGTGTGTTTTATATATACAAATTTAATTAAAACTTTTATACATATGCATAATACAATTAAAACATAATTACACATTTTATAATTACAAAATATATATCGTAAGATAATATCAGTGTAATTTACATTTATATATATGAAAATACTTAATATAAATTCTAGAAGATTAATTTACCTCAGGCAATTGAAGGTTCTGTTATTCAATTCCCTAAAGGGAAAAACTAAACGAGTTTTGTTTACAACAACATCAACTTTTTCTCATTTTATATTTCATTGTTTTTAACAATTTAAAATAAATATAATTTAATTTATTGGTAAAATTAAATTGAAATAAATTATCATCGATGGTGGTTAAATAATTGGTATGATAATAACATTAATAAAAATATAATAAAATAAATATAATAAATAAATTGAAAATGCAAAAACTGATCATTAGCGTCACGCATATATTGAAGATAGTTATACCAACTTTAAAAAATATATTTTAATAAAATAAAATTCACACTAAAGTGGCTCACACAAACCATATTGATAAATGAAATAAAAAAAAAAAAAAAATTATAAAAAATGAAGAAGGTGAGGCTGATGACCTAATACACTTTAATATCACGCAATAATTTTTTTTTAAGAGACAAATTTTATGCTTATATTTTTCTTATTTATTTTTTCTGATATTTTTTAAAAATTTATATAAAATAAATAAGCTAAAAATATGTTACAATATTGATGTATCATGCACGATGTTATCATTTAACATACAACTGGATTTTTCAAATGAATATAATCAAATTTTTTTTTTTTTTATCAATGATTATATATAAAATTTATATTTTAAAAAATAAATGCAGAATATAAACCGCAAAATGATATGTAATAAAATAATTTTAAACAGTCGTATAAATATTAAAATTTTAAGTTTGCGTGTTTACGAGATAAACGATCAATCACCTTTCACTGTAAAAAAAAAAAAAAAATCCTTTATTTTTATTGAGATCAATGAAAACTCTCTGTCGTTTTATGTACCAAGATTATTTTTATTTTATTTTTTTTTATTTTGTATTATTATTTCCTGTCGCCAAGTATTTTTCAATTATTTTTTTTTTTTTTCGCTGTTTTTCCGGTTATCTGTTGGTAATACTTGATTTTATCCTTAATCTTTATTTTTTTCTTGGCAGAATTTTTTTTATCTTGAGTTGTATGTCAAGCTTTGATGTTCTACGAATCGGTTGGTTGATTTTCATCAAGTTTTGCTATTACCAAGAGATGAGACAATTTTTTTATTTTAATTTCTGAGAATCTTTGGGTTCGATTTTAATTCAAACAAAAATTTGTGGATGATAGAATTCCAAATAGTTTTATAGAATAAATATAATATTTTATATATTTTTGTTGATTTTATATTGTTACATGGTAATAATGAGTTGACAGTTCGAGGTCAAAATGAGGACTGTATCCTTTTGGATCATCTAGACAAGTTTAGTAATTATTTCACCACAAAATATATATTTTTTTATTTTAATTATACATATATATATATAAAATTTTTTCCATTCTAAAAATGTCAAGACTAATATTTCAAAGCAGGGATTAAGTCAAACTATCCATATGAATAAAAAAAAAATAAAAAATTTATTCATAGCTAGTTGAGATGTTTTATTAGATTCGTTAGTATATTAATATAAATTTACATATTGATGATAAGTATATTCATGCAAACATAATTTTGTTTTCGATATAAATATTGCAATAATAATAAAAAAAAAAAAAAAAAAAGAAAATTTAATCTTGACTGTTGAGTAGCCTTTGCTGCAGTTGATTTTCTTGTTTAAAGTTTTGCATTTATTTATTTTTTTTTATTTATTTTTTTATGATCATCCTTGAGTTAGAAGAGCAATAAGAGAGAAGTTGAAGTAAATATATAGAAGAAGAAGGACAAGTCTTCCATTACGTGGCCATCAATCTACATTTTTTTTATTTTTTTTATTTCTTCAACTTTCATTATTATTTTTTTTTTTTTCTTGTTTGAATTTAAAGTTCGTTGGCAAGTAGTGTGTTTGGCCACAGGGTATATATATATATACTCCAAGTAAGATCAGGTTATGCTAACTGGAGCCTCTACCACATACTTGTACTTGCGAATATATATATACTTTTTCATTCTGGCTACCTTTGGTATCGTTGAAAATATACTCTCCAGGCAAATGTTAAATAAAAGACACAAAACAGAAAAAAAATCAACCAAAAGGTGCTTCTATATATCTCAACCAAGTAACCAACTATATATAAATTTTTTTTTTTTTTATATATATACACATGTATGGTTGCGTGCAGTCAACACAAATGAGAAGTTGTGGGCCCCAGGCAGATCGCGCGAGTTTCCAACAGAAATAAAGCAAAAAAAAAAACCACCGAGATAAAATAAAATTTGAAGCAAAAATAATATAAAAAAGAGTATAAAATAAGTAAAAAAATTATAAAAAAAAATTAAAAAAAAAGGGTTGTTGATCGACCAGGAAAGCTGGCAGCAGCTTCGGCCTTTACGTCCTTGCCAGCAGTAGACGATGTCAGATCCTCTCTTCACCATACTCACTTTTAGAACCATTCAGTTTTTTATATATAAATTTTATTTTTATTATTTTTACAACTTATCTTATTTTATTTCTACAACGTGATTGCGTTCATCCGATTCACGATTCAAAGATCTACATATAGTCACATATACGTTATCACCTCTCTTCTCATGTATCTTTATTTTTGATTTTTTTTAATTTTTTTTTTTTGCACTTTTTGATGATGTATAAATTGCTACGAATTTAACACACTCTGTGTGATCATTTTTACACCAATTTTATTTTACAAATAATAGCTTTGAATATAAAAATAATATTTAATTTTTTTTTTTTTTGATAATTTTATTTAATGTCTGAATTATAATAAAATTTAAAAACAATTTAAATATTTTTATTCATATTATTATTATAAATTAAAAAATATGTGAAAAATTTTAAAATTACTTTTGCTAAATTTATAATAGAATTACATAAGATAATTTAGAATATTGGAGTAAAAGTGATTTAAATAAATTAAAATAATGTGAATTAAATGTGTTTATAAGCGTGAAATTGTAGTATATTTGTCGTCAAGGACACAAATGTTTTGTTTCCGTGAAAGTTTATCTTTTCAAGTTGTATGTAGCCAATACAAGATATTATCTTTGGTGATGCTGCACATTAAAATCATCGAATGTCATAAATATAAAAAAGGTATTCTTAGAATCACAGTGTGTCAACGATTTTATATTTTTTAATTTTGAGTACACCATCGAAGCCATGAAATTTGTAACCTGAGATCATCATTTAAATCTTCTGCTTTTTTTTGTCAGTATATATTTAGTTACAGAGATCTGAATTTCAATTTTATAATTCTTTTCAAACTTCAATTTAAATCTTGTAATCTTATGCATAATACTTGATCCATTTTTTTTTTTTTTATTAGTACGTCAATTTTACATCTGCATCTTCATTTTAACAAATTTATTTTCTATTTTTTATGTAATTTTTTTATCATACGTTTTTTTAATTTTTTTTTTTTTGAACTGACGCTAACCCAGTCCAGCTGTTTGGATATATTTTTTTCAAATTTAAATCTCGTATATTCACAAGTTATTTTTGACACACAAACACATTTGTAAATTCAAGTAGTGTAAATGTCTGTCAAAAATGTCTTTGCACCGATCTAAAAAATATTACATATATATTACAAAATAAATAAAGATAAATAAATTGAGATGACACTTCAAAAGGTATATGATATCCTCAAAGTTGATTTAAGTATATGCTTGTATAAATTTTTATATATACATTGTATATATTTTGATGAGATTATAAAAAAAAAAACTCCAGCAGTTTTGATATCTACAAAGATCCAAAGAATTGTCTTTGTAGCAATGCCAGTTTGCCTGACGAAGCATATCAACTTTCTAGGAAATTTAACTTGAATTAGATTAAATTTTGACTCTATTCAACGAAAATTTACAGACACAAAATGTTTGATAAATATATATATGTATATATCTAATCCACTGTGTATACATAAATCCAACATTCAAGTATATTTATCTTGTTTAAAACCCTCCAAGGCCCTTTTGTTCATAAAACACAAAATAAATATACTAAAATATGATAATACAACTTAATTTTATAATATATTCATAACTATTTAAATTATTTGTATTTTAATTAAATAAATTATTATTTATAAAAAAAATATTACAATGAAATTGAGTTGTATAAAGTTTGTTTGACTACATGAATTTTGTTGAATAAAAAAATTAACAATTACAATGTAAAATATTTTTAAATTATCAACTAATAATGACTGTAAAAATTGTTATACTTAAAAAAACAAAGTAAATATATAACCACAGTTAAATGGTGTGAATAAAATGCAAGCAATAAAAGAAGAATGTGTTGACAATTTTTTTTTCTGACAATTTATTGCAAGTTGGCAAGTTGGTATTCATTTATACTCTACATGGAAGCAGATGTTATATATAAAATTTTCAAAATGATGCAAAATGATGAAAAAGAGTTTAAAAAAAAAA
Organism: Lysiphlebus fabarum; assembly: GCA_011426435.1. NCBI lineage: Eukaryota > Metazoa > Arthropoda > Insecta > Hymenoptera > Braconidae > Lysiphlebus > Lysiphlebus fabarum. The sequence continues at coordinate 573,966 of WSYQ01001097.1, forward strand.
TTATATTTGTATACCACAATTATAGGATAACAACCAAGGTGGTCTCAAGTGTATTAAGTCAGTTTTATTTTACTTATATTTAAACCAAGCTTTATATACGTTATTTTATAATTCTTTGGTTGATTTAAAGCACTTATACTTTTGTACAGTTGATCCGGATTTAAACTACAAAACGACTTTGATGTTTATTTTCTTTGAACAATTTAATAAAATTCATTGCGATTATATAATTTGTTTAGAAATAATATTAAATAATAGTAATAATAATAAGTTTAAGTGATTTTAAATAATTTAATTTTATTTTTGTGTTATTATTTGATTTGAGTGATTAAAATGCACTTTAATTATGTCAAATATATTTCATCATTAATGTGCATGTATAACTCTATCAATCATACATGAAATATTATCAGATAGTCAAAAAATAAATACAAATAAAAAAAAATAAGCAAATTAATAATATTAAAATGATAAAAAATATATAAACATTGTGCTAATAAAATTAAAAAGAAAATTAAATATTTAAGAAAAAAAATGTGAAAGTAGATTGATGATAAAAATTTATATCTTTTTACTTGGCGAATTTATTTATTTATTATTTGACAAAAAAATAATATACATATATTTTTTGATATTAAAAAAAAATTAAGCAGCTGTTTTTAATTCATTTTTATTATTATATTTAGCTCTAATTAGTGTCAAAAAAAAAAATTATTGACAAGTTATTTTTTCATCAGATTTTACTGACAATTTATTTTGACTCAAGGTAAAAATAATAATACGTCAACTGTTTTATCTGAATACCAAGCATAATTTATATTTACTCAATCCTAATTATGTAATATATCTTTTGTTGATATTTCATATTAAACTGACTGATGCAAATTATAAATTTTCCACAATCATTAAAAAATAAAAACAATTTTAATTACTTTCAAACAATGTCAAACAATCCTATAACTTATAAATCAATTTTTTTTAAAATCAATACATTAAAAAGAAAAACAATTGATTAAAAAAATAAAATACAAAGAACTGTTTTAATTGATTCCTCTTTAGTCGGCATTAAATTCTTCACAAAACCAGTATATAATAATATTTTCTAAAAATCTGAGATACAACATACTGCACATGTATGCACATAGACTTGACATTACAAAACTTGCCCCTGTAAAAAAAAAAAAAATAAAAATAAAACAAAACAAGAGATGGCTTGCGCAATGCAGTATCAAATTATTTATACGTATTAAATCAAGAATGGATTTGTTGTAAAGCCATAGATCTTTGTACATGTGAACAAAAAATAAAATAGTAAAAAAAAAAAATTTTTAAAAAAACAAATGCTTTGGTCGTTAGCTAGTGAATTGATACGTGCCAAGCATTTATGGATGCGTTTGTAAGAGAGCTTTTTTTTTTTTTAAAAACCATTCAACATGGGACAACGAATAATCGAAGGTTATTTTATGATACTCGTTACGGTGTTTTCTCTTAATGTTGTATATGTTTTTCTATTATATATATATATACATGTATTTTATTTTATCCTTTTAATTTCTTCTCATCACATCTTTTTCACCATCTTGTCTTTCATTTAACCTACCTATTCACAATAATATATGTATACAAATAATAATAATAAAAGTGATAATAATAATCAGTATAAGACAAACTTGTGGTGCAAAATATTAAATATATATTTGAATTTATATATATGATAAGCTCTTGTATATAAGTATACATTTAAACACTCAAATATTAAACAACATTTTGTACTGGTTGTAATATTATTACAAAAAAAAATATATATTATAAATATAAACGCATAAAAGCAGTATGAGCATTCTCACAAAACAAGAACTTCCAACAACATTATATACTGGATCAAATACATATTTAATATAAAAAATAAAAAATTTAAAAATCAGATATTATTCAGGGTCAGAACAAGAACTACCCTTCTACCTTTTTCACCATTCGATCATTTTTTTTTTTTCATTTTTTTATTTTATATATATATTTTTTTATTTTTTTCATTTTTGTGTTGGTTTCTTTTGTTTATCTTTTTCTTGTACTTTCTTTTGCTCATTTTTTTTTTTAAACTGATGTACTTTATGTATGCAAAAAAATATTATCGGTGGTAAATCGAGACTGAGGAATGTGACTACTGAGAGATCCAGTTTTATGTCTTGTGGGTTTTTATATATATAAAATATAAGTGAATATTTATTGTATTGATTTCATTTTTTTTTATAAGGTTTTGATGATTAATTTTTATTATAAAATAAATATATTTTTTTGTTACAGATCTTATTGAAAAAAGTAGCTTATTTACAAGTGAAAATGTTACAACTTATTCACAATTATTATTTGATGTTGCAAGACAGCAAGTCATTGTTGGTGCAAGGTAATTAAATAAAAAATAAATATTAATTTTAAATAATAATAAAAAACATATTTTGTAGCTAATTTTTTATTTGATAAATTACTGTTATTTCTTTCAATTTTTTTTTTCGATTTAATCATAGCAACATGGAGTTTCCTGCTACATTTAATATTTTTTCTTAAAAAACATTTGCAATTATTTTTGGAAATTTACCAAGAATTTAATACAAATATATATATATAACACTTAATTTAAAAGCTTTTTGTTTTTTGTAATATTTTATGATTAGTATAACTCAATTCTAAATTACAAATATTTCATTTTTCTTTTTTTAATTATTAAAATTAACTTTCAAATCAATTTTAAAATTACACAAACATTTTTAATTAATTTTTTATTAAAATTTTTATATATTTATTTATTTATTTAAATAAATTTTTATCAATGCAGTTTAAAAATATTGTAACCAGGATATTCAATTGTGTAATCTTTTGAATCATTGTCCATTATCATCGACTATTTATTTCTATATAAAAACAAATATATTTTCCATAATCACAGTATTTTTTATTTCCTCTTTTCTTTAGCACAGACATTTAAACATGTACTGTCTTCCAATGTGTCTTTAACAAAAAAAATAAAAAACAACATAAAATTTTATCCCATAACACAATTTCAAGTTGGAATTTTCATATCGCAGAACTTTGTCTCTTGGCAGTATCAGCATTTATACTATTTTTTTATTTTTTTATTTTTTATTTTTTATTTTCAACAATGGCGAACGTTGAACCCATCAAGTAAATTTATACAGTAATAGTTATGTTGCAATAACGACGGTAGTTAAAGCACGAACGTGTCGATTAAAGCTCACTATGATAATACATATCTATATATTTTATGTGTGTATTAATGGAAATGAAAATATACGAGGCCAAATGCGTTTGAACGGAAATAATCGTATATAACTTTGAAACGATCGACAAGTCAAGAAATACCCGGAAACTAGCTACTGGAATTTGTTTTTTTTTTTTTTTTTTTTTTTATGTTAAAAAGTGCAATAGACACTTCTTTTGAAGCTTGAAATATTTTTAACGCTTGGATGATTTAACTTGGCGTATATTTTAATTTATTTCTTGGAACTCATCCAAACATCCTTGCATCAATATTATCAAATTTTCTTCACCCTAATTTTGAAAAATAAATAAATAATTGTTTTTTTTTTTTTACACAGATTAACGAGTAATTGCTTTAACTGTATAATGTACCAAAAAAAATAAATAATAAAGTTAAGAGAGAAAATATAAAATGGTTAATCAGGTGCATAAAATAAAGAAATTTTAATGTTTTTTTTTTTTATTCTGTATGGCTTGTATCGCACCTGATATATCAGCAAATTACTACATTTAAAATTTAAAAAGATAAATATTTTTTTATTTTAAAAAGTTAATTTATTGTACAGTCAATGCTGTATTGGTATTTTATTTTGTTCTTTGTGTTGATGTTACTCGGTTAGATAAAATTCTTTTGAAGGGTCAATTGGGTGAAATATTCAATCGACTACTGTTGCAAACAATGGCTTTCGAAAAATTAAATAAAAACAAAAGAGTTATATTGTATATATATAGATAAATAAATAATACGCTAAAAGTAAATTATAAATCTGTCATTTTAAATGTATAAAAAAATAAGAGAAATGACAGATCTACGTTGACTGAAGAGTTGTCATGAGTGCTGACCGATTGACAGACTGAGATGAAATGCCATTTGGACAATCATAAAATTTAAATTCAATAGGTCAAAATTAATTATTAATTTTGAGTTGAAGCAACTATAATTTATCATACTAAAATTTAATAACTGTGTGGGTTTTATTTTTGCAGTAAAATAAATATAAATTGATATAAAAATTATTTAATAAATAAATAAGAAAATATTGAAATTCAATATTCATTCATGAATAAAATAATAAAAAAAATTTTGATCTTTCACTTTCTTTCATTTAAGAGAAAACCACCCCCGCAAATAATGTCTCAAGTTTTATACGATGTAAAAGATGATACAGAAAATAAATAAACGCAAATTTAAAATGAAAAAAAAAATAATTGAAATTAGAAAAATGAATAGAACAATAAACTCACCCACGTAATTCTCATTAACTTTGTGCAATTGAGTTAAAGTTATTGTACGAGTGTGGGCATAAGTTTGAAGAAATTTTGATTGGATTTATGGAAGTTATATCCACGTATTTTCTTGGAATTTAATTAAGATTAAAAAAAATAATTTTATTAGCTTTTTTTTTTTTCTATAATTAATAAACAATAATTAATTTGTTTTATCAAATTTAATATTAATAGTAATTATTTCCATTCACAATAAACTTACAGGGTATTTTTTTTTTAAACTTAATTTTATTACATTTCACAAAATAATGATTAAATAAAAAAAAAATTTATCTATTTATATTGAATTTAAAATACTATTTTAAATTCAATGACAAAAAAAAAATATTAAATATATGTTAATGTTTAACTTGAAATGTAATTTTTAATTTAAAATAATTTTCAAATCATTGCCTATATATCTACCCACTGTCAGTTTAACATATTTTTCCAACATGAAAATTTGCATCAGCTTTATTTAAATCTTCCAATAAAGAGTCTAATATTTTTTTTAAATTAATAAGTTGTCGACATAAATGACAAAAAATTCCAACTTATCTAATTTATTTTATTTCATTTAATTTAAAATAATCTATGAATTAATTTTGTTATTTTAAATATTTTATTCTTCAACGATCATTTACTAAAAAATCTTCAAAATATTTTGATAATACAATTAATAATTATTCGTTAAACATTTAAATTATATTTTTGTTTTTTCTACTAAAAAAATTAAACATAAATCAGAAAATAAAACGGTGTTTTTTTTTTATTATTAATATAATCCGGGTATTAACCACAGTCAATATGTTAAACCACAATAATTTTATATTTGAATATTTTCCATAATAATATTCAACACCATTAACCGCACAAACATCAAAAAATAAAAAAATAAAAAATTCAAACTTTATTAATATATTTTTTAGAAAACCAAAAAAAAAATAATAAAAAATAATTTATATCTACGAAATCATATATAATTATTTAATTTGAATAAAAAAAAAATCAATATATAATAATAATTTTTTTCAATCAATTTATTTGCACCTTAGTTGAATATATAAATAAAAAAATAAAAATAAGAAATTTTGATATTTTTTATTTTCATTAAATGTCGATACCTGGCGCCAAGTATCCCGGCGGCATAAAACTATCTACTCAGGTTGGTGTCTAGATCAAGATTTATGTGTTAATCGACGTCTCGATATAACCACTGAGGCAATACACATACGCATTTTGACAGATATGCATATGTTATATTTCGCATATTATTAACTATGTGCTTGCCTACGTATTATTTACTATTTTATACAACATTAAACCCCTCGGCAATATATTTATCTATTTTATATTTTTTTATTTGATTCTAACACACTAGATGTGAACATGTGAACATGTGAACACGTGAACATGTGAAAGGTGACACCTATAAAACAGAGGACACTTACCAGTTTAAAACTAGATCAACAAATTAATAATGAACCATGTCAAATTGTATATATTAAATTTATATAAAAATTATTATTAAAAATATTATGTCAATGAAAATATTTTAAAGAGGGGGTTTTGTTGGTTAATACTGTATAATTAAATTAATTTATTATAAAATTAATTTATAAATAAAATATATTTATGCAGGAATAAAATTAACGTGTTGAAGTTTGGAATGTTTATATATTTTTTTTTAATTTTTATATGAATTATAAGTCTTATCAAAATAATAAAAATCATGACATTTATATGAGTATAAAAATTTCAATGTATTTTGTGTTTATTTGTGACAATAAGTGCAACATACATGTCGATCTAAATACTTAGAATAGTATACGCAAATAATATTTATTGTGTACATTAGAATGCATTATGGCATAATAATAATCTTGTATGATGACATTTAAATACGTGGGTTTTTTGTAGTTTAATATATAAACCTACGCATATGTTTATTTCATTTTATTTTATATTTTCATCTAAATAATTAAAAATTATAGTACCTAGATATAGGTACATATATATATATATTGTTTTTAGTGCTTCAAGTTATTTTCGTGCTTTAAGTTATTTTTTAAAAAACTATTTAAATTCTAACGGAATAATAAAGCAGGTAATTTTTGTTTATCATTATTAAATTTTAATACTCTAATTTTTCTGAAAGTTTTTTGATAATTTTCTATATAGATCGAATACCTCTTCTATTATTATATTTGCCTAATAAAAATTCAAATTTAAAAAAAAAAAAAAAATTCGAATACCTCTTCACTTATTATATTTGCCTAATAAAAATTCAAAATTTTTTCAAAAAAAAAAAATTCAAATACCTCTTCACTTATTATATTTGCCTAATAAAAATTCAAAATTTTTTCAAAAAAAAAAAATTCAAATACCTCTTCACTTATTATATTTGCCTAATAAAAATTCAAAATTTTTTCAAAAAAAAAAAAAAAATTCGAATACCTCTTCGGTCATTATATTCGCCTAATACAAATTCAAAAATTTTTCGAAAAAAAAAATTTTTGAATATTGAAAAAATTTGGAAATGTGTTACTATCGATATCTCGAAAAATATCGATTTTAGAAAAAAAGTATAAACGGATCTGAATAGCTCTTTTCAAGCCCTAAAACCCTAATATAACTCGAAATTTTTTCGATATATTTTTCGATAAGTTAGTATCGATATATCGAAAAATATCGAACCTAGAAAAAAAGTATAAATTGATTTGGATTCGTCTTTTCGAGACCTAAAATTTCGATATATCTCGAAATTTAATCGATATATTTTTCGATATGTTACTATCGATATATCGAAAAATATCGATCCTACAAAAAATGTGTAAATCGATTTCAAATCGTCTTTTCGAGACCTAAAACATCGATATATCTCGAAATTTAATCGATATATATTTCGATAAGTTACTATCGATATATCGAAAAATATCGAACCTAGAAAAAAAGTATGAATTGATTTGGATTCGTCTTTTCGAGACCTAAAACATCGATATATCTCGAAATTTAATCGATATATATTTCGATAAGTTACTATCGATATATCGAAAAATATCGATCCTACAAAAAATGTGTAAATCGATTTTAAATCGTCTTTTTGAAAGCTAAAATTTCGATATATCTCGAAATTTTTTCGATATATATTTCGATAAGTTACTATCGATATATCGAAAAATATCGATCCTAGAAAAAATGTATAAATCGATTTCAAATCGTCTTTTCGAGACCTAAAACATCGATATATCTCGAAATTTAATCGATATATATTTCGATAAGTTACTATCGATATATCGAAAAATATCGAACCTAGAAAAAAAGTATAAATTGATTTGGATTCGTCTTTTCGAGACCTAAAACATCGATATATCTCGAAATTTAATCGATATATATTTCGATAAGTTACTATCGATATATCGAAAAATATCGATCCTACAAAAAATGTGTAAATCGATTTTAAATCGTCTTTTTGAGGCCTAAAAGATCGATATATCTCGAAATTTTTTCGATACATTTTTCGATAAGTTACTATCGATATATCGAAAAATATTGAACCTAGAAAAAAAGTATACATCGCATCGAATACTTCTTTTCAAGCCCTACAACCCTGATGTAACTAAAAAATTTTTTGAATAAAATTTGGATGAATTATTTTAGTTTAAAAAAAATTTCGAATACCTCTTCACTTATTATATTTGTCTAATAAAAATTCAAAATTTAAAAAAAAAAAAAAAAATTAAAATACCTTTTTGGTCATTATATTCGCCTAATACAAATTTGAAAATTTTTTGAAAAAAAAATTTCGAATACCTCTTCATTTATTATGTTTGCCTAATAAAATTCAAAATTTTTTCAGAAAAAAAAAAAAATTCAAATACCTCCCCAGTCATTATATTTGCCTAATAAAAATTCAAAATTTTTTCTGAAAAAAAAATTCTGATACCTCTTCAATTATTATATTTGCCTAATACAAATACAAAATCCTGTAATTATATTGGAAATTTTTTTCTATTTACCAAAAATGAAAAATTCTTCGGTAAAATTCTGAATTATAACAGGATAATAGAACAGAAAAAGAGGTATTCAAAATAGGTCATCTTATATTAAACAAATGCTAAAACATTCTAAACAACTGAGAAAACAGATAAAAATATTAATTATAAACAAATGCTGAAAAATTAAAATCAATTGGATTACAAATAAATTGCGTTCAAGTGTACTTTTTATGATAGAATTAGTTATTTATTTCATTTATAAATAGTTGATCGATATTTACATTCTATTTCAATTACTATTGAATAGTTTCTTCGCTACTCTTTAATGTTATTTATTTTATTTTAAAATTTTATTATTAGTTTATTTTTTAAATATAAAATGAAATATGATACATGTTGAATAGATATATGCTTTCATATTTTTTCATATATATGTCAATGACTATTGATGAAAATAATTTATAATCTAATAAAAATATAAACTGTAATTTCATCTGTAATATTTATTATGCAATTCAATATATTAAGATTAATAATATTAATTTTTGTTTTCAAAGTTATATATTTTATTGGTAATATATATAATCTGTTTGATGTTGATAGTTTTATGTTACCTAATCATTTGATTTCTAATCTAAAATACCTATCAATTGCTAATTAATTAAATGTATGTTTGCATTTTGACTAATTGCAATAGTGCGTGTAAACGTGTTGTGCATTAACCTGTTGAGCTTTCACACACACCCAATCTTTAATCTTATTTTTCCTTTATTTTGTTTTTATCAACCAAATGTTTTAATTTCATCAAATTTATACTAATTATTCTTCATTTTTATTTCGCATATTATTGTATATTTATTTTTAAGTTTTCTTTCAAAAAAAATCATTGCATATTCTTGTTTCGAACAAAATTTTATGTTGAATTATTCAAGTTATTTGGCAAATAAAATACAAAGTAAGAGTAATAAAATTTAATAGTAAAAATGAACAACCAATTCTCGTGGGAAATATCTAAAAAACCAGTCAAACAGAAACCATTATTAGATGACATTAAAAAATATAAATAATAATTTAAAAAAAAAATAAAAATCAATGAACAAAAGAATATTTGAAAATATGAGATAACATAAATAAAAAACCTCAGTTTTATATATATACATGCGGTTTATCAAATATTATTATTTTATTTTTTTTATTTTTTATTATATATTCTTCATATTATATTTATTTTTGTCTGGTGGTATTTTTTTCATACTAATCATTGCGTGAGTACAAATTTTGTATTTTATAAAAGCACCAGTTTTACTGTATGAAACCTACGCGACTGCGTTTTTCATTTATTGTATACCTATATTTTGAAATAAAAAATATAAAATATAAATAAGCAAAAATTATATACATTATTATTTTTTATAAACTGACCAAGTTTATACACACGCAGGTTTAAAGACGCCAGTGATAGCGTGGGTAAACCACATTGCTATTCATATCAGCTGAGAATTTTTTTCTGGACAATGCATTAAATTTGACCAAAAATAATAATCAATATGTAAAAATATAAATTACAAATGACAAACTAAAAATAACAAAATATATATCAATAAAAATATTTGCAAAACAAAAATATAAAATTTTAATTTTAATTAATATAAAAAGTTTGATGATAATATAATGAAATTTATTTTTTTCAAATCAATATTTATTTATAATTTTATTTTTCAAAAAAATCTATATTAAATGCTTATTTTTTTTTTTTTTTGTTTAATAAAAGCATGTTTATGTTTGTTACATGAACAACTAATGATGAGTACTTATGTACACCAAGTCATCATCATTCTCGTTTCTTATATATATATATTTGTGGACTGAACAGGAAGCAATCTGTTTCAATATGGCCACTCACTCATATAAGTACTTCAATAACGAGAAGCACACACAGTATATCATACCATAATATTCTTATTTTTATTTATAATTTTTATTTTATTTTACTTTATTATCTCTCACCCTTCTTCATAATTTTATATATCGTTTTTGATGTTTGCTATTTAACGGTTTAATATGTATAAATATAAAACACTGTTGATATTTCAACAATAATAAAATATAATCACATAATGTTTATAATATTATATTTAAAATTATAAATAAACAATTTTTAAATTATATATTTATCTATCAATTTTTTAACATCTTGTTTTTTAAATTTAATTTTTTTTCTTTTTTTTTTTTTATGTAATTTATTTATTTATTGAATTAATAAATAAATTTATAATTCAATTTAAATATCAAATGAAAAATAAACAATTTCTTTTTTTGTAGTTTATATAAATTATTTTTTTTTTTATATTTTATAAAATTTTTTAGTTAAAAATTATTATTTTTACGTGCAGTTTTGATGGACGTATGTTTAAAATAAATATGCATACATGAGAAAAAAAAAATGTGTATATTAGATAAGTTTATTAATTAGTATGTTCAGTGGTAATTGCTTGAAGCACATTTATATTTTGCTTAATAATAATTACCTGCTTCAATTTGACAAGAGCATAGCGCCCACGTTTTTTTTTAATTTTATTAATACATATGTTGCATTTATCGCCATGTATATTCATCAAGAATTGAATTCATAAAAAACTTGAATAAAATAAAAATAATTTAAAAAAAAAATATACATTAAATATTAAGTAATATATTAATTCTGGTTGAAATTTATCAATTTTATTATTTAAATATGACAGTTGTTTATAAAAAATTATATGAATTTAATAATTTATATAATAATCTATAAAAATAATATTTTTTTTTTTACTTAATAACTTGTTATGTAATTTTTAATATTATTATTTATATATTTTTTTAATTATCAACATTGAAATAAATTTATTTTTATAAATTATATAAAAATTAATTTAAAATTTGTTTCTAAAATAAAAATTATTTTTCACAATTTATTATTCAAACTAGTCAGTCATTTAATAATTTTAAATAACATTTATTATTTATTAATTATCGTTATAAATTTTAAAATAAAAATAAATAATTTTTATTTATTTTTTTTCCATCAACAACTTTGGTAACAAACATGATATATTTTATGACTTGTAGATCAACAGGTATCTTTATCAATTTTTATCTTAATCCAGGAATAAAAAAATATAAAAAAAATACATATATATATATATTATGTATTTTAAAAAAATAAATGAAAAATATATCAATATATATTTTTATATTTATTATCAAAGGATCGAACCCTCAATAACTTTGATACCTGCATTCGAAACGACTTGTAACCAAGATTATTTCTTATCCATAGTCGCGCCCGGGGACTGGATTTTCCTTCACTCATGAAATATAAAAAAATAAAAAAAAATATATACAAATAAAATGCATGATTACACCAACGCAAGTTTATTTATAAATCAATCGATAATTTATTTATCAGTATATATATACGCACTAATGTCTGGTGTAAAATGCGCGGGTATACTGCTAAATCAATTTTTTTAAATGTAAAAATATATATTTATATTTCTACTACCATATTAAACATCAACCAGACTGATTTAAAGATTCAAAAAAAATATAAATATTGATCACAGGTCGCCTACAATATATACAAGTATAAAATTCATAAATCAATATATAAATATATTTTTTAAAAAAATATTTATATACATGATAAAAGTTTAACTTGATATTAAAAATATATAAAATTATCAAATAGTTTTTATTTTTTTATAATAAAATATTTAAAAATAATAAGATATATATTAATACAAGCAATTTGTCTTTATGCAAAATTATTTATTTATTTATTTATTTTTTTTGCTATTGAATTATTCAAGATATACCCTGAAGTGGGAAGTTTTGGAATGTCACCCCAGAGTCACTTGACACTTTTTTTATATTTTATTTTTTTTTATGTATATATTCTTACAAATATATATATATATTTAAATAAACGACACAAACTTGATACAACCTACTCAAAATGATCTGTCATAAAGTCCATTCACGAGGTCAAATCAATCAGTAATTTAAAAATTAAAAAAAAAAATACACAACACTTGGCAAAAGTTAGTCAAGTTTTAAAAAATAAATATTTATATATAAAATAATTATTTTTATTGTAGAATACAATGATGAAATTATTATTGATAATTAATTAATTAATTAATTTATTTATTTTTTTTTTCTGTTAAAGGGATAATTTATACAGATTGACATTGACAACATTGACACCATTGGAGCATGCAGTATGGCCAGCACCAGTTGATAAAGTAACAACATGCCAAGACAAAGGTCAATCAACACAAAATTGTCATAATTATATCAAAGTACTTCTTACAAATGGAAAAAGTTTATTTACTTGTGGTACAAATGCTTTTAGTCCAATGTGCACCTGGCGTGAGGTAATTTTTATATATTAAAACTCATCATTTGTCTTCATGGATAAATTAATTAATTTTTAAATTATTATAAAAGATAAAATGTATTTTAAAATTGATTAAAAACAAATTGATATGTCATGCATATTAATATTTTATTTAAAAATATACTGTGTTAAATTTATATTTAAAAAAAAAATATTAATTACATGCGTTGATTTGATTATACCATTTCAAATTTATATATTTACTTTTTTTTTTATTGTATTATTAATTGTTAAATTTTTATATTCATTTGAGAATTATTATACTGCAAATTTAAATTCAAATTAATTTTTTTTTTTTTTGTGCTCATCATCACTTGACTTATTTGATTATAAAACATCAAGTTAACGTGTGAATAATTTGAAAGGAAATATAATATTAAACTGATATAATTTAATGTGTTGTTGAGTGAAAGAATAAGATGTATATAAATTGTTATTTTATTTTTTTAATTTGCAGATTGAAAATATTAATAATGTAACAAGTCGTGTGTCCGGTGTAGCAATGGCACCTCTTTCACCAACTTCAAATGTTACTGCTCTTCTTGCTAGATCAAATGGTGGATTATTTTCTGGTACATCAACTGATTATGCCAGTACTAATGGTGCTATTTATCGTACACTTGCTACACCAAATTTACGACCTCCACAATATGATTCACTGTGAGTTAAAAAAATTATTCCATTATATTAAAAATAAACAAAAAAAAAATTTAACTTTACATAAATCAATAAAATAAGTAAATTGTTTTTTTTTTATTTAAATTTTTATGATAAATAAATATTTCAGCAAGTATTTTTTATTTATTTTATTTATTTATTTTATGATTTATTATTCTAGCTTGATAAATGACATTAAAAAAATTTAAATACTATTTTAAGAAATTTTTATTATCAATTATTTGTGAATTATTATTTTTTTATATTTTATTTAAAATTATTTTTATTTTTTTTTTCTTCCAAATGACAGTAATTTAAATATACTTGTTAATAATAAAATTTAAATAATTCTTTTTCAAGGATAAAATGAAAATAAATATTTTTTATTTTATTTTTCACATTGTGGTTTTTTTTTTTTTTATGACAATTTGTTTGACATGAGTTGTAAATAAAATAATATTGTAAAATAAAAAATAAAAACAAAAATTTTATAGATATATTTTAATAAAATATAATGTTAAATAAATAATTTTATATTTTTATTTTTAGATGGCTAAATGATCCACAATTTGTTGGAAGTTTTGAGACTCAAAATCACGTTTATTTTTTATTTCGTGAAATTGCAGTGGAGTATATTAATTGTGGCAAGGTAAATAACAAAAAAATAAATTTTATAATTTGATGTCTTTTAATTATTAAACTATTAAATAACATAAAATAAATTTCTTAATCATAAAAAAAAAAAAAAGAAATAATAATGATTTTTTAATACATAAACGTTTTGAATTGTCTCTTAAAAAAATTTATTAAAGTCATCAAAGTTATATCAAATGTTGTCTACATAAATTATAAAATTACATTTTAAAAAATAGATAAAAAAATATAAAAAATAAAATAGATAAAAACTTTAAATGTCTTTTAAAATGAACATTAAAATAAAACATCAATTTTATATACATATAAAACTGCATTAAAATAATAATATAAATATTTAAAAAAATAAAACAATAGATAATTTTTTAATATTTTTTTTTTCTAAAATAACAACAAAATATTACATTTTTTTTTCTTTTGTTTTTTAAATTATTATTATTATTAACATTTGAAATAATAAATTATTATTTATTACAGAAAATATATTCACGAATTGCAAGAGTTTGTAAAAAAGATCCAGGTGGTAAAACAAATCTTAAAGACATATGGATGTCATTTAGTAAAGCTCGATTAAATTGTTCACAACCTGGTGAATTTCCATTTTATTATGATGAGATACAAGGTGCTGCTTACAGTCCAGATGAAGGAATTGTTTATGCAACTTTCACAACTCCAAGGTAAATTTTTCAATAAAATATAAAATAAAAAATAACTACGTATTAACAAACTACATCGATATATTTTATAATTTATAATAAATTATTATTTTATTTTAATAGTAATGCAATTGCTGGTTCAGCAGTTTGTGCATTTAATATGACATCAATTGAATCATCATTCAATGGTCCATTTAAATATCAAGAACATTCTGGTGCAGCATGGGAAAAAAAATTTGTACCAAATCAATATCGTCAACATTGTGATGTATCAAGTATAGAACCACATTATGTATTGGATAATATTAAATATCAACTAATGGATGAAGCTGTACAAGGTACAAAAATTGGACCATTATATTCAACAACAATGGAAAGATTTACACATATTGCTATTGATAAAACAACAACAAAAATTCATCAAAGTATAACTATATTATATGTTGCAACTGCTGAAGGTTTAATTAAAAAAATATCATTATTTTCAAAAACACAATTAGCATGTGTTGTTGAAGTATGGGGACCATTACCATCACCTCCAATGATATTACAATTTTTAAAAGATTCACAGAGTTTATATGTTGGAATGGAAAATGGTCTTTTGAGGTAATTTATCATTTTTATTTATTTATTTATTTTATATTATATTTTACATAATTAATAATTGATTAAATTTTTTTTGTAGAATACCAGCAGCACAATGTCATCGTCATAGAAATCGTCAAGCATGTTTAAATGCTCAAGAGCCATATTGTGGATGGAATGAACACATGATGAAATGTGACATGGCACCAAATCAAAATCATCAAGTTAATCATTGGCAACAAGAAATTAAAAGTTGTCCAGTATTAACTGATCCAGTTGATGGTGGTTGGAGTGCATGGAGTACATGGGCACCTTGTCAACATGGAACTGGAGAAATTTCAAATGGATATGGACGTTTATACTCAAGACAAAGTTCTGATAATACTGAGGTAATTTTATTAATAAATATTTATAAAAATAAAATATTTAAATTATAAATTAATTATATTTTTCCATTTTATTTTATAGGATTTTGATACTTGTCAGTGTCAAACACGTGTATGTAATAATCCACCACCAGAAAATGGTGGTTTAACATGTACAGGACCAAAAATAAAAGTATCAAATTGTACAATACATGGTGATTGGTCACAATGGTCATCATGGTCTGGTTGTTCACAAACATGTGGTTTTGCAATGAAAACACGTACACGTACATGTACAAATCCAGCACCAGCATATGGTGGTCGTGTTTGTGTTGGACATGATCATGATGAAATAATATGTATTGGTTTACCACCATGTCCATTAACAAAACAATTATCATTACTATCATCAACAACAACAACACCAACAACAACAACAACAACAACAGCATCAACAACATCAACAACATCATCAATACAAAGTATTGGTCATTGGTCATCTTGGAGTCCTTGGAATTCATGTTCACGTGCTTGTAATGGTGGTATACGTTTACGTGAAAGAACATGTGAAAGATCATTATTATATAACGGTGATTATGATTGTCCTGGTTGTAATTTTCAAATTGAACATTGTAATACACAACCATGTTTAGAATCACGTAAATTTTCATCATGGACACCATGGTTTACAACAACAAATTCATTAAATATATCACAAAATAATTATGGTTATATAGAAAAAAGATTTAGATATAGTTGTAAAGCACAAACTGAAGATTCATCAAGTATTAAAATTGATTTAGCTAAAGAAGAAGAACGTTTTTGTCGTAATGATGGATCATGTACACGTGGTAATGTTAATAAAAAAAATAATGATAATGATATGTCAAATTTAGATAGTGGTTGTAATATACAAGCATGTAAAAATGCATTAAAACAAAATGATAATTCATGGTCATGTTGGAGTGATTGGTCATTATGTGATGAATCACAACAACAATATAGAACAAGAAATTGTTTACAATCACAAGGATATGGTTGTCATGGTGTTAATAAAGAAATAAGAGATTGTATATCAAAATGTAATGATGATGAAATAATGTCAAATGCATTACCAAGAAGAGGTGAAATAATAAGTGCATCAATGGGTGCTGTTGTTGCTGGTTGTTTAGTTGGTTTTTTAATGGGTTTAGCAACATGTGCACTTGTTGCATTTTTATATATTAAAAGAAAAAAACCAACTGTACCAGGTAGTCCACATTATATTAGTAAACAAAATCCATATGTTGCTGTACCACTTAAAGAAGTTAGTATTATTATATTTTTTAAATTATTTTTATTTATATAAATTTATAGTTTTTATAAAATGAAATTTATTATAGTTTTGTTTTCAGGTAAATACAAAACGACAACCAAGTTTTTCTGGTTCAAGTCATGGTAATGGAACACTTAGAACTAAAATAAATCCAAATGTCAATGGTTTAAGTAGTCCAAAACTTTATCCAAAAGCTCTTGATTATGAATCAGCAACATTAAAAAGAAATAGCCATAATCAACAACATATTAGAGCTGATTTAGATCAAGAAAAGTATTACTAAAATCACATTACAAAGATTATATATTTATTGACTGATATTTATACTTAAATACAATTTTATAATTATTCTGTTCAAGTGAAATTGACCAGATAAAAAAAAATCATAAAATTAATAATAATAATTGCAATAAGATAATTGCAAAATGACTGAAATTATTATAAATCAAGCAGTTTCTTGATCTGACGTTTTAATGACAATTAAATATATATTATAGCTTTTTTTTTTTTTATTTAAAAAATTTATAAATAACGTCAGATTGTTGCTCAAATTTAAATTGAGTTGCAATAAATATATTGTTAATTTTTAGGATTTATTTACAATTAATATATATCAATAATCAACTGACGATTTTTAACAAAATTATAATTTATTTATCAATACAAAAAAAATATTTAAATTTGCGGTCAAGTTTAAACTTTATTTGTATGATAAATTTATATATATTTTTATTGAAATAATTTTGATCAAATGATTTTTAATATATAATTGTAAATATATCAGTGTTTATTTTTATTTTTAAATTATATAAAAGTTTATTTTTTTTTATGTAAATAATTAACAAAAAAAATATAAAAAAAGAAAGAAAATTTTGTCAGGCAAGTTTTCATTTGTATAAAGTCATTTAAAAAAAAAAAATCATTGTCTACATTAAGAGGTATATTTTTTATTTTCATTTCATTAAATAAAATTATATCATCAAAATAACCGAGCCAAACAAATATTGTAAATATTTAATATACATATCTAACAATTCATAAATATTATATTATTTTTTAAATAAATTTATGAGGAGATTATTTTATATTTAACATTTATTTAATCGCCGAAGTGCCATGATGCATATATATGTACATAAATTATTTTTACAAAAAAAAAAAAACAAATAAATATGGTTAATTTTATAAAAAAAAAAAAAATACCATATTTATTTTATATATTTTAAGAATCATTATTGTTGTTATTGCTCATATTGAGATTTTTTTTTTTTTAATCAAACATTGTAAGATAAAATTTATTTGAAACCATAGAAATATTATTTTATAAATAATTTAAATAAACAAGTGAATTTATGTAAACTTTAATCTTTATTATAAATTAACAATTTTTTTTTTTTTTTCTGTTTATTTTTCATATTATCAGTTAAATTTTTTTGTTTACATTATATTTATAAACTGACCTCTTAGAGAAAATAATTTTTATACAAAAAAAAAAAATAAAATAAAATTTGATTACAAATAAAAAATGAAATAACGATTATTTATCTTTAATTATTATGCAAAAATATTATTAATCATTGGACGGAAGAAAATGAAGATAATAAAAATATATATTTATAATTTACTACCAATTTTTTCAATCTGTTCAATAGCAAAGTCCATTGTTGAATGACTTGGTGGTGGTTGACAACAAACAACCATACGAAAAAAATTACCAAAATTTTTATGTTTCATTGGAGTGTAACCAATCATTAATCGTCCATCAAGCACCAATAGTTCTTTTATTTTTGATGTACTGTCATACAGTTTATTCCACCAAGCATCATTTTCATCTTGTCCTCTTAAGCTGGGTGGTATGTACCTTTAAAAATAAATTAATAAACAAAACATTAAAGCAATTAATTTATCATTAAAAATATCGAGTAAGTAATTATTTATTTAATTAGTTTACCAAAAACATATTGTATTTCCATCAAATTGTGTAAATGCAAGTCTAAATCCTTCACGTATTTTAATTTTTTCAAAAAAATATTCAGCTGATTCCAAAGCAGTATCAACTAATTTACCAAGAACTTTAGTACCACGTGCTCTCCACATCAACCATAACTTTAATGCATCAACCTAATTAATATTTAAATAAAATATTTAATAACTTTTTAAATAAATTAAATTAAATTTTAAAAATAAATCTTACTTTTCTACCACATTGTAAACTTTTATCACCAGTATCCCATGATACATCATAAAATTTATCTTGTTGAAATAAATATGTTGCACCAGCACAATTAGCTTCATGAAGTAAATTTTTACCTTTAACTAAAAATAAAGAACATTGAAATGGTGCACCAAGCATTTTATGTGGATTCCAAGCAATTGAATTTGATCTATAATTAAAAAAAATAATCAATTAATTTATTTTCTTTTTTAATATATAAATAATTATTTAGTTTAATCAAATTATCAACTTACTTTTCAATTCCTTTGAGTTTTTTACTATATTTATCAGACAATAATAAAGTTCCACCCAAACAAGCCTATTAAAAAATAAAAATAAATTAATATAATTTTTAATTTTATAATAATCATAAATTATTTACAACAAAAAAAAATAAAAGCTATAATACAAACATCAACATGAAACCAGAGATTATTATTTTTACAAATAATTGCAATTTCATCAAGTGGATCAATTGAAGCAAGTATTGTTGTTCCAGCTGTTGCATTAACAAAATATGGTACGTAACCTTTTGTTTTTGATTCATCAATTGCACGTATTAAATCTTGTGGAATCATTCTTCCAAATTCATCTGTTTTAACCTTTATTAAAATAATAAATAATATTATTTAAATTAATTTAATAAATATAATATTATGTGGGTAAAAAAAAAAAAAACAAAAAACTTACAATAAATACACTTTCAGTTCCTAAACCAAGCCAGTGTGCACCTTTATTGATTGAATAATGACTACAATCACTTGTAAATACAGCAAGTGGTGGTAAACTACTTAAACCTTTGGTTTTAACATCTGGAAATTTTTTATATCTTCCAACAACCATACCATACATATTTGCAATACTACCACCTGGACAAAGTACTCCATCACCATCAGGATATAATGGATAATTTGCCAATGAAAGGGCTTTATCCAAGACTTCTCTTTCTATCAGCATAAACACTGGAGCAACTTCATAAGTATACCTAAAATTATATCACAATTTATTGTTAAAACAAGCATTTAATTTATTTATTTTTTTAATTATAAATATTATAATCTTACTGGCTTGTATTTAAACTCTCTGTCATCCATGCTCCAGCCAAGCCATAATTATCAACACCACCATAAAGTTGATTATGAAAATGTGGATTTGATGTTTTAACAGAATAACGTGCTATTTGACGAATTAATTTTTTTATTTCTTCAGTTGATGCTCCATTTTCTGTGATTGTAATATCTATTATTTCCTTTGACAAAAAAAAATATATATTTATTTTAAAATATTGTTTAGTTAAAATCAAGTTATTTTTTTTTTTATTTTAGATATATTAAATGTGCTAAAGAACAGGTTTAATAATTTCTTTGACCTACATTAGAAAGTAGAATTTATCATTTATATTTTAACTTATTAAATATAGAATCATTTAAAAGTTTTAAAAATAAATAAAATCAATAATTTTTAAAATGAATTTTAGTTTTGAAAAAGTTTTATATTTATAAGTTTTATATATTTTGTTATTGTTTTTTTTTTTTTTTTTCTAGTTTTGATAATGGAAAATTACTACGTATACAAACAACAGTTGATAACAACTATCGCTGTTTATTTATTTTATATTTTTCTTTTATCTAATTTATTATATAAAAATAAAATAAAATATTATATTTTTATTTAATTTAGAAATTAAAATAATAAATAATAATACTTAAATAAATTTTGTTATTTAAAAAATAAAATAAAAATAATATTTTAATATGAAAATTACCTGTAATTGTTTGGGATGAATAAACTCAATAACTTGATTATTTCCAGAAGTATCAAATACATGCTCTTCATTAAGTATTTGTAATACTTCATTTAAAATATTTAATGTATCAGAATCATTTGATTTAGCCATTGTTAATCACTCACGATCAAACAAAACGTACTGACCAAGACTGACTAAATTTTACTTGTCGAAGTTGTAAAAAATCCCCACCAATAAGAAAATTTATTTTATTTTCTTCAAGGCATTATTCAACACACAAACATAAAATGATAGCCTTTCAATATACACACAACCAAAGTCAATGAACTGGCTATATGTTCAGAAAATTATGAAATAAATAAACGTAAAAAAATTAAATAAAAATAATAAATATTAATTTTTATTTTATGAATGAATAATATAAATTCATTTTTTCATGCTTTTTAATAATTTATAAATATTCATTTATAACCTTCATTATTATCAAAAATTTATAATTTATATATAGCTTTTTTTTTTTTTTTATTTTTTAATAAAATAGTTATATTTTTTATAATTTAAATATAAAAATTCTACCAGATATGGATTGTATATTAAATAATTTAAATCTACTGTTAATTTATAATATTTTGATAAATAAAAAATTACTTAAAACTCAAAGTATCTACCCTAGGTCTACATGAGATGTTTTCTAGCCTATTTTAGCCTGTTTTAACCTGTTTTAGCCATGTGTACATGAATTCATTTGTACCAATGTTAGTTTAGAAGAAGGGGCTACAGCACTAAATGAATTTAACTAGAAGTGGGAGAAGCTTTTTTCCATGTTGTAGAAACTAACATTTGCTAACTTGACTTTACCTGCATTTACCTACGGACCTTGCTGGAGACACATCAGAGAATACACTATTATTTTATTTATCAATATATAATATTTTAATTAATGATTATTAATATTGTTTAAAAATAAAATAAATAAAATAACAACGATGGCTGGAATTTTAAGAAATGGATTACGTCTTATTGGAGCAACAAAAAATATTAAAATAAATACAAAAAATTATCACCACGTGCTGAACTGTTTTTATAATACTGTCAAAAATTCAATTAAACAAGACCAATTATTTGATTGTAAATGTATGTTACAATATAATCAAGGTAAATAATCATAATTGTAGTTTTTTTATTTTTATTATTTTTATTAATATTTGGCTTATGACATACCACGTGTATTATTTTATTTGATAATAAACTTTGAGTATTTTCATACAGTTCCTATTACAAAATTTAATATTATACATATTATTCAATTTATTTATTATAATTGTAACTATTATTTGCAGAACGAAAAAAAAATACAAAAAAACAAAAAATATCATCAAAAATTAGTAATTTAAATTTAATTCCTGGTAGTGGTCAAATGACGTTAAAAATACAAAAAAAAGATGAATCGTAAGTTGATTTTTATTCAATAAAGTTTTATGAATTTTTTTATTATTCAAATATTAATAAATTATCACTAGTAAAATTACTTTTTATTATTTTACAGTTTTATTGATCAATTGATTTTTAATAATACAGCTGATATTAAAATTAAAGGAAATATGCCTATAACTTTAATACATAACGTTAATAAAGAAAAAGATCAAATTCTTGAATCAATGTCATCAGAAAATCTCCTCGAAAAATTTGATGCATCATTTGATGATGGTAAATTAACACTAATATCAAAAAGTGGTGGAACGTAAGTTGAATCGATTGAATCAATTTTTTAATTATTAAAATTATTTAATTATCATATTTTTATTTACAGTTATACCATTAGTCAAACAACTTTTATTAAAGCTGACAATATAGATTTAAAAAATGAATATGATGCTGCTAAAGAAAATAATTCAATTGAAACACAAACATTGAACATTGGTAAATTTAATATGACATCTGATCATGCTAAATTAACAAGGGGAGATGATGAGTAAGTTGAATATCAAAATTATTAATTTTGAAACTTTTTTTTTTTATTATTAAAATTATTTTATTATCATATTTATATTATTTATAAAAAAAATTCATTTATTATATTACAGTTTTAAATATTAATTCACATAATTCTAAAATATTTATAAAAAATATACATTATTAGTAACATTATTATTGTTATTATTTTACAGTTTAATAATCGATGGCAATGATGACAATTGTGTTATTAAAGAATTAGATGAAAATTTAAAAAATGCAATTGGTGGTACAAAAGAGACTTATTATACTAAAAATCTTGTAGAACAATCCCTATTTGATTTATCATTCAATTTAAGACATCATAGTATTAAAAGAACATTTAAAACATTAGAGGGTGATGAAAGGTATGTTGAATGTTGATCAATAAATTTAAATTATTGTTAATATTATTATATTTATGATAAAAAATATTATTTATAGTGAAAATAGTCATTTGTATGTCATTAATAATATTATTTTTTTAACAGTTTATCTGTACATCAAATAGTTGAGGTTCGAGGAAAAATACCATATGTTAATCGTATACTACAAGTAGCTATTTCTAAACGAGACGATTTAACGGATAGATGTCTTGTAAAAGTCGATAGTGGTTATCTGATGTTGGAAAATCGAGCAGGTGATAGAGCGTAAGTTAAATAATCATAATTATGAATAAAATTATTTATAAATTTAAAAAATTGTATCATTAATGATATTTTTATTATTTTTATATAGTTATATAAAAAACATAATTCACGTTGGTATTAGTGAAACAAAAATTGGCCCAAGTGTCTATTTTATAAATTAAATTTGCATTGCAGTCGTTGTTGAAACAAAAATACAAGTAACTAAACAAAAGTATAAATAACGAAAATTACCATATGGAAACAAAGGTTAATCAAATAATTTTGATTTTTGAATGATAAAATCGTCAACAAAATTTTTAGTTACAATATTTATATTATAAATAATAATAATAATAATAAAATGTATTTAATAAATTATTTAAATAAATTTAATCACAAATAAAATACCATCACATTTTGTTAATTCTTTTAAATATTTTTTATTGATGTTAAAGTTTTTTTTTTTTTTTTTTATTTTATACGTGCAATTAAATATTGTTTTTCTTTATATTATTTAATAAGCTTATAGAAAATTCATCAAGTTGTTTTTTTTTTTAATCAATTTCAATAACAGAACAAGTTATAAGTAAGTTTGTATGTTTGGTTGTAAGATCAACTGAATTCTTCAAGAGGTCATTGATTTGATGTTAAACACCCTCAAGTAAATAATATATATTTATTTAGTAATTTTCCTTACAATGAAATAAATATTTTTATTTGATTAATATTGTTCTAGATTTATTTAATTATTTATGAGTCATTAAAATAATAAATTGATAAACACTATAGCTACAATAATAATGTCAATAAATTATTTAATTATTTAACTAAAAATATAAATATAATGATTTTTATATTTAAATAATATTTTTTTTAAATTAAATAATTAAATTTTTTTTCTTGGTCTTAATCCTTTCATTGATGCCCATTGTCCTTGACAAAGTTCAGCATATGATAATTCAGCAACAAGTTTACCACCAAGCATACCAGGACCCCAACAAATAGCACCACCACCAGATTCCCAATAATTATAACGATTATCATTATTATTTGTTGAATTTAAATTTAAAAAATACATTTTTTTTAACCACATTGAAAGATATGATGCATCACAATTACAATCCCATGGATTTCTTGCAAGACGCAATTGTTGAATTGCATTTAAATTATCAAATAAATGAGTTGGTAAATATGAAAGGTGATTACCCTCAAGTTGTCTGTAAATATATATAAATTTTTTATTCATATATTATCTAATCATTTAATGTTAATTATAAGGTCACTTATTTTTTTATTTATTATAATTAATTAATTATAAATTATTATTTTTTATTAGTATATAATTAAAATAATTTACTTACAATTTTTGTAGATTTAATGTGTCTTGAAATATATCTGAATCAAGATAACGAATTTTATTTGAATGAAGAAATAGTAATGTTAAATTTTTAAGACCTTGAAAATCACCATTTGATAGCTTTTCAATTTTATTTGAATATAATACTAAATTTTGTAATGATGGAGTTGATAAAAAAATTTTTTTAGTTATTGATTTAATATGATTTTTACCAAGACGTAGTTCTTTTAATGATGACAAACCTTTGAATGCATCTTTATCAATCTGTTGATATTTTTATTATTTTATTTTTACAATTATTTTTATTAATTAATATTAAATAATTTATTTATTGTTTTATACTTACACGTGATATCATATTACTTGATAAATCAAGATTAATTAAATATTTTAAATTTAAAAATAAATTTGATGGTAATAATGTTAAATGATTATCTCGAAGATTTAATTCAATTAAATTAATTTGTTTATCAAATGTACCAATTTGAATATTACGTATATTATTTTCATCAAGTCTTAGTGTTTTTAAATTTATTAAATCTTTAAAAATATATAAATTTAATGATGTTAAACGATTTTTTGATAAAAATAATTCTTCTAAATTTTGTAAACCATTAAATATTGTTTTTGGTAATGTTGATATACGATTTGATGATATTTCAAGAAGTATTAAAATTGTATTTGTTACAAATAGATCATCTGGTAAAGCAATGAATTTATTTAAAGATAAATCTCTGAAAAATTAAAATAACAAATTTTAAAAATTAGTTCAACATGTATTCCTAAAATTCAACAGTTGGTTAAAGAATTTTTTGATGGTAAAGAACCATTAAGTGGTATTAGTCAAGATAAATTTGTTAAAAAAAACTATGTCAAACTCTA